>LPNX010127026.1:6149-241645 GCA_001517045.1 Pseudotsuga menziesii | reverse complement strand
TGTTAAGCTTACATGGGCTAATACTTATCTTCCAGGCTGGTATCCTTATCTGCCAAGTTGGCACACCTTATTTTCCTGGTTGGCATCCCATGAAATTATGAATTGTGAGCTTCTCCCAGTTTGTTATAAATACTGGCAATCTCCTGTATTTCAATAACTTAACAGTGTATAGATTCAGATTCTTGCTATCCTATTATCTGTTTCTTGTGTCGAGGGCCATTTATGATCCAGGTTAAACCTGGATTTCTACTTGGTATCAGACCGGGCGCTTCCTGCTCTGCTTTTCTGAGTGACTGTATTCAGCTCTGTTTTCTCCAGCGTTCCACCAAGTTTCCGGAACCTGGGAGTGTTGGAGTGGGGAAATGCACATGGGGATATGTGCAGACACCCCCCGAATTTTAGGGAAATTTATGGGGGACAGCGGGATGTTGGGGTAAAATGGAGAGTGACGAGTTAAAGACTCAGTTTGAGGTCATCAGTACCTAGAGTGAAAAGTTACAAGGAGACTGTACCATGGCCTGGTCCTCTACATTCAGCATCAAAACACTTGACAGACACACACAAAGGCACATACATTCCAAAACCCAAATTTGTAATAATGAAAAGGTAACTGGATAACACCTCTACCATCTCGGCAACCTCACTCTCGTCGAACATTTTGGCAAGCCCTTCACTGTCAACGTCAAAGGGGATATTACCCACATATAGTTTAGTGCCCTTATGAAGAGGAGGATAGTCGTGGTCTTCAACTGTCTCTTGCTCTGCTTTGCTCTCTGTACCAATTGCTACATCTGATTCTTCCTCCTGAACCGCTTGAATTCCCCCTAATTGCTCTTTCGATTCTTTTCCTTCTGAAACTCCTGATGCAGGGGGGGGATCCTCCACTTCTTCTTCTGCTTGCACCAAAGGAATATCCTGTGCCTCCTCTACCACTTCTGCCGCCACTGGTGAATCCTGTGCCAATGATCTAATTCTTAGGACCCACCTCCTGCCCAAAACAGAGGTCAAACAAGAAATCCCATGGCGGGCATGGGATATCCCTGAATGACAAGGGGCAGTCGTTGGCAAGGCCATCATAGGAAGCCTTGAACAAGGAGCCTTCAGACATGCTGAACCTCCTCCTAAAGTTGTTACTGCTGTTGCTTCTAATGAAGGCAGCACTTGGGTAGTCGCCATTAAAAAGCATGAAGCTACTATCTTCACAAAAACCTCAAAAAAACCTGCCCTAAAACCTTGCAAAAATTCTAAAACTGCAAAAGGATCCTATAACTTCATCAGATAGTGTCTAATTCTTCATCAATTTCACTTTTACCTAAAAACTTCAAAACCAAAAACTTCTTCCATAGCTTGAATTATATTTAAAAAGGAACTCCAACTTATCTTCACTAGAACCTAATTCAAGGAAAATTGGAAAACAATAAGAGAAATCTTGGGAGGATTTATGCTCTCTTCTCCTTGTCTCTACAATTGTGGTAAGATGTCTAGTGTTTCTTTGTCTTTCTATGCGAGGAGGTGACTAAGGTAAAGTAAAATACTAGGTTTTTTATGCACATTACCTTTCCTTGTTAATTGGATTCTTTCCACATATCTCCTTGGAGATTATCCTACCAAATAAATACTTTGAGTTTTCATTTTGTTCTAACAAAGAGATTAATTAACATAACCTAGTTTTTCAGGTTTATTGGTTTTGTCCTAGTTCTTATAAAGTACAATTGTTGAGATGATTGGAAGAGGAATTGATCACAACCCCTTGTATATTTAAAAGAGGATGAGTTGGGGTTTTAAAATCCCTCATATTCACTCTATCATATTTTTATTAAATTCCTGTACTTTTATGCAAAACATTATAAAAATTGGAAAATTGGAAAAGCCCTAAACATAGTATTTTTATTAAAAATCCTAAAAATAGTTAGTTTTATGCTTGGTTATTTAGATATTATTTTTCTTGTGAGTTATTTCACTATTGTAAACTTCATATTTATGATATTATACTAATAAATACATATACCCACTAGCATAATGGGTAGGAAATGAACCTAAGCGTCGGATATGCGACGACGCTTTCCATGTTAAAAAGTTGACCAATTAAAGGCGATGTCGCTTAAGCGACGCTTACACTAACGCTCCGTCGCTTAACCAACGGTTATGAGAATAGCCGTCGCTTAACCGACGCTTGTGGCCACATTTACAAAAAAAAATGTTTCCTTGTGATTTTTGGTAAGTTTAAAAAGAGAAATCCATGCGCCATCGGATTTTTCTGTCGGATTTTGGATCAAAATGTAGTAGTGGTACAAATAAACCCTCTCTTATTTGTTTCGACATCATGTGATGCATTTTAATTCCTAATAAAGTGATTTGCCTAAGGGTGCTATCAAGTGTCGCCCTTTCTTGTGTTTAGTTTTTTTTCCCTTACGTAGAAATATAAAGTGGTATAAAAAATGTAAATGAAAAAATGGATACATGCAATATATAGGGAAAATAGGGGTTTTTTAAAATCGGCAAGGCATATTGGGAGGGGGTTAAAAAAAATGAGTTTGGGAGGTATTTTCCAATATTTTTTGAAAATAGGGGTATTGTTTCATATGCCACGAACGAACGTGCTATGGCATGGTTTCACTAAGTGAAGACCCCGTGGCTAAGATGGTCCCACCAAACATCAAAGAGGGTGTAATAGTACCTCCATAAAACAAAATAATAAAAAATAGGGTCCAATAAGTAATGTTCGGGAGAGTAACAACTCCTGCTCCCCAACCCCCTCACATGTGGAATCCATGGCCCCCCATTCTCATTAGTTGTCCATGTTAAGCTAATTATTTATTAAAGATAATAATAATGTCCAAGTCCATAGCCTTGACACCTTGTGTCACAGTAACATATGTCCGAGGCTTAGTATCTAGACTATTACAAAAGTAGTAATGAGTGTTTTGCATATTATAATTTGATGGAAAATCGAAAATACAATTACCAAACTAATCAAGATTTACTTGTTATAGAGAGCAAACTAATGGTGATATCTACGACAAAATATGGTAGTGCACATTATGTCCACTCAACTTCAATGTCTAAATCTAAGAAGGTTCAATGTCTGCAGAAGGTTTAATGCCTACAGAAGGGTTTGATGCCAGGCATAGAACAGATTCAGGGGAGAATGGATGGTATCAATTTGATGGTCAATGGAGTGGGCAGAAGGGAAGTTTGTGGATTTGAATTAACCAATCCACCAGTTGTGTGATTGAGGGGATTAAAGGACAAGTGCTAACGGTGTGACATGGCGTTGAGTCGACAACAAAAGATGGACAACAAGACTAAGCCAAGATATCTGGTTTGATGATTTCACCAAATGATTTTGTTGTTTAGACAAAATTGTCAAATGTTTAAACAACTCCTTTGTTATTGACTCAACATCATGTTGCATTGTCAACATGTGTCCTTTAACTCCCTCCTTAATACATAGTTGGTGGGTTAGTGACTTTAAATTCACAGACTTCCCTCATGCTCGCCCGCTAAAACTGATACCATCCATTCTCCACTAAATTCGCTCTCTGCTTGGCATCGAACCCTTATGTGGACATCAAACCTTTCCATGGACTCTAGGACTGGGTTTCTTTCTTAAATTTAGACATTGAAATTGAGTGGACATAATGTGCCCTACTGTATTTTTGCCATAGACATCACAATTAGTTTTCTCTTTGTAACAAGCAAATCTTGATTATTTTGGTAATCATATTTTCAGTTTTCCATAAAATCATAGTATACAAAACACGTATTACTATCATATTTTCCTTAAAATCATAATATGCAAAACACTTATTACTACTTTAACCGGGGTTTTAATCATATTATGTTTACTATATTCAACTTCTCCAAATATAGATCTAGAGCATGGCCATGGGTGGTCATTGTTTTCTACCAACATAAGAAAAATAGAGGAGCTAGAGTTATAGTTCCTTCCATGGTTGATATGTGTATAAACTAGAGATCAATCCTTTTTGTCATGTGAGCTATATTTTCCAAGCATCTTGGAGACGACATCCATTGGATGACAACAAATCCAATAGTCTAAACCATTTCCTTGCTGATAAAGCAACAATAAATGAGGGGTAATGGATGTGTCCTAGCTGCATTTTATTTATACAATAATGGTTAAACCATCATATTATTTGGAAATGAACTATGATGATTGAATTTGTGAATGGAGTGAACTAAACTCTGGATGATTTGCACCCCAGTTTTGATGGTTTTTTCGACGAAAATGTAGCCAAAATTGTTGAAATCGTGGTTTTGTGTTGCTGGAATTACATAATAGTGGTGCCCCTAGGGGTAATTGAGATTGTTGAATCCATTCCCGCAGTTGAAATTGCAATTCCAACAACCAAAATTGCAATTTCAGTGATTTCCCCATTGTCGGATTCCAACAAAAATCGTTGGAGAAGGTGCAAATCGTCTAGAGATTAGCTCACTCCAATTTAAACTAGCACAACCACTTAATTTGTGGTTGGTCAATGCCGATAGACACCAAGTTAAGTACCACAAAATTATAGGTTATCCATGCATCAATTGCTAGTCCACCCCAAATTATATGTTACCCATGCATTAAACTACAAGTTATCCATTTATCAACCATTAGTTATTTTTTATATTTGTTTTTTCTCTCTCACATTCTTCTAGTTATCTGCCATGAATTGTTGGTTATCTATTCATCAACTATAAGTTATATATATATATATATATAGTTTATTTTAAATTTCAAAGCAATAAAATCAATCTAGACAATGCACTTGTCTCATCCTCTTCCATAAATGAAAAAGCATAGATGATAGTCCACACCAAAATTATAAAATATTAACATTTATCAATATAAAAATATATAGTCAAATCAATATTTTTATCAAATTAAAATATATAAATATAAAAACTTAAAAACTTAGATTCATTTTATTATTTAATTAAAAAATAATAAATAAAATTTTATAAACTTTTAACTTTTAACAAAGTTAGAACATTTATGTTAGACAAATAAAATTAAAAAGATATATTATCTTTAGACTAGGGACTAATAAAGTGCCCCCAAAGTTTCATATGAAGTTGAGGCTAATGCAGACTGGGAGGGATCAAATTTGAAAAGGTTCTCTTAGTTTTAATTTGAAGTGCATATAGAAAATTAGCCCCTTCATTCATGAAGGGTTATATATATAATTGCATTTTTATTGACAAGTGTAAATTAAGTAAACCTTTTATTATAAAAATGTGAATGAAGGGTTATATATATAATTGCATTTTTATTGACAAGTGTAAATTAAGTAAACCTTTTATTATAAAAATGTGAATAAAATATTAACCTCTCAAATTTTTACAAATTTTCAAGTGCCCAATAGAATGGTAGAGGTGCAATAAAGTGCAACAATTTGTAGTCTATGTGTAAAAATGGACTAATTGTACTAAGAATAGTGGCTAATAATTTAGGTATTAACTAAAGCAATCACTCAAAATGAAAAGGCATTGTTGATAATCCAAGCATTCAAATTTGTATTTCATTAGTAAATTTGTATTTCATTAGTAATTTTTGTAATATAAATCTTCTTATATATTTATTTAAGTACATTCTTATATTAAATTTTAAACTAAAAATGGCATATTTAACTCACTCAAATTGAAAAAGGCTAACTAGGGGACATTTTGACTTTTAGAAATGAAATCAGGTGACAGGTAAACCACCAAACACCCTAACTAGGGGACATTTTGACTTTTAGAAATGAAATCAGGTGGCAGGTAAACCCCCAAACACCCACATTCTGTAAGATCTAGTAGTGTTTTTGAAAGTTTTGAAAATTTAGTGAAGATTCATGGCAAAAAACTAGTAAAAACCAGCCGGAAAGAGAAGTAAAAAGTCCCCTCTTTAGACAACTCAAATGAAAAAGGCATTGAAATTTGTATTTCATTAGAATTTTTTGTAAAACAAATCTTCTTATATACATATTCAAATACATTCTTATATTAAACCTTAAACTAAAAATAACATATTTAACTCAGGAAATCAATTAATACTCTGTCACAAAGAGCCTAGTGAAAATCCCTATCAACACATAAACCCTAATAAAAAAATTTAAAAATCACTTATTTTGAACTTAAAAAATAATAAGATTTGCTTATCATGGCTCCAAAAATCAAAATCAAAACAATTTGCATTTCCTTCCTACTCTATACCCTAAGCCATGATTTAACACAAAAATTCCACATGCCAATTTTCAATTTACCCATGTTGTAGTTGGATGATTCTACTTTCTCATTAATAACATAGTTAATAACCAATTGAAAACTTGGAAGTCATTGAAACTAATTTAAAGCCAATAACAATGAATTTAGTAAACAATCTATTATATATACTTGGACATTTGGGTTGGATGATTTTACTTTCTCATTAATAACACAATTTAGAATTTATATCTAGTTAAAAACTTAAAAGTAATCAAAATAAATTTAATACCAATAATAGAGAATTTGGTAAACATGTTGCTCCTTGATGTTGAGGCATATACAAACAATGCCTCTTTCAGAATCGTCTTTTTTTTTTAATTTGCAACTCTTTCCGGGTTTGGCATAAGAGTAAAACTATTTATAGGATTACAAATTAAATAAAAGCTAATAAATGATGAAAAAATTGGCATTATGTGGGTGATAAAAAATTGGCATTCCACCAGTTAAGATGGGGGCTTTGCAATTACAAAAGGTTTGAAAAAGTGGATGTCTGCTAAGTGCTAACACTTTGTTTAAAATCTATTCATTACTGAGCTGGAATGACTTGAAGTCCACGTCACAATTTTTTATTCAGAAGATATGCCAAACCACAATATGTCAACATTCATTCTCTCCGTTATGCCTGCACCAAAAAAACCTATACTGAAATTTCTTGAACAGGCTAAATCTGATTAATATTTTTAAGATTGTCATCCGAACCACAAGATTTTTCCAACAATTCAAAAGCAAATCTATGATTTCAGTGATCTGGGTGTCGCGTCAAATTTTTATGTATGGGTTTAACATTAATATTTGACATGCAAATTTCATTTTAAATGACTCTCAAATTTTGAATACCACACAGGCTAAGAGTCCTTTGACAGGCTAAGGGCCCTTTGACTGGTTATGACAGCTTGAATTTGGATCTCAACGTAGAGTACCTTGAATGCCGCCATGGTTATGTGTGATCTCCTTACGAGTATGATAAAATACAACTAAGCGCGTTTTTCAGTGGGTTTACTATAAAAATCAGTCAAATTTTTGTTGGTAAATTGTTATTTTTAATACTTTGCCATTTTAGCAATTGTATTAGATTATTCAACCAATCAAAATTGTGTTGATAAATTATTATTTTCAAACTTTATTGTTAGACTAGATCCATAATTTTAAAACTACTCACATCACTAAAATTATAATTTAAATACTTCAAATTACGATTTAAACAAAAATTAGTCAATGAGATTCCCACGAAAAATTGGTTAGCGAGATTCCTGCGGATTAGAGGCGTTTTGTTTAGCGATTATACTGCTCCTCTCCTTCCGACATGGTGCCTTGGGAGTCGAGATAGGTGAAGAGTCTTAAAAAAAATACCAATTAATGTCATGTAGGCATAAGTTACGCCCACGCTCGAAGGAGTTGGAGGGCGCTCGGGCTCTGGTTAGGGTTAGGGTTTGATTGGAATGCGCTTATGGCAGGGCTTCTGTAACCCTGGACTCGGGACTGGCAAGGTTTCTAGCATGGGATGAACTGTATCTGTTTCTGTCTTCGCAAGCTCACTCATTGTCTTGTCATTCGATCTCGCCTTCGCTGACGCTCTTGGTATCTTCACTGTCGCGCTGTTGCCGCTGTTGGATTCTTTTACCTTTGGTGGTTTTTTTGCCCGGATTCTCCTGAATTTCCGTCTACCAGTGGCATTCGATACACTTTCTGTCGGGTCTCTCGGTGGGCTAGTCGGGTCTTTCGATGGCTTGTTGGGTCGTTGGTGGTTTGTGTTGGGTCGTCGAAGACCCGTGATTGTTGGACCCCAGTGACGGGACCTCTGCCCCGCTTCCGCTCTTGGTCAACTCCGGCCTACTCGTTGTCGGATTCATGATTACTCAGGTACACACTTTCTTTTGAATCTCTGCTTCTGCATCATTTCTGGTTGTGGGTTTGGTCCTTATCCCCATATTTTTTCGTTAGTCTCTCCGAGGTTCCTAGGTTGATGGAGTTCCCCCTCTAAGCAGAGGGCTAGTACCAACCATCTTTAAAAAGTGGGAATTAGGGGGGGGGGTTTATTTGACCGGTTTGCATGTTTTTTGCGCTTGCAAGTCTTCGTTAGGTTTTATCAGTTGGCTTCTTAGCCATCTTGTATCATTGGTCGGACTTAACCCTCGTTTGGCCTAGGTTACTGCCATTGCCGTTTTTTCTCTGCTGGTGGTTAGGGTTTTGGTCTGCCTTCTCTCCCGTTCTTCGCGGATTAGCGTTTTTGGTATGGTCGTTTATGGTTATCGTTTTTTTTTGTGTTGGCTCATGGCCGTCTTCACTTATCTCCGATCATTGCGTGACTTAACCCTCGCCTAGTTAGGGTGTACACTGGTACTTCTCTGTGCTGCGGCTGGGTTTTTCATTTTTCTGGTCAACTTTGGTTTTATTTTTGTGTGGTCTTTGGCCGTTTCCATTTACATCTGGTATTCGCTGGACTATACCCTTGTCTGGCTTGGGTTACTTCTTGTTCCTTCTTTGTTGGTTGGTTAAATCGACCTCAGGTTTATTGACCGCGACTTGATTTTTTCGATGGCGACCTCGGGACCATCATTGCCCTCTAGGGATGGGAATCACTCGTTTAGATTCCATGCCTGTCGTAAAGCCAAGGTTATGACAACCCTTGATCATAAGCATAGATTTGTGGTGGGCAGGGATATCATGCTGGATAGAGTCTCTGAGCTCTGTCAACGTGCCCTCATTGGCCGCCTGGAATATTGCTCTCTGAACAAAGAGGAATGGGTCTCCTAGGCAACTCAGCACTGGAAACACATCCTCACATACGTGCCCACCATCAGCCTCCTGGAAAATCGCTGGCTTGTTTTTGTATTCCTCGATGATTCCAATGCCTCTCGCATACTTGATTCCCTCTGGACCATTGGTGATGGTTCCCTTGTGCTTAGTCGATGGCACACTAAATTCGACCTAGTTAAGAAATGGGTCACCAAGAGGCACCTGTGGGTTATTATGCATGCTTTGCCTTTCCCCCTCTGGTCTAAAGACATTCTTATAGGCATTGCTAACACCATAGGTAGATTTGTAGCATTGGAGAAAGATTTTCACTCCTCCTTTGATAAATGCGTGGCTAGGGTTCTTATGGAATTAGATGTCTCTCATGGGCTCCTTCCTGAGATTGAAATTGACTGCAATAGTGTTGTTATTGTACAAAAGCTTGATTATCTGAAGATGTCGTTCCGCTGCAGTTATTGCCACAAAACAGGGCACTTAAGGAAATCCTGTTCCTTATTATTGCGTGGCCTTCCTGTTCTTGCTGACTCTTCGGAATTTGATCCCCCTCTTGTCAGCTCGCCATCATCTCGCCCTCCTCATCCTCATCCACCGGTCCCCTTGCCTCGGGTTGAACCCCTCTCTGATTTATCTGATCCTCCTCCCTTAGCAGGGCCTTATGACTCCTCTTCCCCTACCTCTGTGGGGGACTTAACCAAGGGAGAACTACTGTTTATTAAAGATGTTGAATCCCTTGCCCTCTCTGCCTCTCGCACTTCCATGGTTCAAACTGATAAGGCTGTTGCCTCGTCTCCTCCCCCTTTTAATCTTGAACACTTTCCCCCTCTTCAACATACCTCTCCTACCCCTTCTTCACCTCACAATCTGATAACCTCGCCCTCTTTCGATGATCCCACCCTCCTCAAATCCTTAGACATTTTTACTGACAAATCCCCCATTTCTCCTTCTATACTCCCTCTGAACTCCATCAGATTCGAGAATGTTACCATTAGGAAGGCTAAGAAAGGGGGTAAAAACTCCCAACTGGATACTGGCCACTATACACCTCTTTCAACCCGCATCAAAGTGGCTGCTAGATCAAATTCCCCCTCTCAGGCACTTAGAGCAAGCACACCTGATTCTCAAGTTAACCCATGAAGATTGTCTCCATGAATTTACGTGGGTTTGGGGGGCCTACGAAACAGAAAGCCCTCAAAGACTTGTTCTATTCTCTTAACCCTGATATTATCTTATTCCAGGAGACTATGTGTGACCATCTCACTGCCTTGAGACTTTTTGCTTTGATTAAGCCTGGTTGGGAATTATGTGCTATTGATGCACTTGGCCTTTCTGGGGGTATTTTATCTGCTTGGGACCCTCGTTTAGTCAGATGCAAGGCATACCTCTCCTTTGCTGGCATCCTCCTCTATGCTAGGTTTAAAACCCTTGACTCTGTTTTCTCCATTGTAAATTGCTACGGTCCTTATGCCAATAGGATCACATTCTGGGATAAAGTAGTTGATGGGGGCATTTTCAACTACCCCAATCTCATCTTAGCTGGAGATCTAAACTTCACCACTTCAGATCTTGAGATTTGGGGTGAACATGCCAGAAGGGACCATCTGTCTCTTTATTTTTCACAACTTCTTGATTCTATGAACATGGTTGATCTTATCCCCTCCAAGATTGGACCAACTTGGAGAAATGTCAAAGCTGGTTTAGATGGTGTTAGCTAACGACTTAACCGATTTCTAGCCTCCTTTACTTTGGTTCCTTCTCTGGGATGCTATAAGTCTTGGATTCAGGCTTCAAAAATCTCTGATCACTACCCGGTTTGCCTTGAATGGAACTTTAGCCTGAGATGTCATCTGTATCCCTTTAAGTTCAACAGAGCCTGACTATTTGACAAGGACTTTGGTGACCTTGTTTATAATTCTTGGAGGGCTCCAACCACCTCTGCTAGACCCATGTTTAATATCAATTTTAAATTACAGAGGTTAAAAAATTAGGTTATAACTTGGGAGAAAGAGAAAAACAGACAGAGGACTAAGGAACTGGCAGAGATTAATTCAGCCATTGTATCTCTCCTCTCCTCTCACCCCTCTGGCATTCTCTCTGAAGCTGATACTCAGTCACTGGATGTATTAAGAAGCATGAAGGAATCCCTTCTTTCTCACTTGATCCTTACTTGGAAACTAAAGAGTAGGGTCGATTGGATTCATGAAGGTGATGCCAACACAAAGTATTTTCACTCTTTTGCCTCTGACAGGAGAAACTCCAAATCCATTTGGGCACTCAATAGTTGGTATGGGGAAACCATTGAGGATGACTCCAAACTCCACTCATTGGGGGTACAACACTTTTCAGAGCTCTTTTCTGATGATGGCAAGACCAACATTGAGGCACAACTTAATGTCATCAGACTTTACCCTTCCTTTGTACAGGAAGAGGATAGAGAACTATTTTTGACTCCCTTCACTCTCCTAGATGTCGAGGGTGTTCTCAGAGGTTTTAAGAAAGACAAGAGTCCCGGACCTGATGGTTGGCCGGTGGAATTCTATCTCCACTTTTTGGACCTTGTGGGGCATGATATATTGAAAGTTATTGAACACTCCAGATTGGAAGGCAAAGTCATTGGGGCCCTCAATGCCACTTTTATAACACTCATTCCCAAGTGTGATAAACCTACTACCTTGGGGGACTTCAGGCCCATCTCCCTTTGCAATCTGATTTATAAGACCATCTCTAAGCTTGCTGCTATTAGACTCAAGGTCATTATGGACAAGGCCATCTCCAGACATCAGTTTGGTTTCCTTTGTGACAGACAGATTATTGAACCTGTGGGTATTGTACAAGAAGCTCTCCATTCTATCAAAACTGAAAACCAACAAGCTTTGGTTCTTAAACTTGATCTGGTTAAGGCTTTTGATAGAGGTAATTGGTCTTTCTTGATATTAGTCCTGCTTCAGATTAATGTCCCGGGTAACTTTGTTAGCTGGATTTTGGGATGTGTAGAATCAACAAACTTTGCTGTCCTGATCAATGATACTCCCTTTGCTTTCTTCCCTGTGTCTAGGGGCATCAGAAAGGGATGTCCTCTTTCTCCCCTACTCTTTATTTTGGTTATTGAAGGATTAAGTCTATTGATCTCACAAGCTCACTCTGCAGGGGATATTTCTGGTATCAAACTTGCCTCACAGCTCTACCTTACTCACCTTCTTTTTGTTGACGATGCTATACTTTTCGATGCTGGTACCCTTTCTGAATGGCAGCATTACAAGCACATTCTTGATACTTTCTGTAGTGCTACTGGCATGGATATCAATGTAGAGAAATCCTCCTTTCTCTTCCATAACATTGATGAAGTTACCAAGCAGCAAATATCCAACATTTTACCATACAAAATGCAACCCCTATCTGCTGGTTTTAATTACCTCGGTTATTACCTCAAACCCCTGGGGTATGGCATCAAGGACTATAGATGGTTCTTACTGAAGTTTGAAAGGAAGTTGAACAATTGGACCTATAAATTCCTTTCTTTTGGAGGCAGATTGGTCTTGGTCAATTCTGTCTTGACTTGTGTCACTGTTTACTGGCTCACTCTTGCTCGCATGCCCAACACCATTCTTAATTATATAAGGAGATATATCTTTAACTTCTTATGGGGAGGCTCTCATGGTAAACTGAGACATCATCTTATTTATTGGTCTTCCATCTCCAAACCTTATGCTCTTGGGGGCTGGAACATCAAAAACCTGGAGTGGTTTAGCCTGGCTTTACGAACCAAAAGTCTCTGGCTTATTTTGAATGGCTCTGGCTTGTGGTTTCTTATTATCAAGAATAAATATCTCAAAAATCAACCTGTGGATGCTTGGCTTAGACAACCCTCCTTCAAAGTGCAGGGTACTTCACATATGTGGAATGGGTTCATTAGGGCCATGTCCAGGATTACCAGATGCCTTGGTTGGAAAACTAGCGATGGCAAGCTTATCAAAATTGGTATCGATCCCATTGCTGGTGTATCCTCTGATTATACGCTTCCAGACGATCTCAGACTGTAGCTTGAGGACTACGGCATAGTTACACTTGCTAATGCTCTCAATAGAGGTGAGGGCTATTCTTCTTCCAATTATTGGATATCTGCTGACGATCTTGAACTTGATGGACATTGGAAAGCAGCGTGGACAAATTATATAAAAGGTCTAATGCATGGTGGCATTTGTATCAACAACCATCTTGACTCTTTGGCTTGGCTATATAACCAGTCTTTAGGCATGGTTAAAGTCAACTTAATGTATGATTTTATTGCTAGCTCTTTGGTATTTGATCGTCCTAAAGACTTTCTATGCAGGATTTGGAAACTCAAGATACCTCTCAAGATCATATGCTTCAGTTGGCTCTGCATTCGAAATAAAATCAATACCTTCGACAATTTGATCAAGAAAGGTTGGTCTCGGCCATACTGGTGCAGTCTCTGCAAATCGGACTCTGAGTCTGTAGAACATCTTTTTCAGAATTGCAGATTCACGCAGAGAATTATTGGTTATATTAGAGACAATCTGGCTATTCCACATTTCTGGAGAAAGTCATCCTTTGCTCACAATATCTCAGATTGGAGCAGCAGAAGAAGTTTACTGATGCATCTTCCCTTTTTCCTTATCTAGCACATCTGGCTGGCTAGGAACCAGTGCATCTTTGAGGATATAAAGCCTGATGTTACATCTATTGCTGTCGCCATCAAGAATCAACTCATACACTATCCTGTCAATTTTCAGCATAAAATCTCCAGGAGAAACATAGGGCCTGCTCCTACATTGAAATATCATGTAGCCTTCTTTGATGGTGCCTCAACTAGGAACAAGGGAGGTGTTGGTATCATGCTCTTGCTCAGTCATGAGCACCACTTTCATTTCAAACTGGGATTAGGCATCAACACCAACACTAGAGCTGAATTTCTGGCCTTATGGACTCTTCTTTGTTGTGCAAAAAACATGGGCCTACCACATATTTGGTGATTCTGCTGTCATTATTAATTGGTTTAATCACTGCTCAGCACTCTCTCTTCTCACTCTTGATGGTTGGTGCCTTCACATCAGAGAGTTAGAGTCCCATTTCATCCATCTTATGGCTACTCATATCTATAGAGAGCACAATACATATCTAGACAGTTTATCCAAAGAAGCTTTGACTCTGACCTCGGGTCAGCTACATTTCTTGGAATTTTCCGATGGTATGTGTATACATCAGGGCTCTCATATTCTTTTCTAGCCCTTAGCACTAGTACTTTTTGTGCTGTTTATATATGACATCCTTTGGATGTATTGCGGATGAGCTATTTTACCGTTTAAGCTTTGTTTGGTTCATTGCTTCTTTGGATAAACTGTTCAGTACTTTGTATGAACTCTCTAGGTATATGAAGTAGGAAGGATTGGAAGCACCATGTTTACTTGACTTAATGGCACCATGAATTATATGGTACCCACTGTCTATTGTATTGTTGGCTGCACTAATAGCTCCTACTGGCATTGCTGATAATGTTGTCCCTCTTTACATCTGATGTGCTGAGGCTTAGTCTCTTTGATCAGCTATGGCTGAAGTTGTATCCATTGTTATCTTTGATTTCAATGAAATAGCAAGGAATAGATATTTTCCCCTAGAAAAAAGTTGCGCCCATGCTACCATTCAAAAAAGAGTCAATGAAGTTAGCTATAATCAATCAATTGTTTTGCAAAGTTGTTCAGCTTTGATTTAGATGATCTAATTTTTGGTCGAGGTAGATTGAGATTTTTTATTAGTTAAAGTTTATTTTTCATTACTTGAATAGATTCACTCTTCTATATCTAGATTATGTAATTTTAATAATTTATGACATTAAAACGAGAACAACTTCTATCAGAGTTTTGGTAAAATTTTCTTTACTCTCTTTTATTTAGATTTTGCCATCTTAATAATTTATCTATTTAGATGTCGCCATCTTAATAATTAATAATTTATCTGACATTAAAACTAGAACAACTCTTTTCAGAGTTTTGATAATTAATATCTGATTAAAATGAGAATAACGTCTATCAGAGTTTTGGTAAAATATTAGGAAACCAAAAAATCTAAATCCTAGCATTTTTTTAAAGAACCTGATTTGTAAATAAGCTAATCATAAAAAACAATATGTAGTAATAAATACGATATAGATTGACATATACAGCCACGCAAAAATGCTATAAAAATTGGAATATACATCCTTTGATCTGAAGTGTTCCAGATTTAACTGGGTATATTTCAAAATATACACCATTTAGTATACTGTTTACGAAATTTATTATACAGTTACGGTATGCATGTGGTTTACCCGATATGACCCAATAAAGTCTACCTGGTGATGGGAAGTTGTAAAAGATTCTTGTCCTGGAAAGTTGTCATGATATCTTGCACCATGGAGGAGTGGTGCCCACCAATGCAATAATTCTTATCTGCGAATGGCACACTAAGAGTAGGTACCTTTTCGTGCCGTGCCTCCTATACAGAAAGACAAGGACGTTGATCTTATCAATAACATGGCCTTTATAGCTGTAAAGCACTTATATTGAAAAATGAACATACTCGAGACTTTAATAGCTGAAAGGTAAAGTAATCCTTGAAAGCCGAAGCACTTTATTTTTGTTGCATTTTCACAGTTACCCTCAGCCTCGAATGAATTCAGAGCTTTCAGTTATTTGCATATGGAATATCTGATACCTGGAGCATAAAGAAATGCTTTGTGGAGCCTTGGATGCGTTCTGTGGAAGAGGTGATAGTGAAATGGTCGAGAAGTAGTTACCTATATCTGTTTGACTTACTTAAGGAGGTAAATCTACTTACATGTTTAGTCCGTTGTTGGACATTTCTAATCCATCAATGATAGTGGTGTTCACATATTGAATACACAATCTGCAGATGTCCTCCAGTCTCAAACTTCTGGATTTCGATGGAAAGCTACATTCCAATTATGTCTTTGAAATATCTTCCAGTGATCTTCAATAGCGTCAGAATTTGCGAACACTTGGATTAATCAATTTCACAGGTTTGAAACAATGTCTCCAGAGTTATTTGATCCGAGAAATTGTTTTAGAAAACTCACTCCTTGCCGTTGCACATTTATAAAGAAATTACCGGGATCAATTTTAAAGCTTCAATGTTTAGGAGGTCGTTGTTTTAGTTCACAACAGTTGTCACAACATTGCATATTTATAAAGAAATCACTGGAATCACTTTTAAAGCTTCAATGTTTAAGAGGTAGTTGTTCGAGTACACAAGATGAAGAAAGTTGCACATTCATAAAGAAATTACAGGTATCAATGTTAAAGCTTCATTGTTTAAGAGGTAGTTGTTTTAGTTCACAAGAGTTGCCAGAAGGACAAGAAGATATTGCATCGAGTTCAGATTTTGGATCATTGAGTTCTTTGCAAACCCTGGATCTTTCATATTGTGAAACTATAAATGAACTACCAAGATCAATTCCAAAGCTTCAAGCGTTAAAAGATTTGATCATGGTTGGGTGTTTGAGTTTGAAGGGGTTGCCAAAAGATTTTGGATCATTGAGTTCTTTGGAAACGCTCGATCTTTCATCTTGCTCATCTATAGAGGAACTACCTGAATCAATTTCAGATCTTCGATCTTTAAAATATTTGAACATGAGTAACTGTTCAAGTTTGAAGGGGTTGCCAGAAAATTTTGGATCAGTGGTTGGATCATTGGCTGCTTTGCAAACACTTGATCTTTCATATTGTTTATCTATAAAGGAACTACCAAGGTCACTTCCGAAGCTTCAATCTTTAATAAAATTGAATATGGTTGGGTGTTTGAGATTGCAGCGATTGCCAGAGGGTTTTGAATCATCGAGTGAATTGCATACACTCAATCTTTCATATTGCTCGTCTATACAGGAACTACCAACATCACTCACAAAGGTTCAATCTTTAAGATTATTGAGCGTGGATGGATGTTCAAGTTTGAAGACCTACCCAGAAAAGTTTGTGAATTCTTTGCATCAAGAGCCTGTGGATTCTTTGCATCAAGAGCTTTCGTCATGTTATTTTACCCAAAAATCAACATGATGCATTTCAAAGCTTCAGTCTTTTTAAGGAATTGAAGGCAATTATGTGTTCCAAGTTAAAGAGGTTACTAAAAGTTTTTTATCATAGACTTCATTGCAAATAGGATATCTTTTATTTTGCAATTCTATAGAGAAGCTGGGATCAATTTCAAAACTTTAATTATCAAGTAAATTGATCTTATATATGTGTTCTGCATTTGAGGCAGTTGCCTAAAAAATTTGGAAAGATTTTGGACGATCTTTTGCAAATACCTCGTCTTTCTAGATAGTTTAGATCATTGATTTTGTGAAGAATAATCCAATTCGAATATCCAAATATTAATCCCTTTCCACTTAAAATGCTACATGAAATGTTATGTCTCATAAAGTAAAAATAAATAACCTGTAAAAGAAGTTGCACCCAAAAGTAGACATTTTTCCCTTGCCAGCACTGATCAAATTCGAAGCATTCATTGTTCTTGAGGACCTTTTAAGATCTTCATAGAAGTGCATTGAATTGATTTCCCTTTCAAAAATATTTTAAAAACATGATTGAATATTTGAAACTCAAGGTGGAATGAATCTATGAATTTCAAAGTGATATAATATTTGGTACTAGGTAGCTGGTAGGTGCTACCAGTAGTGTTGGTTTCCTTTGCAACTTATTTACATTATCTTTCTATTGATATACATCGGTACACTTATCATTGTTGATTCCATTGTTAATTTTCATATTCAGAGCTGTGAACATTACTTCAGTTGTAAAACTTTCTATAGAGGCTTACCTAAGTAGTTGGTTTTGAGCAATGAAAAAGTATGTCAAGAAAATGTTTTTTAAGTTTTGAGTTAATGATTTTTTTTTAAAGATTGTTTTGGCAATTACAAGTAGAGGGCAAAGTAGTTCATGAATAAGATTTTATGGAGTTTGTATTTGGTTCTGGTAATAGTGTTTTTATGTATTTTACAAGTAAAATTGTAGATAGTTCTCAAAATAAAATTTAGGAAAATTGTATTTGATAAACTTGTTTTACATATTTGATATTGAGATTTTATGGAATTTGTATTTGGTTCTGGTAATAGTGTTTTTATGTATTTTACAAGTAAAATTGTAGATAGTTCTCAAAATAAAATTTAGGAAAATTGTATTTGATAAACTTGTTTTACATATTTGATATTGAAACTATGCGAATATAATTTATTTTGTGATAAATTGAAATAGGGTTAAATAAAAAAGGAATTTCATTCACCCCAACTTTTCATGTCTTTCAACTTTTGATGAAACCTCATTCTCAAAATTAAATATCAAAACCTCATTAATCTCTCAAAATTGAATATCAAAACCTCATTCATCTAGAAAACATAGTGTATGTGCTAGATCCCAAGCTAAAGAACATTTAACATTCAAATGTTGGGAATATAGATATGAAACAGGTAGGATGAACTGCCATGATGGGCCGGTGGTGCATCTATGATGGCATTTGGAGTCCTGTGTTGAATCATCTACCGGAAACTCTGTTCATTTTTCTCCCTCAAAGTGTTCCCATGTTCCAATACCCGGTGTTCCTGCTACCTTTAAGGGATATGTTTCATATCTATGTAACGCCTTAGCTCTGATACATCCAGCGCTACAACTATCATGGTTATAATCATCTCTGATGCCATCTCTTCAATTTCTGTGAATAACGTTTCTTCTTCCAAGGTCTCTACAACCACTCTCCCTATCTTGAGTAATGAGAGGAGTGAACTTCTTGTATCTGGTATCTCTTTGGGAAATTTTTCTGTCTCTAGCAGATTTGAACATGATCTCTGCTGCCCTACAGGTCACACTGATGATCTTCCTGTTTCCAAGGATGAACCTCATCTTCCTAGTTCAAGAAACCATTCTCAAAGGGCTGTATAAATGATCAACTCACTTCTAAGATACTAGTTTGCTACAACTAGTGCTAATGGCCATGAATATATCTGTGGAACGTTCTTAATTAATCTTCCAAGACCAGTTTGCATGTTGCAAATGCCTGATAGTTCCCTCAACTGGACCTCCAACAGCAAAGTCAACAGTTGACTTTGCTGCTGGCCCCTCCAGGCTCCAATACCCTGAACACACAATCGGGTTACTTTCGAGGTAATGAGTATGTGATGTATTTCTCGATCCCTCTTAATGGATCCTTCTGGACCAACAAGCGTGCAACATCCATTAGGATCTGTAACAAAAATATCTTGTGTTGTGGAACTTCTGTGACCAATTCCTCTAATCAAATGTATCTGGTTTTTATTGCTGACGAAAGATGATTATAGTGGTTCTACATGCTCTAATTCCGAAGGTCCTCTGTCAAATGATCTCACCGTCTCAAGGAATAAAATAGCAGTGCCTAATATTGACAGCATGAGGACTTCTAACTCTAATTGTGCAAGCAGGAAGTCTCAGAGAGCTATCTTTTAACATTCTTCCTCATCGATTTTACTTGTAGCATTTCATGTCAGAAGACTGGCATACTGCAGCTATGATATAATAGCCTCTAGTGCATTCCAGAGCGTGGCTTCTTCCCTACCCACTGGAAATATCCCAAAAGAATCTGTCAAAGATGTATTCTATTTCAACCCATGGAAAGACTATTTTCTTATGAAGATTTTGGATCATTGAGTTCTTTGTAGGTGCTCATTCTTTCATCTTGTCTGTAAATAGAGGAACTACCAGGATTAATTTTAAAGCTTTAATCTTTACTAGAAGTGAGCGTAAGTAACTGTTCAAGTTTGAAGTGGTTGCCAGAATATTTTGAATCTTTGAAATATTTGTAAACACGGGATCTTTCATCTTTCATATTGTTTATCTATAAATGCACTATCATGGTAACTTCTGAAGCTTCAATTTTTAAGACAATTGAATATGGTTGGGTGTTCCATAACACCATTCAATACAAGCCATGGCAAAACTATATACAATGTGAAGTATTACTCATATGATTGTTTGTGTGTTCATATGAAATGTTCCTTTATGGAAATTTATAATTTTACATATTGGAGACGGAACTTATAGCGTATAAGGTATGTGATCTTGTACTAGAAAAAAAATGTTTGCGTGAATAAGTTGTGGTTTAGAATTTGGAGCCTGAAAGTGTGGTATTTGTAGCTAAAGAGACATGGGTTTTACATAGACTTGACAATCTAAATGTAGTTTAATGTTGGAAGCACTGGTCACTTCAAGTATGTCCTGCAACTTGTATCTTGTATTTGAATAAATGGAACATAGAAATGCTTCATGCACTGATATAAAGTTCACAGAAGTGCAGGTTCGCAAGTACTTGAAGCCTATAGGATTGCCATTATATATTTTGACATTCTTGTTACGTCGTATTGCGAAATCTTTTGCTTTATCAAATAGATATAGAATTTAGTATATCTCTCAGAGGATAAACTTTTACTTGAGCATTCTTTGTTACCATTTGTCAAATGTCTTTTGCTAAGGCAAACAGAAATATAGGCATGGAATTGATGTCTTCCTTGGAATGTCTTTTCTTGAATTTTGATGGAAATTGAAGCCTGAAATATATTTAAATTCTTTAGACGTAAAACGGGGAATTAAGTACTTTTTAGTAAGCTGTATGCAACAATTGCTTCGAGGTCTTGATCATTGCCATTGCTGCGCTGTACTACGTCGTGAGATTAAAGGTTCAAATCTTTTCATTGACAAGGGTAAGATAGACGACTTTGGCCTAACTACTTTTTTTCACCCTGATTAAAGTTAACCATGTTACAACATTGTAGCATCACTACCATAACTTTCACTGGGTACTACACGGTGTGGAGTTGCAGATTTGTGGAGCTCAGACTGCACACTTCCAGAGTTTCTTTCAGAAAATGTGTTGCAACACTATAGCATCATATCACCATAACTTTTACTGTGTACTACAGAGTGTGGAGTTGTGGCTTTGTGGATCAGAGACACTTGAAGATTGAAAGAATTAAGCTAAAAAAAAAAACAGTTTGTATTACTGCACTCATCTAAACAGAGATACAATATGTAAATAAATAGTTGGAGTTAGATCCAACTTATTCCACTTCTTGTGGGAGAAGTTGAGAAAATATCTCAACTTCTTCCAGCAACCCCCAACCTAATCCCTAAACTCTAGGAATCCCTAATGAGTCATTATTATCTAACTGCCCCCCTTAATGACTATATTACAAATAAACCACATATTATAATTCTCAAATAACAACATAGATTTCTGTCTGATCTGGTCTTCATCAGCACTCTCACCCACTCTGAAATCTTCCGGATTACGCTCTTTCTCCACAACTTCGAGCTACCAATTCATCCAGCATAAATAAAACTGCTTCCGACCATCTTTGAAGCATTTGTAGGATCAAAGATTCATGACTACCTCGAAAAATAACCATGATACTGAAAAAAATTCAGTAATCAATCTTACAATGTGACCTTTCTACACTCAACAATACAAAGATAACACGAAACTGATGATCTTGGAGCACCGAAATACAACAAGAATCAAAAGTTTTTACAATATATTTCTAACATACATAAACAATAACTCTATTCTAGAACAGCTTGCAATATATTTCTAACATACATAAACAATAACTCTATTCTAGAACAGCTTGAGAGGTTCATTATCACTGGATGAATATTCTTGCATAGCACCTAGTGAGTCCTCAGCTATGTAAGCTGATTCTTTCAGTTTGCCATTTAAAAGATCACTAGGACGAGTTTTGCAATTCAGTGCTGTATGTCCACGTCTTCGACAGTAGAAGCATTCAATGTTTTTATTTGTTCTTCCCTTGGAGTATAGTGCAATTTCAGAATTTGAACTGACTTCCAAGTCACCTTCCTTCATCCTCTTTTCTTCTGCTAAGAGTGCTGAAATCATGTCTTCCAGAGTTCGAGAGGGCATTTGTGTTAAAGTAAAAATAGCATTGTCATATTTTAGAGACAAACTATTCAGCAAGATTGCTTTTGCATCATCAACATCGACTTTACAATTAATATCTGCCAACTGTGCTAACAAAGACTTTAGATAATTTATGTGAGAAGACAGTGATACTTCATCATGCATTTTTAACTTGAATAGCTGTAACTTTAATGAAAACTTGGCATTTACAGCCTTTTCCCCAAATATTGTACTCAATTGTACCCACATTTCTTCAAAAGATTTTTCCAAATCTATTAGATGCAGTTGAGAATCTGCAAGAGACAATCCAAGAATGGACTTGGCTCTATCCTCTCTTTTCTCCCATTCAATTAATTGCCTGGGATCTGTAGGTGCCTTCTCTGTTCCTTTTACTATTCCCCATAAGTTCTTATGCTTCATTTGAAGTTGTACTTTTGCCTGGGATCTATAGGTGCCTTCTCTGTTCCTTTTACTATTCCCCATAAGTTCTTATGCATCATTTGAAGTTGTACTTTTACTTTCCAAGTATGGAAATTAAAACCATTAAATTTTTCCAATGCAATGTTTTCCATATCAACACAGATTTAAATAAAAAATGAATACCTCTGCAAATGACAGCGTTCCTTCCTTGGTAGCAAAATGCAAAATGAATACCTCTACAAATGACAGCTTTCCTTCCTCTGGCAGCGTCCCTTTCAGATGTTAATTCATGGACAGATTACGGGTTATATGCTGTGAATCTTCTATTGCAGCAGCGAAACCCAGCAGCAGTGAATCTATAGATCCCTGGTAATAGCAAGCTTGTCGACCCAACAGCAACGTAATTTCAGCTTGGCGATCCAGAAGCCGTAAATTTAGCTTTTCTCACGGTAATTTCACTTAGCGATTCAGCTTGGCGACCCAGCAAATCGAAATTTCAGCTTTCTGGTGGCCTCCTTCTCTTCACGCACCAGCTGTCTGTTATCTCTCTGACACGCACTGCTACCTTTGCACAAACGGATAATGAATTAACCTTCTTACGCCTGCACAACAGATGGCTTCACAGATCTGCCTCCAGAGCTCAGCTGGACATTAGTGATCCTTCGCTCTGATACCAACTTGAAGATTGAAAGAATTAAGCTCAAAATAGAAAACAGTTTGTATTACTTCACTCATCTAAACATAGATACAATACGTAAATAAATAGTTGGAGTTAGATCCAACTTATTCCACTTCTTGTGGGAGAAGTTGAGAAAATATCTCAACTTCCTCCAGCTACCCCCAACCTAATCCCTAAACTCTAGGAATCCCTAATGAGTCATTATTATCTAATTGAGACTGCACACTTGCAGAGTTGCTTTCAGAAAAATATGTTGCAGCACTATAACATCAACTCCACTTTCACTGAGTGCTACAGAGCATGGAGTTGTGGGTTTGTGGAGCACAGACTGCACACTTGCAGAGTTTTGCTTTCAGAAAATATGTTGCAGCACTATAACGTCACCTCCATAACTTTATTGGGTACTACAGAGTATGGAGTTGTGGATTTGTGGAGCACAGACTGCACACTTGCAGAGTTGCTTTTAGAAAATATGAAGCACAATATCTGTAATGGGTTTTTAAGACTTTGGAATCACTCAGGGCTCACGATCTTCGCTTACAAGTAACATATAGGCAATTCCCCTGGTAACAGTTACAATGAAAATTAATTTGAAATATTATTATTGATCTTCTAGTTCCATTCATTACAAGAGTTTTCTTCCAAATGAGCTCCACAACCACATGGACCGTCACAGAGTTTCCTTTAAATTCCCCAAGTTATAACTAATCGTCTAATTCGAATTTAATGAATCACAAGTCATCCACCATGGGAAAATCAGTGACGAGCTTTTGGACACGATGCCCTCTATGCCAAAGCGATGAAAACCTACACTACATAACACCCATACCAGGCTCCCGAATATTTAACCTACATAGTTATTATGGTTCAGTGCTCCACTGCCTTAACTTTCTGCTTTTTCTAATAGCATATTATATTGGTTACTCTGGTCTTTTAATAGGGATGCCCTGGATAGAGGAAAATGACTTTCCCGGCCATCTAAGTCTGCTTATAACTTAATCAACCATATAGTTTGGCATCTTGTTAACTAATTAGTTATGGTTGGTTTCTTGTAATTGAATATAGAGATGACTGCTCAATGAGTGTTATGTAAGCACATTTAAACAAGAAAAGAAGTATACTTTTAGCTGCCATTGTAATTGACCAATTGCTAGGTTGTATTTGGTAAAACATTGTGCCATATGCAGACTATATTTCATTTAGAATAATTTAGAATAGTGTTGTAGCCTGGAAATCTGCATTTGTGAATGGGTTGATTGGTAAATGGTTGATCTGCATTTGTGAATGAGTTGATTTGTAATTGGTTGCCAATGAATGAGTTGATTCGTAAATGGTTGCAACGATTGGCTTGAGATCTTAACAAATTGCTTGGAATATATCTATATTTGTTTTAACAAATTATCTGTTTTAATTAAAGGTTTTGTGAATGGGTAGAATTATAGATGTTTGTATGCAGTAAATAGAGTTGTGTTTTGTTCAGTTTTCTGAATAGGTAGAGGTATAGCTATTTGTATGTAGTAAATAGAATTTTGTTTGGTTGGGGTATTAGAGTGTTGGCTTGAACCTGTTTTATAAACATGGTTTGGGAACTTGGTATTGGTTTGGCACTACATGTAATGAAAACTACGCAGTGAACAAGTCTGAAGATAGAGATAATTACATTGTTTATTTTTGCAAAGGGTCTATGTTGGTGAAATGAGTAGGTTAAGTTCATTGTTTATGGATCATATTGGTATCATAGTAGTTGAATCCATGACCTTGAATTAATTGTTAACACTTTGACAAGAAGCAGCCAATATGGGTAAGAAATAAAAAATAGAGATGTTGGAAGAACTAAGGGGCTTCGAAGTGTAGACCTAAGTAGAGCACTAGCACTCGAAAGAAAGGATATCAAAGATGGAAAAAAGGTTGAGATTGTTAAATTCTAGAGGATATCAAAGATGGAAAAAAGGTTGAGATTGTTAAATTTCAGAAGCAAATGCAATATTGAACTCAAAAGAACTATGGATCATTCTCATATGCTCTTCTTCATTAATTTCATAACATAAAGGATTACAATCATATCTAAGTGGACCCAAATACAAAACCAACTTCTAACTAACTTGCCAAATATAGAGAAAGACTTGATCGATTCATAATATGTCAATCACTATTGTCTAACTGACTTATAAATGCAAATAATATTCCTACCGAACTCGAATAAGAGAAATTACACACTTCAAAACTCCCCCTTGATCTCAATTGTTGCAATCTTTAGCACTAGCAATACCAAAGTGTTGTCTTTGAACTTCAAAGATGATTCTTCCCAATGGTTTGGTGATAATAACATCCAATTGATCTCTTGAACCACAAAACTGTAGTGTAATGTTTCCATTGTTGACAAACTCGCATATGAAGTGGTAGTGAGTGTCAATGTGCTTGTTTTTCCTATGGAATACATGATTTTTGGATATTGCAATAGCTAAACTGTTATCATAGAAAATAGGTGTTGGCTCATTTTCCTTATGTACAATATCATACAAAAATATTCTTAGCCATATTGCATGGCATGTTATTGTGGTTGCTGCTACATGTTGTCCGTCGATTGCACACCAGCAGCAGAAATCTAATGAAAGTTGTCTTCTCACTTAGGAAAATGGGAGAGGTGTGACCTTGGGGGCAAGCACAGAGCTAGGTACTGTCACCTACTCCTAGCTCCTCCGTTTAGGCTAACTCGTAACGAAGCCAAGGGGGGTAGTCTCTGTTGCCGCCTTTCATACACTTGGGTCACGTGGCAGAAATCTTCAGGCCACTCGGTGTGTCCTTGGGGTCTACCCCTTCGCCTAATTTTAATCAACTCACACCTCACATTAACTTAAAACATACCAAGAGGCAATTGCAAAACATTCACTCCAAGCACATGCAAGTACATTGCTTTTATTTTGACTCCATTCTAAGGCACTGGTTATTTTCTTGCTTTATATATATATTGTGTCTCAGCATTGTGCTTTCATGCGCTCATTTTTGTATCTTGTCATCTTTGATTGTCTATAGTTAAATTTCAAACTCCTAAGTAACTCATTCAGTTTAACATCACCATACTAAGTAATTAGCCTTAGTAACTTAATAGGGTCTACCCCCCTTGGCTTTGTTAGGAGTTGAGCCTAAACGGAGGAGTCAAAAACAAGGTGACAGCCTTAACTCGAGACTTGCCCCCAAGGACATACCGAGTGGCTTGAAGATTTCTGCCACGTGACCCAGGTGTGTGAAAGGCGGCAACATTTTTTGGCACCATTGCCGGGGATAAATCTTTTTTATTCTCGAGTACGACTTTTGTTTTCTTCCTTTTTGTTTTTGCTTTGTTTGATGAATGCTTAGAATAGATCTTTAATTTTCATCTGGCGACTCCACTAACTTTTTTTTAGTTTTTATTTTTACAAAGAAAAACAAAAAATAATTTTTGTGAAAAGATTTATAAATGCTTATTTTTGTTTTTCACATGGCGACTCCATTGGAGGTATAAAACCCTTGTTTCTCATAAAAACTTGTGAAGTTTTGTTGTGTGTAGATGAGCCCATGCGACATGTTAAAACCTTTAAAGCTCATCACTTGACAGCTCCGCCTTTTCAGTGCAAGGTTTAATGGTTATATCAAATGCATACTATTAATTTTTGATATGGATGAATTAAAGGAGAAGTATGGTGCCCAGTTAACCGGAATGTTTCAGCCTATCGATTTCTCAAACATCCCGGGTTTTCCTAACTGTTGTAATGGTTTTGGGGATGCATATAACTGGCTTCCGACATTTCATGGAGATTATGGTGACTCGGCTATCTGGCATGTCAAATCTTTCCTTCAGTTGATTGCTGACTTCAATATTCTTCATGAAGACAATATGATGGAAATGTTTGCTAGTACTTTTTGGGGTGAGGCCGGTTGTTGGTTCTATCAAGGCCTTCCTGATAAATGTATAACTTCTTTTCCAAGATTCCTTTGGGCGTTTTTAGAGCAGTGGCATGATGGTAGGGGTAGTATGAATGGTTTAAAAAAGTTCCTTGAAAAGATATGTACCTTCTACCTATCTGGGACAGAGTATCACACGAAAACATATGATGGACCTTTTCCCATGATACAAAGTATTGAAGACTTGGAATCACTTCTTGAACATTTAAGTGAAGAGGAGGTTCATGCTACTCCCATAAAAAAGCATCCTGGTAGTTATTTAAGAAAGGAAGCAATTAAGCATCTTCTTAAAGAATATGAGGTATCTCCCAATGCACAATAAGATTCCGAGGAAGGGAAAATCCAAGATGATCCTATTGAAGAGCTTCAGGAGGAGCCCATGATGGAACACATTGTTGAAGACTCTCCTCATGTCACTATAGCTGAAAACATTGAAGATTTGAGGTCTTCTCAAGTGTGTTGCAATGCTGATATTTTTCCAGAGGGTCCTCTAGAGAAATCCACTGAACAACACATACCAAGTGATCCCATTGAAAGTGTCCAAAAAGTTTCCTTGATTGAAGATAATAATGAAGATCCTCTTCATGATATCATAACAGAAGCCTATAAAGAAACCTATGATAAGATCAGTACAGTGTGTGGTGACATTAGACCTTGTTCTCCTCATATTGATGAAGGTTTGGAAAGTTTATTGCCTTGTAACACTTTATTTGAAGAAGATTGTTATGAATACAAGGAAGACATGGATAGGAAGGGGCATGATGCCATGGATGAAGAATCCCCCACATATGACATGCATGGGAGTGATGACTATTGGAATTTCATAGATAATCCAACTTGTGAAAATTTTATGGAAAATCCCATCTATGATATGTCCAACGATGGGAGTGTCTATTCAAAAATTTGTGGAAGTCCAATCTACGATACGTCCATAGAGGAGAGCATAGATCTGAATGCCTGGGAAAACCTTAGTATGGAAGAGGATCATTCAGAAATTTCACGTGATCATTCAAAGTCATACCATGTAGAGCCGCACAAGGGTATCAGTAATGAAGACATTGAGAAACAATATTGTGAAAAGTCAGATGTGATGCAGTCAGTGGAATATCAGTCTCAACCATCTTTTTCACATATAGAGGTTCCTTATGATTTGGAGCTACTTGGGGCTTGTGCAACGAGTTATCATTTGATAAGCCCTGATGATCAGTATGATGATGTAGTCAGTCTACCTCATCGTTCTGATTGGTATATCAGTCCTATCCAGTCATGGACAGAAGCAGCCTGCATGACCACATACAAGTTGGGGAAGAATTTTTATGACATTATTCATGCCTATGATCTCCCATCTATTTCGCCCATTCTGAATCATCACGCAGGTTTGCAATTTCTGAATAAGGTATCCTTACTTTGGCTGGTAACCAAAGACAAGGAAATTTTTTTTATGTTAATAAAATGCTTAGGTGGTTACATTGGATTTCTGATTACGCTTAACCCTTTTTATATTATTCTTAGAGTAGGAAAATAAGCTCCTTGAAAGAGAGTATTTACTTTCTGCATTTCTATTTTATACTTCGCTATAATAAAACTTTGTTTTTTTTAGTTAATTACATTTATGTTGTTTAAATAAATCAACTTATGGTTCATTTGGTTTTTTATAAAACTTGTGCTACTGAGGTTTTTCTTGTCAAGTTGAGATGTTTTTACAGGGTATATAAACCAGAGATTCTGGTGTTCTCATATCCTCTCCTTACCTTAAAGACTAGATCGAGCACACGTCCCACAGTTGGAGCCAGAAACAAATAATCAGTTTCAGTCATATAGGTGTTCATTTTCAAGCTAAGAGCACCATGTAAATCCATGGACCCATTATTTCCTAGTTTTGGGTGATTTTCCATCACTCAGGTCAGAAAGCCCCCCAAAAATCATTTATTGATTATTTTAATTAATAAATTGATGAATAATGGAGCAAATCCAAAATCATAGATCAATGGATTCTCAGTCGATTTGATTGAAATCAGTCAGATCTGAACCAGATTGACTGGATCTGACAAATCCTTGACTGAAGGAGGTGATCAAATCAGATCCAGAGTTGATCTTCAACATCCTTTATGGGGAATTTCGACCTCCCTATCCCCTCAACACGTTTTGGCTCATCTGGATGAGTTTTGGTGGATGCTTCAGTCAACAAGTTGAGGTGTCAGTCAGATCAACTCTTCAATTGACAATTGCACTCAATGAGACTCAGATCTGGCTCAGTTAGACACAGACCAGGCATTGATGGACTCTCCATCAGCATATTTGGTTTATCTCCTTGGGATTTGCGCCCCCCTGGGATGGATCTCCTGGTTTTTGTATATATCCAAGCACAGCAGCCTCTTCCAAGGTAGTTAGAACTGGGATTGAGGTGCTGCTGCTATTGTATTGTTGTTATTGTTCATTTGAAATAAAGAGAAGCTTTGGAGGCAAGACGGTGTTGTGCCATTGTATGTGTGGATGATCATTGCCATTGTTTTACTGAGGTAACCTGTATATGTGTTCATGATTTCCTAACTGCTTGTAGATCCGTTGTTAAGATTGATAATAAACTTATTATAATCTTGATAGGAAATGTGCTTTTCAGTAAGTTTATTGGCCATATCTTTCCTTTGATGCATGTTTAGAGATCTAGATTCAACATGTTCTATAAGCTTATATGCATGTTATTCTGAATCTCTGTGTATGTACTAATCGGATCTCACAAGTTTTGTTCGGCAAGTTTTTTGATTTCAGCTGAGCTGCAGGTTCCTAGATTGGAGAGGATACTGATCTAGTTTGTTTCTTCACTCTCTCCAAAACCTTCCAAAGGCATAGTCCCTTGACATTCCACCTGAAAGCTCCACTGTGGATCTTCAAGGCTTCAAACACTCTTTCTCTCTCTTCCTCCTTCAAAATCTTAATTTCTCTTCAAATTGGTTACTTTAAAAGAGTCTTATTGCTCAGATCTGTCTCATTAAGAAAATTACATATAGATCTAGATATTGAGATCCTTTCTTAAGTTTAGATCTCAGTTTTGTTTTGCATATAAAGTTGTATTTTAAGAGATCTAGCTGAAATTATCTTCTTTTTACAAGTATTTTAATGAAAATTTGTAGCTTGCTTTTAAGGTAGTTTCCTTTGTTGTACTTTAAAGTTTCATATTCTGCAATAAAAATGCACATCTTATTGGCTGCCCAAACAGCAAGCCAAGATCCCAAGGAAATCTTGCTTTCCTTGGTTCCTTTTTGCAAAACTAGATTACCCCAACTTAACAAAATTTTACTTAAGTTTTTTTTTGGTAACTAGTGTAGTAACCCAAAACACTTTCAAAGTGTGTTTGGGCATATTTGATTTTGATTGCTTGTTGCTTTTAGCAGGTCCAACAAAAAAGAGAAGGAGACTCTGCCAAAATTCCAACTCTTGGACGAATCGGAGCTTCTCGGAAGCTTTCCCCACCACCTTGTTTAATTCTAGCTTGTTACAAGCTTGTTGTAAGCCTTTGGATCCCAGATAACAAGGAACAAAGTGCATCAATTTTAATTTGCTGATATTGTAAATTGCTGCTAATAAAAAGAAAATGTCATTTCGAATAGGCTCTGCCTATTCACCATCCCCCCTGGGGGGATTTGTGTCGGTGTTAATTTTTTACTTTTTGCTCATATCTTTTCAAACTAGTGTAGCTCTAATCTGCAGGGTAGTATACTTTGATTCATTATCAATTTCATATTCCATATTTGATATTTCAAAGTAATCTTAATACTTACCCCACGACTTCCCGATTGACCTGAAAGGGGAAAGAGATGCGTGGTAGGACTAATTAGAAAATCGGAATTGTGTATTTGTGTTTTCCTTTTCATCATTTGTTTCTTTAGCTATTATAAAATTAACCCCTCATTGATTCCCCGATTGAAATCCACTTGGATCGAAAGAGGTTCCTAGAGGGTTTTCTTTTTAACAAGAACACCCCTTTTTAAAATTTACTAAAATTGACAAGAATCCCGTGTGTATGCTCTGCACTTGGCTGCAGTTCGTCCAATCAATCAAGCTGTATCAAAAGCATTTGAGTTACTAGAATAATTAGGACTCACTCTCCCAAATTGACATACCATCAGGTGAAAATCCAACACCTAGATCAAACCTTTACGGTGGCAAAATACCCAAAGGAAGCGGGAACTTCTGAAAAGTGACCTCGGGGCACCGATCTCTGTAACATCCTAACGGGTGCATTATGAAAAATAGCCCCATAGACTCCATTCAGCCCACATATTCCTTGTGGGTAGCTATGAAGGTTTAGTTTTGGACATACTCCAAGTACTCTCGGGTATATTTGGAGTCCACCCCTTCGCCTAATTTTAATCAACTCACACCTCACATTAACTTAAAACGTACCAAGAGGCAATTGCAAAACATTCACTCTAAGCATATGCAAGTACATTGATTTTATTTTGACTCCATTCTAAGGAACTAGTTATTTTCTTGCTTTATATATATATATATTGTGTCTCAGCATTGTGCTTTCGTGCGCTCATTTTTGTATCTTGTCATCTTTGATTGTTTATAGTTAAATTTCAAACTCCTAAGTAACTCATTCAGTTTAACATCACCATACTAAGTAATTTGCCTTAGTAACTTAATAGGGTCTACCCCCCTTGGCTTCGTTAGGAGTTGAGCCTAAATGGAGGAGTCAAGAACAAGGAGACAGCTTTGACTTGAGACTTGCCCCCAAGGACACACCGAGTGGCTTGAAGATTTTTGCCACATGACCCAGGTGTATGGAAGGTGGCAACAGTCCCTACAAAAGAGTTTTTTAAGGCTCTTAAGTTGTTAAAGTGCTTTTAGGTTAAGAATGCGGATGGGTGTTATTGAGGAGTTTAATGTAATTAGAAGTGTTTGTTTATTAAGAAAATGATGATTAACCAGAAGCAATCCACGTTGTTAACAAGAGATTACACAGATAAGAAAATATTCTAGACTAAGAATTCAGATATAACAATTGAAATGAACCATAAACAGTTGATCAATATAGAAAATTACTCAGATATAACAAATGATTAGTGCCTTATGGAGTCAAATAAAAGCGTGAATAAAAGTCTAGGAATTAAGCTAGTGAGTATTAGATTTTGTGAGTGCTCTTGGTAGGTTTTAAAAGTTTTTAATGGTGGTCTTGCTTAAGGTAGCTGGATATCTTAATAGGAAATACCTTTAGTGGCTTCGTTCGAAGACATGACGGACCTGTCTAGGGTCATAGATAAGTGCTCAATAACATAAATAACTGTGCCCAGATTGGGTTGCCCGGTGCCCACACTTGGAATTTGCTCGCATGCCTCGGTATTTAAACGAAACAACACCGATGCGTCCGATGCGTTGGTTATGGGGTAAAGTTTTAATTAAGTTACTCTTGTGTGAACTTAGCAAGTCCGTTCACCGTTGTGAGTACGAGCCCAACCCAAAAGTCGGCAGAGCATACTAGGTGATGGAGGATCAACAAAGTTAATTAATTATGTGGTGTATGTGTTGAAGGTTTTATTAGATAAATTGATTAAACTCTCCGACAGAGAGCGCTCTTGACCTTGTCTTATGACGAAGGTTCAAGAGTCTCATCTAATCTAGATGAGACTAATGCAAGGATGATGCAATGCTGAAGATGCTCTCCGATAAATAGTGCTCTTGACTTATGTTTCTGCAAATTCAAGAGTCTTACTTAAGAATTAATTTATTAAATAAGCACAACAATTAAGATGAAGATGATTTATTAAACTCTTCGACAGAGAGCACTCTTGATCCACCTTATGGTGAGATTCAAGATATTTTGGTTCTTTTTATGATATGACAATTATATAGAAAGATGCCAAAATGTAATAATCAATCTAGTAATTAGTGTTTATACTAAGGAACAATTAGCAATTAGTGGAAATGAAAACTAAGTCTAATCAAAGAAGTAAGCTAAGTACTTAAAGTTGAAACTACGCTTAATAAAACATGAAAAGTAACACAAGACACACTTCCCCCAAATAGGGGAAGTAGAAAATAAAGGAGACTTGCTCTCAGTAGCCATTTTTTATTAGTTTTTCACAATGATCATGGTGACTTGTTCTTTGCTTCTTGGAAGAACAGGGAAAGAAGGGGATGAAAGAAGAGGGAGAGAGTCTTTTTGTTCTTTTACACTTTTTGCTTGTTTGTGGCTTTTGGGCTCTCCTTCACCTGCCTGAAACTAAGAGCTCTAGACACACACTTGTTATGATATTAGTTGATAAAAACAATTTGAACTTAAATCTACAAACTAGATAAAAACAACTACCCAAACTTACCCAAAAGAAGGAAGAAAAGATGAATGAAAAAGGCAAGGAAAGAGAGGTGGAAGAGGGGTGAAGAGAGGACAAAAGGCAAGTCAAAGAAGGCTGGAAACTAAGAGAAGAAGAGGGCTGCAAATGAGAGAAAGAAGGCTGCAAATGAGGGTGAAAAAAGGCTGAAAGTATAGCCCAAAAGATGGCCACGAAAGAGGACGAAAAGAGGCTGCAAAAAGTGAAGAAAGATGACGAAAGAAGGCTGTCCAAAATGTAAAAAAGTGGGGAAAAGTGGACAGCAAAGGATAGGAAAGAATGACTGCAATAAAAAGGCCAAAAAGATTGCAAAATACAAACAGGGTAGTCAACTGGGGCAAAGGCTTGGTGAATGAATGTTCACTTGAGCCCAAACCGTGCCCTAACCCAAGAAAATAAAGATTTGATGAAATTTTGAAAGATGAATAATATGAAAGTAAACACTCAAACCTGTGGTACTTTGATGGCGTTTGGATTCTTTTGAATCTTGAAAATCTAGAAGTTTCCTTGGCTTCGAGAGGAGAGGATGCACCTGAGCTCAAACTCCTACTCGCTTTAATGAGATAACCTGCACAATTTCAACTCAACACTTGCAAACAATGGATTAGATCATGTATGTTTGGTAAATAAAAATATAAAAAGCATGTCATATAACTGAATAATCAATGCTACTTTTAATTCATAAGAACAAACCATAAAAGATTAAGTTGGAACATCAAATAATCAATCTTACGTGCTTATAGAAGCCTTCTAAAGCATGAGCTATTATCCTATCCTAAGCAAGAAAAGAAAGAAATTGAAACATTTCACCTCATTCGCCAAGTATTCATCCACATTAGCAAACCATGTATGCCTTCAAAGCCTTAAAATTTTATTCCACGGTTGCAAAAGCAACAAGCATTACAGAGTTTGGACAGAGTTTTTTTACAGCAAAATCCATTTGAATAGAGCTAAAGGAGCCTCTATTTATACAATGAGAGAGTGCTAAAACCCTAAAACCAAAAATCCAAACCTAACCGGCCTGGCCACCTAACAGAGAATCCAAACCTAAAACAGAGAGCTGGGAGTGAGGGGAGGCCTCCATCCAGGCAAGGCGCCCCCACTCCAACCTTGAACAACCAAAACAAGCCACATATGAGCTCACACGTGTGGAAAGCGCCTTTAGGAGAGAGAGGGGCGTGAATGGTTAAAGGAGGCGTCTGGATGTTGGTAAACCATCTCTTTAGGTCTGGATGTAGTCTCTGCTAGGTTTGGGAATGCCACTGATGGTGTAAGCCTCAGTATTTACCTTGATCAAATCATCAGACCAATGAGTGCTCTCCATCTCATTCTTTAGCTGGAGATGACCAGTCTGCTAACTGAATATAAATTAATTGCTCACTTAATGCTAACTGAAGTTGAGTTATGACAACTCCAAACATCATAAATTCCCAATGAGATGTCATTTAGCCTTTTATTTCACCGAATTTGGATTAATTTGGAGAGTTTTAATTTTTTCCAAAATAATCATTTTTTAATAAAAATTCATTTTTTTCCTCAAAACTGACCTTTTTGAGAAAAAAGGCATTATGTGTCCGATTGATGATCCGAAAGTTGGCTTTGACTGGCTAGTCGATCAAGAATGATTTTTGGCTTAAGGTTAGAGTCTTCAATCACTGAATTTGGAGTCCGGATAACCGACTTATTACAAATTATTTTTTTCTATTTAATTTATGGAAAAATTAACCCCAAAAACCTAGGAAAATAATTAAAAAATTAAAAAAATTTTAAGAATATTTTTTTCCCCGTTCGAAAAAGATTTTCGAAAAAAATTTATATGTCCAGATGACTTAGGACATGATCATGCTCTACTTAAATAATGCCTAGTAGGTTTATAACACTCAGTTGGGCTCTAATAACCCCCCAAGGCCCAGAATTCAACATCGGGTATTCCAGCTTTGGAGGAAGCGGGAGAAAACCTCGTCAATTATACTCGGCTGAAGGCAAAGCATAATTTTCAGGGGCAAAAAACTCCCTTGAATACCTTATTTGAGATTCTACGTCTCAAGAGACCGAACCACTAAAAAAATACCCTACTAGCACATTTTATTACAAACCCCGCGGGGCCATGGTCACAATTATTCAAATAAAAAACTAGCTAGCCAATATTGGCTAGACATGAAGACGGATCAACTGATACACTGGAATCAGACTTTCAACAAGTCTGTCAACTGACGGCTCCTCAGGTAACCCAACTATGGTACAAAAAAGTCGATAAAACTACATATTTTTCTTTTGTGAATGAAATGGTAATAATGGGTTGTTTCTTGGATTCTAGTGATATCAAACTTGTGCCCAAATGAAAATCATATCCTTAAGTGATTTTCCTATCATCAATGTTGCATGCAAAGTCACTATCTATGTATCCCGTGAAGTTGTTGTCTTCAGACATTATGTACCACAAGCCATAATCAATTGTACCTACAACATATCTCAAAATGATTTTCTCAACCTTCTAGTGAGATAATTTGGGGGACTCCATAAATCTAGAAATAAAAGCAACCACATACATTAAATATGGTCTTGTTGTAGTGAGAGACATTATACTTCCTACAAGTATCTAATTATACAATGTTGAATTTATTGTTGGTCCTTCATCCTATTTGCTCAATTTCCTGCCTGTGGTTATGGGTGTATTTGTTGGTTTGAATTTATCCATTATGAACTTTTTCAAGATGTTTGTAGCATACTTTTACTAAGATATAGAAGTTCCTTGAGCAGATTGCTTAATTTCTATTTTCAAAAAGTACTTCATAAGACTAGGCCAATCATCTCAAATTCCTTTATCATAATTGATTTGAATTTTTCTAACTACATATTTCCAGTATAAATCATATCATAAACATAATAACAAATAGTCAAAATTTTATCTTATTGATCCATAGAGAGTGCACTACAAGGAGACTGTAGGGATGATTACTGCTCGTGCTTCATCCATTGTTGAGCAAGGAATAATCAATTATGTTGTACCATGTTTTCATTAGGGCTTGCTTTAGACCATACAAGGCCTTCTTCAACTTGTACACTTTGTACTCTTGACCTTTGACTTCAAATACATGTGGTTGATCCACATACACTTCATCCAATATTCCATTTAGAAAGGTCTAATTCACATCCATTTGGTATACTAGTCACTTGTGTTGGGATGCAACGACTAACACAATTGTAATAGTATCTAACCTTGTTATTGGAGCAAAAGTTTCACCATAATCAAATCCTAGTTGTTGAGCAAATTCTTTGGAAATAAGCCTTGTCTTATGTTTCTCCAACTTTCCCTCTTGTTTAATTTTGTCTTGTAAACCCACTTGACACCAATGTTGGATTTGTCTACTGGAAGACCAGCAAGATCCCATGTCTTGTTCCTTTTAATGGCCTCAATTTCATCATTCATGGCTTGCACCTAATGTTTTTCCTTCACTACTTCAAAATATGCGAGCTCATAAGATAGTAATGCAAAGTGATTTTGTTGATTCACTTCATCTTCTTATTCATAAATTTCTCTTATACACTATGTTCTCTAGTTTCTCTCAAAGAATATTGAATCACTACTTGAAGAAGAACTATTTGTTAGTTATTCTTCTTGTCTCTATACTTGCAATGTTGGTAGCATGAGGTCTTATTGTCCTATATTTTCTAGATGTTCATATATTTGAATAGAGGGACTTTGATTGTCCACTACCTAATTTTCTTGCTCTATTCATGCCTTGTCTTCTAAAAATTTAACATCTCTATTGACCACAAACTTCTTCTTGATTGGATTATACAGTTTGCAGGCATTGAGCTGTTCACTATATCCAATAAAAAATACATTTTTCACTCTTGATATCCAGCTTCCTTTTCGACTCCTCTGGAACATGTTCATATGCTATGCAACCAAAAATTCTGAAGTGATAGACACTTGTTTTTATGCTACTCCATGCTTCTTGTGGTACTTGTTTTTTCACATTTGTTGTTGGAGATCTATTCAGTATGTGTATTGAACGTGCAACGACTTTATCCCAAAACTCATTGGACAAATTCTTGGCTTTAATCATACCATTGGTCATGGTCATAATGGTCCGATTCTTTCTTTCATCCACTCCATTATGTTGTGGAGTATATCTTTGTGTAGACTGTCTCTTAATGTCTCGTTGTCTACATAAATATGCAAATTCTTTTGAGTCATATTTTTCACTTCCATACGATCTTAGCACTTTGATGATTAACCACTATGCTTTCAACTAGAACCTTGAATTCTCTGAACTTTGAAAAAGTTTCAAATTTCTTCTTGAGAAAATATATCTAGATTTTCCTACTGAAATCATCAATACAAGTTAAGAACTAGTAACTACCACCTATGGATTGAGTATCCATGGGACATGTCTATATGTACTAACTCAAGGTGTTATTTTTCTCTATAGGAGGTGATGCAGGGTGAAGTGGAAACTAGAATTTATAGGTCCTTTAATCTCCAGCTAATTACCATTACCATAGCCATGCTTTGCACTTCTACAGCAGCAAATGTATAATGCCTTGCCCCCTTCGTTCAAAACAAAAAAAAATGAAAAACGAAGCTGAAGATTGACGCTAATAAGGGAGTCTGGTATATGCTTTTGTGAGCTTTCTGTCATGAAGTTGAACTGTCGATCCAAGAGATATAATTTCAATCCAATCCACAACTAGACTGGACAAGTATTACGAGGAATGGAGATTTCATTAGCCTCTGAACATTTGGGGTTTCCGGCATAAATATCAACCAGGAATCATTTAAAAACTGGGTTGCTGTTTATGTTAAATGCACACAAGAATTTCAATAAACCTGTAGCTGTTTACTCATAAACTTAACACAATTTCAATATGAATACCAATAACCTGTCAATATGAATACTAATAACCTGCAAGAACTTACAAATCTACGCCGTTGACTCCAAGATATGGCAAAATGTGTAATTTATAGTGGCTTAAACACGATTTTCTTACACTTGATCACACACAGAATAAACAGGTTAAAATGCTAGGGTTCCAAACGCCTTCCCGGCTTCCATAATCTCTCCAGAAATCTACGTTTTCTTTCCTCTGAAGAAAAAAAACCTCTCTATCTCCACTAATTCCCCTCTGTCTTGACTACCTCCTCCAAAACTATTAAAACTCTCTCTCGCTCTCAAAATTCCAAGCTGATATTTTTTTAGCCCATGACTAGTCTTTAATTACATAACTAAAAATCAGTTTTTAAGATCCATGAAAACAGGATCGAAAACCTAATGAAACCATGACTTAGATTTTTTTTTTGTTCCTATAATTCTGGAAAACTCAACTACTTCTATCCTTATCTTATTTCTGTTACGAATGAAGGATCATGCCTTCTTTTTTTCCATTTGACTCCTATTCTAATTAAAAAACAAAAATTCCAAAGAAGAGACCCAACTCTCTACTAGAAAATCCTTCTTTGTCTTATCAAAGTTCTTTGTCTCCATTGTTGAGCTTATGCTCCTGCATCAGACTCCTTAGGTGAGAAAAAAAATTCATGAACTCCTGTTCATGAGTTCTTCCATAGTTCTGCCACTTTTCTGTATGAGTGCAGCAGTCACCCAGGTAGCATCTTCAAGTGGTTGATTCTTCCACTTGATTAAGTACTCATAGTATTCCTGTCCTCTGGTTTTCTTCAGCACTTTAGTGTCCAAGATATTCTCCATTTCCAACTTTGGTACAACAGGGATTTGTTTCTGCCATTCCACTTTCTGTCCTGTATCCAATTCATTGGTTGATGAAGTTTCAGCCTCTTGATAAGGATACAAATATGCAACATTGAAGATAGGTGATATGCCCATATCACTTGGAAGTTCAATTTCATAAGCATTGGCTGAAAACTTCCTCAAGATTCGACAAGGTCCAATCTTATTAAGCTTTAATTTATTATAGGTGCCTCTAGGGAACCATTCTTTCTTCAGGTATGCCAATACCAAGTCACCTTCTTCAAAATTTACTTCTCTCCTCTTCAACTCTGTCCTCTGTTTATATTTTAGATTATTTTTCTGCAATCGTTCTTTAACTTGTTCATGCAACAATTTCATGTTTGTAGCAAAATCTTCTGCATCTGCACTCCTTTTCTCCATCATTCCCAAGTCTCTGAGCTCAAACACTCCTCTTGGATTTACCCCATAAACAATCTTAAAAGGACTCAGGCCTATACTTCTATTAGGTGATTCATTGTATGAAAACTTAGCCTATGGTAAAGCTAGATCCCATTGATTAGGATGTTCACTAACCAAACTTCTTAGAATATTACCCAAACTTCTGTTTGTAACTTCAGTTGGTCCATCTGTTTGAGGATGGTAAGCTGAGCTAAAATTAAGGTCTGTTCCCAACTTCTTCCATAAATTCCTCCAGAAATGTCCAACAAATTTGGTATCTCTATCAGAGACTATACTCATAGGAAGACCATGAAGTCTTGCTATCTCTTTGAAAAACAGATTTTCAATGAGAGTGGCATCACTAGTTTTTGTGCAAGGAATAAAGTGTGACATCTTTGAAAATCTATCAACCACAACAAATATAGAGTCATTACCTCTCTGTGTTCTTGGAAATCCTAGAACAAAATCCATACTTACAGCATCCTAAGGCTTATTTGGAATAGGTAATGGCTGATACAATCCAGTATTCTGTTGCCTTCCTTTTGCATGCTGACAGATTTGACATTTCCCAACAAACTTCTGTACATCTGCTCTCATTCCTGGCCAATAGTAAAAAATACTTAACTGGGCATAGGTTTTTTCATTTCCAAAATGACCAGCAGGTCCTCCACTATGCTTTTCCTTCAATAAATTATCCCTCATTGAACATTTAGGAATGCACAACTTGTTTCCCTTAAATAGTAGTCCTTCCTGTATCATGAAGTCTATCCATGGGCTTCTATCCCTGAATACTTGGTTCTGACAAGCTTCATATGCTTCTTTAAAATCAGCATCTTCTTCATACATGTCTTTCAAATGTTATAATCCAAGAACATTCACTTGGACTTTCTGCAAAACAAAACACCTTCTGCTCAAGGCATCTACAACTTTATTAGAACTTCCACTTATATGCTTTAAGACAAAAGTAAAATTCTGCATAAATTCAACCCATTTAGCATGTTTCTAATTTAAATTTTCATGCTTAGTTATAAATTGCAAAGCATGATTGTCAGAATATAAAATAAATTCCCTTGGCATAAGGTAATGCCTCCACTTTTTCAGAGCTTGGATTACTGCATATAATTCTTTATCATAGGTTGAATATTCCTGTTTTGCTTCATTCAATTTCTCACTGAAATATGCATTTGGTTTGTCATCTTGACTCAGCACTCCTCCAAGGGCATATCTACTAGCATCACACCTAACAGAGAATATTTTTCTGAAATCTGGGACAGCTAAAACAAGCTTCTCAGTAATCTTCTCTTTCAATAGTTTAAAACTTTTCTCTGCTGCAACACTCCATTTGAATGGCTGTTTTTCTTTCTTCAGTGTGTCCAGGATTGGAACACATATTCCACTAAAATTCCTGATGAACTTTCTGTAAAAACTTTCCAACCCATGAAAGCTTCTTACTTCAAATATATTCCTTGGAGATGGCCAATCTACAATTGCTTTTACTTTCTCGGGGTCCATCTTTAGTCTTTCTTGTGAAATTACAAATCCTAATTAAACCAGTTCCTTCTTCATAAAGAAACACTTATTCATATTTATTAGGAGTTTCATCATGCAATTTCCTTAAAACCAGATTCAAGTGCCTAATATGCTCTTCTTTTGTCTTGCTAAAAACAAGAATATCATCCAAATATACTATGACAAACTTTCCTATGAATTCTTTAAGTACTTCGTTCATTAATCTCATAAAAGTACTAGGTGCATTAGTCAAACCAAAAGGCATAACTGACCATCATATAATCCCATATTTGTTTTGAAAGCTGTCTTACACTCATCACCTTCCCTCATTCTTATCTGATGATATCCACTTTTCAAATCTAATTTAGAGAAATAGTTTGAACCACTCAAGCAATGCATTAGATCATCCATCCTAGGTAAAGGGAATCTATACTTGATGGTGATCTTGTTTATGGCTCTAGAATCTGTACACATCCTCCATCCTCCTCCTTTTTTGGACTCAACACTATAGGTACAACACAAGGACTTAAACTCTCTTTGACCAATCCTTTATCCAATAGTTCTTGTACTTGTCTTCTGATCTCTGCATTCTCTGCTGGAGTCATTTTGTAAGCTGCTTTGTTTGGCAAGCTAGCTCTAGGAATCAAATCTATGTGATGATTGATACTTCTTATAGGTGGTAATTCATTTGGAAAATCATCTACAACTATGTCTACATACTCTTCTAATAATTTCTGAATTTCAGTAGGTAATTCATCTATTCTAGTGTTGGTTATAACAGTCCTAGGTTTACCAACAATAGAAAAACTTACCTCTTCCTCTTGCAACTGTTCCAGAAATTCTTTCTCCTTGACCAGCAATACCTTTAGGCTGGTTTTCTTCTCTGTCTTCTCTTCCTTTAGAGGAATAAGAGTATGTATTTTTCCTTCTTTCTCCAGGACAAAATTATTCTCTCTGCAATTATACATCACATTCCTATCATACTGCCATGGTCTACCCAACAGTACATGACACACATCCATTGGTATCACATCAAACATGACTTGATCCTTGTAATTCCTAATCTGGAAATCAACTTTGCACTGCTCATTAACCAATACTTGGTGTCCCTTCTGCAACTAAGAAACTCTATAGGGTGTAGGATGTTTTTCTATCTGCAATCCTAACTTTTCAACCATCTCTACAGAAACTAAATTATCAGTACTGCCATTATCAACAATTAATTTGCAACACTTACCTTGTGATTTGCACATTGTTTTAAACAAGCTTTTTCTCTATTCAGGTTCATGCACCTCTTTGCTTGGCTTTAGCAAAGTCCTCCTCATCAACAAGGCTTCTCCTGCTTTTGGAATCTCAACATGATTCTCAGGTACTCTCTATTCAGTTTCAGCTTGTGCAACTTGAATATTTCCCTATCTTGCAGCCCCTTCTGGACAATCCCAAGATATATGTCCTGTATTTCCACAGGTATAACATCTAACCTCATAATTCTCGTCTCTTCCTCGGCCTCTTTGAAATGATCTTCTTCCCTTGGAGACTCTTCTTCTCTAAGGTTGTTCTGGTTGTCTTGATGATTCAGTTTCTTCCTTCTGAACTGAATATTTTCCTCTTCTAGTTTGTGGTCCCTTACCTCTGTAAGTCTAAGCTCTTCCTCTTCTTGAGTTATTTCTCCTATTCAGCTTCTCTTCCACTTTTAAATCACATTGGTATGCTTCTTCAACTGACTTAGGTGAAAATAAACTCATCTCATCTTGAGTGTCAAATTTAAGACCATTCATGTATCTAGCTACCTTCTCAGAAGTGTCTTTTGTGTATCCAGCTCTAATGTTTATCCTGTAGAACTCTTTGGTATACTCCCTGACAGTAAGCAGTCTTTGTTTCAAGTTATACATTTTTCTATACAAGGATAACTAATAGTCTTTGGGAAGAAATTTCTCCTTCAGTTTAGCAATCATCCTGCTCCAATTCCTGATTGGTTGCTTGTGCAGTCTTCTTCTTTCTGTTTGTACACCATCGCACTAGAGCAAAGCATGTTCTTTCAGCCTAGTCACTGCAAACTTCTCTTTCTTATCCTCAGGTATTTCAACAAAATTTGTCTATGGAATTTATCTAGTCAACTGATTCCTCAGGATTTAATCCCCCATCATATGCAGCTATCTCTATTCTTGGTTTTGAACTAGCTCCAATGACTGCCTTCGATATATTCATTCCAATGTCTTCTTCTGTCCTTCCTTCTACTTTTGCTTCACTCTCAGGTTCAGCTTCACTAACATCACCCGCTTCAGGATCTCTTCTTCCAGCTTCTCTCATGGCTGTCATTTCTTCTCGTAGAACTCTTAACTCCTCCATTACTTCTGCATTGGCTATAGGTCTGCCTCCTCGACCTCCTCTGCCACGTCTTACTCTGAAAGCCATTTTTGAGGTAATAATTTGGCTCTCAAATTATTACTGTTCAAATTTCTTCCTCTTGTTTCTTTGACCTTGGAAAAGATGAAAATAATTCCTCTTTACATAGCAAAGAAACTCCTTGTTCCTTCAACTCTGATACCAATTGATGCAGGGTGAAGTGGAAACTGAAATTTACAGGTCCTTTAATCTCCAGCTAATTACCATTACCATAGCCAAGCTTTGCACTTCTATAGTAGCAAATGTATAATGCCTTGCCCTTTTGTTCAAAACAAAAAAAATGAAAAACGAAGCTGAAGATTGACGCTAATAAGGGAGTCTCGTATATGCTTTTGTGAGCTTTTCATCGTGAAGTTGAACTGTCGATCCAAGATATATAATTTCAATCCAATCCACAACTAGACTGGAAAAGGATTACGGGGAATGGAGATTTCATTAGCCTCTGAACATTTGGGGTTTCTGGCATAAATATCAACCAGGAATCATTTAAAAACTGGGTTGTTGTTTACGTTAAATCCACACAAGAATTTCAAAAAACCTGTAGCTGTTTACTCATAAACTTAACACAATTTCAATATGAATACCAATAACCTGCAAGAACTTACAAATCTACGCCGTTGACTCCAAGATATGGAAAAAGTGTAATTTCTGGTGGCTTAAACATGATTTTCTAACACTTGATCACACACAAAATAAACAGGTTAAAGTGCCAGGGTTCCAGACATCTTCCAGGATTCCATAATCTCTCCAGAAATATACGTTTTCTTTCCTCTGAAGAAAAAAAAAACCTCTCTATCTCCACTAATTCCCCTCTGTCTCGACTAACCTCCTCCAAAACTATTCAAACTCTCTCTTGCTCTCAAAATTCCAAGCTGATGTTTTTTTTTCCCACGACTAGTCTTTAATTACATAACTAAAAATCAGTTTTTAAGATCCATGAAAACAGGATCGAAAACCTAACGAAACCATGACTCAACTTTTTTTTTGTTCCTATGATTTTGGAAAACTCAACTACTTCTATCCTTATCTTATTTCTGTTACAAATGAAGGATCATGCCTTATTTTATTCCATTTGACTCCTATTCTAATTAAAAAAACAAAAATTACAAAGAAGAGACCCAACTCTCTTCTAGAAAATCCTTCTTTGTCTTATCAAAGTTCTTTGTCTCCACTTTTGAGCTTATGCTCCTACATCAGGAGGCTTTTAGAAAGTTGTCCCTTTAATGCTTTCCTAGTATACATTTTTCACAAGAGTTGGTTTATTTATTCAACATGGATAATCTCATCACTATTTATTGTTTTTGGAAGATATCAAGACTCATAAAGGCTAAATGACCATATCTATGATGCCACAACTAGGTCTCATCCATGTTGGAGACTTTATGTGCATATATATGACTGTGAAAGGCTTACACTTCTTAAATTTAAAAGGAACATTTTATTTTTGGTCATCTCTATCTTTGCTAGGAGTCTTCTACTATGTGACTTGTCTAAAATTGTGCATGTAGTACCCTTAAATCTAACATCATAACTGTTTTGAATCAACTACCCTACCCTTGTTAGATTATGCTTGAGATGGGGTACATAGAAAACATTATGAATCCATTTATTCTCATTTTGTTTGGTTAGGACAAAACCAATACCTTTGCCTTTGTCTTGTACTTGAGAATCATCACCTAGACTTATTTTTGATGTGGAAAACGTATCTATGCTAGTAAATAGATGTTTGTTACCTGTCATATGATTTCTACAACCAATATCCAACAACCAAAGATCCTTGTTTTTGATTGTTTCCTCAGTGATCTAGCATGAAAGGAACTTATCTTTGAATTTTTTTCCTCTCCCGCTTTGGTTTTGAGACTATTCTTGGTTTTTTTCTTGGTTTGGAGCTGATCTCGCTTCTCTTTTGAGAAATACTTTTGCCTTGCCTGCCTCTACTTCTAGTTCCTTGACCTTGTACCCTACCTTCGATAATGGAGGCTTGGGTCTGAAATTCCTTCTCAAGTGAGGAATTTCCATTCATGTTGACCCTTGATTCATGGGATAAAAAGGATCCCATCAACTCATCTACTTAAATCTTACTCAAATATTCCGCTTCTTCAATCGTCATGACCACAGATTCAAACTTGTTGGTTAGGGTTCTGAGAATCTTCTCAACTACCTTCTAATCCATCATTTCTTTGTGTTGGAGACATTTATCACCATACACACTCTTTTTGGTCAAAATGGCCTAGTTAAACCACTATCCAAAGTATTATTGACATTAATTGACATCAGTGGGGCATTAAATGTCATCATCCAGTCACACCCACGCCTACCTTCAGTCAAGGAGGCTAACTTAGCCTTCTCCTACATTCGAGGAGGCTAACTAGAGCACTTCGGGGGTGATCTGAGTGATATTAATGCACCTAATTGCTAACTGGTGATTACAATTAGTTAAACAGGTTAGTGAAGGCACCTCCTTTCATTTAATTGATTATTTAATGATTAATTAATGAACTGGAGTCAACAGGGGCGCCTCCACCAACTTCTGATGTTCAGTTCAACTTCAGTTAACCTCATTGGGGTTCATTGGAGTCATTGAAGCACTAGCACTTGATGGTTGGCTTGCTATGACATGTGTATGATCTCTTTCAGTTGAGACTCAGTCATTTATTGCACTCCGGCTTCAGTTAGGGTTTAGTTGAGTCAATTAGGGTTTTGATCAGTGGTTAACTGAGTGTGGACTATGGCTTACAGTCAGTTAAGCTAGACTCACTCATTCAATTCGAATGAACTCCTTGAGGATTCGAATTGCTCATTCATTCATGCCTGTAGCATGACATTGTAATTGTAATATTTCATTCTTTATGTGAATACAGAGCGGCTACTATTCATGTAGACCGATTACAACATTTGATGAGTTATTTGTTGATTAATATTTGATGAGATTGATGCTTTGTTCCTAGATAAATATACAAGATTAATATGGTATTAGAGGTTATGGTAGGACGAATCTCTATCTCTCAAAAACAAGCTTTTTGACAAATTTCTGCATGAAATTTGAGCAATAGCTCAAAAATCCAGCATTGCACCAAAATCCAAGGCTTACCACTTAATACCCCAAGTAAAGAACTTGTTGATCAAGCTTGCTTGATTGACTATGCTGGGTGTGATGAAAGCCTAAAATGTGTAGGTTGTCTGACCTTACATTGCCCTTTCTGTTTTGATTTTCAGGTTTCTATAGGTGAAGCATTCACTCCAGCAGATCCAGATGGCCTCCTTAGTAGATCTCTTGACTCCATACAATTTCCACTCATGGAAAGGTGATATGGAGATTCAGGTGCACTCCAGAGGACTCTTTAGAGTCACCATGGACACTGAAGATGAGCCAAGTTCAGCCATAGAAAAATCAAGATTCTTGAACAAGAAGGATGAAGCCTTCGGTTTCTTGTGCCTCTCTATTTCCTGAGATCTTATTTTCCATCTTGTAGGATTGAATACTCCAAAAGAAATATGGGACAAATTGGAAACTCTATATGGAAAGCATGATGACTTGAGGGTTTACTAGCTCAAAAATGAACTCATGTCACTCCAGTCCTCCAATTTCGAGACTCTGAATGATTTCTTCACAAAGTTCAAGCATACTGTTTTAGTACTCTTGAAGCAATGCAAAGTGGAGAAGGAGGATGATCAGCTCATCCTCGCCATACTCTCCAAACTTGGGGCTGATTATTCAATTTTTGTTTCTACATTCCGTGCAGGGAAGCTCACAACCCATGGATGGAAGATGCCTACACTCAATGCCTTCATTGAGTCCCTAACATGTGAACATGACAAGCTTGTCTAGATGGGGATCATCAGATTCTCCCATGATCAATCCCTTCATGTATTGGGGCCCAATGATCTGAAGGGTAAAGGAAAGCAACAGAAGAATAAAAAAACTAAATTTGATGCTCCTAAACCTAGAGTTGAAAATCAACAGCATGATGAGTCTTCCAACTCAAGGAAGAATAAAGGAAAAGGGCACCATGGCAAGGAAAAATTCAAGTGTTCTTATTGCAGGAAGGGCTTCCACCCTGAACATGCTTGCATGAAGAAGAAGCTTGATGAAGCTACCTCTCTCTTTGAGAGAAATCATAGCAATATTCTAGAAAGCTTTCGAAGGAGAGATCAGCAAGATCGGGAACCACAACATGAAAAAGGTCATGCCCTCATGGTAAGAACTTCGAAGTCCATAGCAATCTTGATTAATTCTGGATATTTGAACCACATGATGGCTGAAAGAGATTCCTTTTCATCCTTGGAGACCGGAAAATCCATCCCCATCCACATTGGATATGACTCCACCATCATTTCAGAAGGACAAGGTGCCGTTGATCTTGAAAATGGATTTTTTCCAAATGATTTGTATGTACCGTCTCTGGCATCAAATATCCTTAGTGTATATCATATGACACATACAAGAGTGCCTAAGAGAGTTTATTTCAGCCCAAATGATGTTGAGATAACAGAAATTGCATCTGGAAAACTCATTGCTAAAGGCCTTGCAAACCATCATGCAAAATCCTATGAGTTCTCTCACTTTGTTGCGGATGCAAAGCCCACCGCTCTGCTAACTCATGGAAATGAGGTTAGTAGGCTATGGCATGAGAGGTTTGGCCATCTTAATTTCAAATATTTGTAGTAATTACAGAAAAACTCCATGGTTGAAGCCCTCCCGGTCATCAAGGCAACCACGGGAATTTGAAAGGGCTGTGTGATTGGAAAACACCTAGAGCACAAGTTCGATCGGGGGAAGGAAAACTGAGCTACATGCATATTGGGGCTGATACATTTTGATATCAGTGGTCTAATGCTTGTCACATCCATGAATGTATCAAGGTATCTTATTACTTTTATTGATTATTTTTCAAGGTACACATGGGTTTTCTTTCTCAAAAAGAAATCATAAGTATGTGAAAAAATTTCTGACTTGAAGGCCTTGATAAAAAATGCCTCTAGGCTTAAGATCAAGATCTTGAGATCTGATAATGAAGGGGAGTATGTCAGTAATGATTTGTTGCACATATGCTCCCAAAGTGGTATTAGGGACCAACATTCAATCCCCTACACTCCCCAGCAGAACGGAGTAGCGGAAAGGAAGAATCAGTCTCTCAAGGAGATGACCACCTGTATGTTGAAATCCAAGAAGCTTGCTGCAAATTTGTGGGTTGAGGCCATGCATGCAGTAGCATACATTTAGAACAGGGTGCCACACTCATCTATGAAAGGAAAGACCCCTTTCAAAGCATACTTCGGACACAAGCCGGATGTGTCAAACCTACGGGTGTTTGGCTCCACTACATGGGCCCAAATTCTGCTTGATAAAAGAAGGGATTTGCAACCAAAAATCATAGAATGTCTATTTATTAGGTATCCTAATGAATATGAAGGTTTCAATCTGCTAGATATCAAGACCAAACATATCATCATCGAGAGAAGTTTCAAGTTTGATGAGCCTCTTCAGGAGGTGGAACTAGTGAAGAAGAAAACTGCTGAATTTCCTTCCTATTCTACTAAATATTTGGATGATGAAATTAGGGGTGACGACCCTGATTTGGATCCTTTGATTTCTGATATCAGTGTGCAGCAATCATAAGATTCCAAATCAGAACCTGAAGTGCAAAATCATCTTCCTACATGGTCCCGACAGACACTCTCCTCTGCAGGAGTCAACATTGGAAATCCGGATGATCCAAGGAGAACCCGGTTTGATTTCTAAAGAGCAAGTATTGCGCTCTTTTGTCCTAATAATTTGCTGTACAAAACTTGCTATTTTATGGTTAGCATAGATCCAAAATCCTACTACCATGCTCGGAAGGATCTAAGATGGCAAGTTGCCATGGATGAAGAGATGAACTCTCTTCAGAAAAACACTACTTGGGAGCTAGTTTCTCTTCCTTCGGGAAGGAAATTGGTTCAATGCAAGTGGGTGTTTCAGACCAAGGTTGCTGCTGATGGACGAACCTGCAAATATAAGGCAAGGTTGGTGGCAAAAGGTTTCTCTCAAGTCCAAGGTGTGGACTACCATGAGACCTTTGCACCGGTTGCAAAAATGGACCCCATCCGCCTTGTTTTGGCAATTTCAGCATCCAAGCACCAGGAAGTGCATCACATGGATGTTAAATCATCCTTTTTGCATGGAGATATTCATGAGGAGATATACATGAAGCATCTTGAGGGCTACATTGTTTATGTAATTGTAACTTCGGAATGTATTCATCCATATTTCTTATGTATTGTAACCCGATGTTTATTCTGGGATGTATTGTAATGTAATTGAGTCATGTCATACCCCGATGTTTATTCTGGGAAGTTTCTATAATGAGAAAGTCATGTCAAGTCATTGTGGGTAACCCTCCTATTGGTCAAGGGTTAAAGTCCCCATAGTTGTGGGGCCCTTGGGTTATTAGACTATCCTAGTGAAGTTGACCCTAGGTGAGTCATTGTAAGTCGGGGCAATAGTCCCCACCATTGTGTTACCCTCCTATTGGTCGGAGGAGGCAAAGTCCCCACAAGTGGTGGGGCACTAGGGTTATTAGACACTCCTAGAGATGTCGGCTCTAGTAAGTAATTGTTAAGTGAGGCCGACATGTTGGAGTGCACTTAAAGTGAACGAAAGAATATAAATAGAGAGTGAGCCTCTCTATTTATCTCACTTGCAACAAACACACTCATTGGGGCGCATGAGTGAGAGAGGAGAAGCTCTCTCAGTGTGAGAGAGAGGGACTGCTACTGTCGGGAAATCATCTTATTGTTTTGGGGTCTTACCATTTTGTGCTGATTCTATATCTAAGGAAGCTACGGGGTCTTCTCCTTTATGGTTTCCCCAAGAAAAATTCTTTGTCTCTTGTCTCTTGTGATGTGCTTATGTTTTATTGCTGTGCTTGTTATTCTCTTAGTTAAAAGATCCTAATATCATAATGCTAGCTTGAATGCTGAAAAACTAACATGATATCAGAGCTAACCTGAGAAGAAGACATTGTTCAGCTACAGAAGCTAGGGATTCTTACTTTTTTGGTCTCTCTCCACAATCCATAAGCAAAATTATGCTAGGCTGACTCTCCATTGAAGTGCACATCTTTCTGTCGAAGCGAAATTTGATTCTGAGCATTTTCAGTTTTCGATGTGGAAATTAGGGCTTTGCACAAAAGAGGAATTTTTGAGTGATCCCAACATAGTATTTTTCTCCTCATCAAAACCTAATTTTAGATACCTGGATCAAGAAATTTGGTTGGGTGAAACTCTAGGAAAGTCAAACCCTAGTTTGACCCCGAGCTAGAAAAACCCTAAATACTAAAACTACTAAGTTTTGGTACATTGGCTATATCCTGATATTGACAAAGGATCAAGTTCTAAAAATGGCAGGGGCCAAAGATAAAATCCTGATGACGACTGTTTCCAAACCTCAGCCTCATATTCGCTATATTCTAGGAGATATGATCCCTCCAAGTTGGGGTTCCAGTCTCTTCCAGAATTCATCCCTAAACAGGACACCTGCGGAGAATTGTATTATCTTGGGCTACAGAGGTCCAAATGGAATTCCTAAAGATGTTCCAGAAAGGGAATGGAATTTGATTTTGGTGGTCCAATATTAGACTCAGAAGATGAACTAGTGACATGTGGCATTCCATACAACTTCGTTGTTCTGAACAGTCCTGTAACAGGTCATTTTGGGAGAATGATCATAAATCCCAAATGGTGAAACAAATTCTGATGAAACCTATGGCATTGGATCAGGGACATGCAATTTTACCTCAGTGTGAAACTTCAGACATAGAGGAGCTGAAATGTAGGAGATATCACAGAAATAGTAATAGGAATTTTTGCAGAAGAAATTGGAAAATTAGGGCTTCCTGTTCCGGGAGATTCCCTCCATTGTTTTTAGAAAAGGAGTACATTGGACAGCTCTATTTGAAGAGATATATCTATCTATCCAATCAGATCTGAAAGATTCCAAGTTTTGAAAATTATGGTTTCTGTGACAAACCCTAGATCAGCCAGCTCCGAAACCAAGACGAACACCTCAAATTGGTAAGATCTAATACTTTGCTATTTTCATTTGAGGTTCTCATTTCAAAATGATCTATAGCATCAGATTGATGACAAGCTTGGGGAAGTTGACAACTTCCAAGCCTGGAAGTATATGATCTCTCTGAAGAAAATGGGTTGGACACACATGAGTATAGAGGTTCTAGTTCCAGAGGGAGATGAGGCTAGAAGCCTTACACAAGAAGAACTTGGTCAAGGCCAAGAAGATCATTGTTGACTCAGTCACGAATCAACTTGTACTACAAGTGTCTTCCCTAAAGACACCGAAGATGTTTGATTCCTTGACCAAGCTATTTGAAGGGAAGAACATACATCATAAGATGACCTTAAGAAACCAGTTGAAGAATGTTAAGATCCAGAATGCAGAGACCATACAGTCATAAGGGTCTCTCAAATCAAAGAACAACTTGAAGCGGTAAAAGAAGAAGTGAAGAATGCAGAAGTGGTGATATTCACCTTGAATGGCCTTCCAGGATCATGAGATTCATTCATTCAAGGAATGCGTGCTAGAAATAAGTGATTACTTTCAGTAGACTCTGGGAAGAGAACTCACAAGAAGAAGAAGCTCGAGAAGAGAAGGTGGGAGCAACTAAAGATCAAGCTCTTACCATCCAAAGAAGATCCCTCAAGCAATGAAGAATACAAAGGACTGAACTCTTGAATAACCTCTTAATCATCCTATCATTTGGATAAGAAACAATGTTATCATGAATGAAGAAGACGATGAAGCTGAAGGCTCAAGAAGGAGTCTACCCACGAAACAAATAAAGATAAGTATTCAATTGTCATTTCATGATATTGTTTTGTTATGCATTTGTTTATATTCAGTTGATGTATTATGCATAATAGGATGTTTGCATTAATGACAGTATACTACTAATATGCATGTGATGGGTAAGTAGCTCATGGTGCTATACAACTCTTGATTGCTACTTATCTAGAATGAAACCTCTTTGCTGACATATTGGATTAGTGCACAATCTCAATGTTGTCCTAGCAGAGATGGAAGTCATCTAGAAAAGTTTTGTGAGATATGGATGAATGTTGTATTGGCTAAAGTAGTTGCATGATCATATATTTATGCATAAGAATTTGCCAGTATGAATATTCCTTATGAAATGTCTCTAACCATACAAATTCGTTTGACTTGTAGGAAAGATCGCATACATAATCGCCTACAAGCAAAGAAGGATGAGACTTGTTTTAAAGAACAAGTGACGACAGTTCAAGATGAAGAATAATATGACGAATGTAGTGACATCATTGATATAGAACCTTCTAGCTATGAATAAGTTCAAGAAGAATGATGTCTAGGATGTAGTATCGATAGTTCCATCATGCAGTAGATGGAAACATCACGGGATACAAAGCAAGATTTGTAGCATAAGGCTTCTCACGAAAAGAAGGCCTAGACTACGAAGAGACATTTGCAGCCAGTAAGAGTTGAAACACATACATGATGAGCTTGATGAATATCTTAACCTTTGCTACAAGGTTGATAAAGGATGACAAGCTCATAGATGGATGTGAGAAGAACTTTTGAAAAAGTTAAAAATAGAGGATCTTGGTATCCAATGATCCTAGATGGATACTACTTGTCACTCTAGTACAGAATGTTTCAGTGCATAGAGTACAGAAGACAGAGGGAGTATGATGCTTTGCTTCAGAGGGAGTGATTGCAGAAGATCCTAAGGTTCGACATGGCACGACAGTATGGGCAGATTACTATGACTCTAGGCTTTACTGAGAATAAAGTAGATTCCAACCTTTGCTTCAAGGTTGAAGGCAGAAGACCAGTGATGCTCCTGTTATGTGTCGATGCATTATTGTTCTAGGAATGGAGGCGTGGACAAGGGAAGTATGCAGTAGAGATCCTAAATAGGTTTAGGATGATGGACTGCATGACCACACCTATGGCATCGAACCTGAAGCTATTGAGCGATGCTTCATTAGAGTCGGTTGATGCTACGATGTATCGTCAGATGATTGGGTCCTTGATGTACCTGAGACCAGATATTTGCTTTGGTGTGAACACATTGAGACATGTTCACCTGATGGTTGCAAAGCATGTAGGGGTATAGTTGAGTATGGGGTCAAGTATGATATGAATCAGAAGATTAACCTGGAGGGTTATGTTGATTCAGATTGGGAAAGCAGTGCCATCAATAGGAGGAGCACTTCAGGGTGTTGCTTCAGTATGGGATTAGGTGTGATCTCTTGGTTTAGCAGGAAGAAATCCTGTGTGAAACTGAGTACAGCTGAAGCAGAGTATGTCGTAGCTTGTTCATCTAGTTGTGAGGCAGTATGGATGCAGAAGCTACTATCTGCTTTATTTGATCTCCAGATGGATGCTACTTGTATACATTGTGACAACCAGAGTTGTGTGAATTTGTCAGAGAATCCAGTGTTCCATGACAAGTCAAAGCATATCGAGATCAAGTATCACTATATCAGGGATATGGTGCAGAGGGGAGCAGTGAAGCTCCAATATGTTGCGACAGAGGAATAGATAGCTGATGTGTTGACAAAGCCATTAGCCAGAGTGAAGTTTGAGTACTTCAGGGAGAAGCTTGGTGTTCTCCAGATCGATGTTTCCTCCAAGGGAAAGTGATGAGTTCCAAAGCCATTCTGATGAGCAGGTCAGATATAAGGGCTGAGCCATTCTGTCATGGTGAGAGGATTTAGTTCCTTCCATGTCAGATGTGAGTGTTGGCCATTCTGTCGAGTAGGACAGTTGTAAGGGCTACCGCCATTCTGACGAGCAGGTCAGATGTAAGGGCAGAGCCATTCTGTTCATGGCTAAAGGATTCAGTTCCTTCCATGTCAGATGTGAGTGCTGGCCATTCTATCGAGTAGGACAGATGTAAGGGCTACCACCATTTTGACGAGCAGGTTAGATGTAAGGGCAGATCCATTCTGTTCATGGCTAAAGGATTCAGTTCCTTCCATGTCAGATGTGAGTGATGGCCATTCTGTCAAGTAGGACATATGTAAGGGATACTGCCATTCTGACGAGCAGGTCAGATGTAAGGGTAGAGCCATTCTGTTCATGGCTAAAGGATTCAATTCCTTCCATGTCAGATGTGATTGCTGGCCATTCTGTCGAGTAGGACAGATGTAAGGGCTACTTCCATTCTGATGAGTAGGTTAGATGTGAGTGCTGGCCATTCTGATGTAGGATGAGCTCCTACATAGATGTAAGGGCTACCGCCTTTCTGACGAGTAGGTCAGATGTGAGTGCTGGCCATTTTGATGTGACTGTAGGATTAGGTCCTATATGATCAGATATAAGGGCTACTTCCTTTTTGACAAGTAGGTCAGATGTGAGTGCTGGCCATTCTGATGAGTAGGTTAGATGTAAGGGCTACCGCCTTTTTGACGAGCAGGTCAAATGTGAGTGCTGGCCATTCTGACGAGTAGGTCAGATGTAAGGGCTACCAAAGACCTACGAGGAGGTAGGCATACACCCAACATGAAAGAAGGATGGCTCTGTAGAAATTCCTATGACGAGATAGCACACACATGATGATGACCAGGTGAGATCCAGATCGAGCTATGATCCAGATCCAGTTATGAGGAATCCGAGAGATCCAGATCGAGTGATGATCCAGATCCAGCAGTGATGATCTAGATCGAGAGATGATCTAGATCCAGCAGTGATGATCCAGATCCAGCAGTGATGATCCAGATCGAGTCCAGTGATGATGATCCAGATTGAGTAATGATCCAGATCCAACAAAGTTGATCCAGATCGAGTGATGATCCAGATCCAGTCCAGTGATGTTCCATATTGAGTATGATCTAGTGACAATGTTATAGATCGAGTATGATCCAGTGACGATGATCTATATCGAGTGATGATTCAGATCCAAATGAAAGATGACTTGAAGATGACAAGGACTTGACGATGACCCAGATGATGCAGAGAAGAAGACTTGTGCTAATAAATTGTGTCGAGAGAATACCTTCCTAGTTAAGAGGGAGTGTTGATGTAATTGTAACTTCGAAATGTATTCATCCATATTTCTTATGTATTGTAACCCGATGTTTATTCTGGGATGTATTGTAATGTAATTAAGTCATGTCATACCCAATGTTTATTCCGGGAAGTTTCTATAATGATAAAGTCATGTCAAGTCATTGTGGGTAACCCTCCTATTGGTCAAGGGTTAAATTCCCCATAGTTGTGGGGCCCTTGGGTTATTAGACTATCATAGTGAAGTCGACCCTGGGTGAGTCATTGTAAGTCGAGGCAATAGTCCCCACCATTGTGTTACCCTCCTATTGGTCGGAGGAGGAAAAGTCCCCACAAGTGGTGGGGCACTAGGGTTATTAGACACTCCTAGAGATGTCAGTTCTAGTAAGTAATTGTTAAGTGAGGCCGACATGTTGGAGTGCACTTCAAGTGAACGAAAGAATATAAATAGAGAGTGAGACTCTCTACTTATCTCACTTGCAACAAACACACTCACTCATTGGGGCGCATGAGTGAGAGAGGAGAAGCTCTCTCAGTATGAGAGAGAGAGACTGCTACCGTCGGGAGATCATCTTATTGTTTTGGGGTCTTACCATTTTGTGCTGATTCTATCTCTGAGGAAGTTGCGGGGTTTTCTCCTTTATGGTTTCCCCAAGGAAAATTCTTTGTGTCTCTTGTCTCTTGTGACGTGCTTATGTTTTATTGTGCTTGTTATTCTCCCAGTTAAAAGATCCTAAGATCATAATGCTAGCTTGAATGATGAAAAACTAACATACATCACTGATCCATCTTTGGTTTGCAAGCTAAAGAAGTCACTATACGGGTTAAAACATGCCCCAAGAGAGTGGTATTCCAAGATGGATGCCTTCCTTCTCTCGCAAAACTTTCAAAGGCGTAGATCAGATCCAAATGTGTATTTACAGCAGTATGATGGTCATATAATTATCATTTTTTTATATGTTGATGACTTACTGATCACAAGTAACACAGTTGCCTCCATTTCATCCATCAAAACTGCTCTCCACAATGCCTTTGAAATGAGTGCTTTGGGGCTTCTAAAACAATTTTTGGGGCTCGAAATTGAGCAAAATTCTAATGGGATTATGGTCACTCAGTCCAAATAAATTTCAGAACTATTAGTCAAGTTTAACATGGCTGAATGTAGGCCTGCACCATTCCCCTTCCTTTCAGGGATCAGCCTTGAAGAAGGAAAAAGCACACCTCCCATGGACTGCAGTATCTATCGACAACTGATTGGTAGCTTGTTGAACTTGACACATTCTCAGCCTGATATTTGTTATGCCATGAATGCTGTATCAAGATACATGTAGCAGCCTCATGATATTCATTGGAAGGCAGCCAAGAGGATCCTCCAGTATATTCAGGGAACCAAGACCTACGACATTCACTATGTTGCAGACTCTGAGCTAGCGCTGGTTGGATACACAGATTCCGATTGGGTGAGTGATTCTATTGATTGGAAGTCTACTTTTGGATATGTATTCATGTTTGGTGGTGGCCCCATTTTCTGGTCAAGCAAAAATCAGGTTTCCATAGCACTATATTCAGTAGAGGCCGAGTATCGAGGAGCGGTGAATGCTTGCATCCAAGCAGTTTGGTTGCAAGGAATTCTTTCAGAGTTTGATCTTGGTAGTACTTTGTCCACTATCCTCTTTTGTGACAATAAAAGTGATATTAAGATATTCACGGATCCTGTTACCAGGTAGAGCACCAAGCATGTAGAGATCCACATGCACTACATCAGGGAGCTAGTGCATGGCAAGACCATCATTCTGCAATACTGCTTGACTGATGAGCTGATTGCAGACATATTCACCAAGAGATTTTTAGAAAATAAGTTCACTTACCTTTGTTCACTATTGGGGGTGAGTTCATGAGGGTGATTTAGACTACTTTCAGTGTTCAGCTTGAGGGGGGGGGGGTTTTCCCACTGGGTTTTCCCTCTTTTCCTCACTTAGTTTGTTTTGAGCATTGTTTCAGTTTCAGCATTGTACGGGGTGACCTATGGCCTTAGTTTCTAGGGCCCTAGCATTTTAATGCATTTGTGTTTTCTAATTCCTCATGTGTATAGCTTAAGGGGGGGTGTTGGAGACATTTACCACCATACACACTCTTTTTGGTCAAATTGGCCTAGTTAAACCACTATCCTAAGTATTATTGACATTAATTGACATTAGTGGAGCATTAAATGTCATCATCTAGTCACACCCACGCCTACCTTTAGTCAAGGAGGCTAACTTAGCCTTCTCCTACATTCGAGGAGGCTGTCTGGAGCACTCTGGGGGTGATCTGAGTGATATTAATGCACCTAATTGCTAACTGGTGGTTACAATCAGTTAAATAGGTTAGTGAAGGCACCTCCTTTCATTTAATTGATTATTTAATGATTAATTAATGAATTGGATTCAACAGGGGCACCTCCACCAACTTCTGATGTTCAGTTCAACTTCAGTTAACCTCATCGGGGTTCATTGGAGTCATTGAAGCCCTAGGACTTGATGTTTGGATTGCTATGACATGTGTCTGATCTCTTTCAGTTGAGACTTAGTCATTTATTGCACTCTGGCTTCAGTTAGGGTTCAATTGAGTCAATTAGGGTTTTGATTAGTGGTTAACTGAGTGTGGACTATGGATTACAGTCAGTTAAGCTAGACTCACTCATTTAATTCGAATGACCTCCTTGAGGATTTGAATTGCTCATTCATTCATGCCTATAACATGACATTGTAATTGTAATCATTCATTATTTATGTGAATACATAGCGGCTACTATTCCTATAGATCGATTACACCATTTCATGAGTTATTTGTTGATTAATCTTTGATGAGATTGATGCTTTGTTCCTAGATCAATATACAATATTAATACTTCGTCGTACTTCTTTAATTGTTTTTTTGTGACAATCACGAGGTTGATGTATTAATCTATTGATTTCGACCCCTTTCTTTCTAATATTTCAAAGTCCCTCTGTAGGGTTTGCAGTTTCATCATATTTACTTTGGTGATGGCTGGATAGTTTCTCTGCAAGATCTCATAGGCATGTTTAGAGTTCTCCCCAAGAGAAATTTTGGGGAATAAGATTTCATCCACCCGCGTCAAAATGATATGCAACACCTTTGCATCCTTTTTTTTCTCTTTCAGCGTATTCCTTTGGTTATTATTTAGGGCCTATTTGGTTGCTTATTCGTTGTATCTTTGTACCCACAGGATACCTATTCCCAAACATCCTAGGACTTCAACAAAGTCATCATCTTGATTGTCTAGATTTCATAATTTTTCCTGATGAGAGGTGGGATCTAGGCAAAACCTTGGCCGCTCATAGCCATTTTCACCACCACAAAGTTCACAAACATTTAATCTAGCCATGTGTTGAAAGATATGCTTTCACGTCAAATTCAAGCAAAGACAGACAAGAAATACATACACATTAACCAATCAAGGATATGGGCAAACATTTAGCCGCTTTATACATGATCATTTGGTGTATTTATGCATTTGGTAGATGGTTGGAGTGGTTGCATCTACTCCTACTTATCCTGCATTACGGATCAACTTAATATATTTTTTTTATTGTATGATGACATAGGAAAATACCTATCATCCACCTCAACATCCCCCCCACCAACAAAACATTTCTTCATCCCGAAGAGAACAAAGAAATATGCATCAACATCCTGGTTCTCTGGTCCTACAAAATTAGTCCTCAATGTGCGTCGACCATACATATCGGTCTGCATAGGTAACTCAGCTGCAATAGCCTCTAGCTTGATAGGAAGAAACACACATACAAGGCTCTACTATGGCTTTTTACCTTTGAGCCTCAGCCTTCAATCTGGTGTTAGGCCATTGAAGTCTCACCCTCTCACAATGGCGGTCGATTTTCCTTTTCCACAATGAGGTCTTTTGGTTTAAAGCCTCACCCTGGCTCATCTGTCTGACACTCATCTCCATCGACTCAAGCATGTGGGGCCTTTTAAATCTTCGACAATTCACACCATTTCTCAACCTTCTAGCTTTTTGAGGTCACAACCCAAGGATAGTTGTGCATTCACATACTGAGGGGTTTAAGCACAATGACATCATGTCTCATTGAAGCACTTTTCTATGTGAGTGTAGGATGTCTGCTTGAATGTAATTATCATCTTTTAAAATTCGTACAAGATTGTGTGATTCCTACTCATATGCAAGACTCGACCAAAAGTAAAACTCTCGACCAAACTTTAAGCTCTGACCATAATGGTTCGACACATTTATACATCGACCAAATCATATAGAATAAAACCCATTGGCTAATTACAACATCGAGTTTTTCTTTACATCGACAATATGTGAGCATTTAGATGAGATTATTTTTACAAAAATAGTTCAACCATCAAGCATTGTTAAGTATCGACCATACCAGGGCCACACAAAATATTAATTTAAAATAATTTGCACCATCGACCATACATCACTGACTGATGAGCTCGACTTACCATCGACCAAACCTATGAATTGTGTCGGCCAAAGCCATGTTTTTTTTAAATGACCCAAATATTTTGTAATGAATATATAATTTGGCAACAAAAGTAAAACAGAGGAAACCTTTGCAATGTGGGTCGCCAGAATGTTAGGCGCAACCATTCTAGGTCGATTGCTGATTGTCTCGACCGACAGCTTAGATGAACTGTAATTCATCCTTAAATATGTCATTTGAAGAACATAGCGACATACTTAAATTGCATTGATGTATAGATCGACTGATTAGGAAGACTATATCAATCGATAAATGAACTTCGGTCAAGACATTGATTCCTCCATTTGTGATCACCAGTGGGGATTATTGCAAAACAATTGGCATTCTGGCTAACGAGTTCATTGGTCGATGTAATTGATCATCAAGCAGATGGAACTTCAATGAGAAGGAAAAAATTCAAGATATAGTAATTTGGAAATCAATCATCATAGTCAATCCCTTTTGAAACAATACTCAACGCAATGGACACATGCCAAGTCAATAATAATATTATAACTAGTTAAAAGATCATAAATAATTACTTGTCGACCATGCTTGTTGTAACCAGGGAGGAAGATCACCACGTCGATTGGAGAATTCGATATCGACTAGATTAATCATGTCTTCTCCCTTCCTCGACTAACGAGACACTTTCAGAATTGACTACATCCATCAGCAAGAGAGCACGACTAGACAACTTGTCGCCGTCAATTGCAGAGGTCGACCTGATGTAATTTCTAATAGGATGATCATTGTAGTAATTGTAAAACTAATTCATTGATATTCAAAGTATTGATCAGTGCTTTAATGCATAGAATATACATGGCCTTTCATTTTGCATCAATCTTTGATATCTTGCAGGTATCTTGATGTGAGCTTTTCACGTTCTTTTCTGGATCTGAATCGGTCTCCATTTGCTGCTACTGTCACCCATATCGAGCAGAGAAAGACAATGACACCAAGATTTTGAAAGTTTATCCTTCACATCACATTCAAGTAGAGATAGATAATAAATACATACACAGTAACCAAAAAAGGAGATGGGAAAATGTTTAACGGATTTATTCATGATCAGTTGGTGTATTTATACATTTGGTAGATGGTTGGAGCAGTTGCACCCGCTCCAACTTATCATGAATTAAGGATTAACTTAATATATTTTTTTAATGTATAATGACATAGGAAAATGCCTATCGGCCACCTCAACACCGCGTCCTTGGAAACTTTGTTAATAATTCCACTTGGTCGACTGCTGTGTTTTGAACTTGCTTCCTCAAATTTTTCAAGATTTACAACTTCTAAAAACTCTGATGAAATACATGTTTTCAATTTCTGATTCTTTATCAGATTCTTTGTCTGAAACTCTATCATGATCTCTATTTGATGCTTCTCTTGGGATCTTACTTGATACTCCATTGAAAATTCATATGATTCATTATTGAAGATCTCATCAAATGGTGTGTTGATATCTCGTCATGATGATCCTTTTGTTGAGTTATCCCACAATACTGAGAGGGGGGAGGCGGTGAATTAGTATTGTTATTTTTTACTTTAAATTACACAAAATCAACAATCAAGACATAGATTTTATCGTGGAAACCTCAAAAGATCAAACCACCAACATAAACTTATTAATAAGATGAAGTTACAAATTTTTTTATCTGCTACAATAGAAAGGATGCAAAACGCACCCTAGGTTTTTTCTACAACTATAGACTCGGATGCTACAACACCCCTATGGTTTTCTTCCTGCTTCAACAGACAAGGATGCTACAACACCCTATTCACCATCTACGACTTGAAGGAGGCTTCGACCCCCTGCAGATCTGTGGCCTACCCTAGCACCACCCTGCCAGCCTAGACTGATTTTCTCAATATTTTAGAACAGTTGAAAATCTATTCACTTTGGACTCTATCAAGATCACTAGACAGAGACACTTAATTCTTTACACATTTATTCAATAAATACACTTTACCTATTTCTAATCAATGCATCTCTCCATAGCTGCGCTCTTTCGTTTTGGATCATGATTGTTCTCTTACAGACACAACGAATCATCATCCAGTCTCTCAACCATTGGGTCATTTCAGTGAAGACATAATTTTGTTTCTTCCCACATCTCAGAAATCATTTTCACAGCCTTATTCATTGTTTTCTAGTGTTTCCATAATATTCTTCACCAGATACAATCTGGGAAGTTGATCTTCTCTACCGATTTCCTTTTAAATCATATATCTACACCAAATTTCCATTTTAGTGATTTCTCGCCATTGATTTTCATCGGTCTTTTCCTTGATTGTTGATCTTCATATTGCAGGATGCAGGATGTCGATTGTCTGATTTTTCCTTCCCGCAAACTCTTTTCCACAAGCTTCTTTTCGCAACAAAAATTCCTCACCGTTGATCTTTTTGCCGGTGTTTTCTTGACCATCAATTTCCAGATTGTGGGATGCAGATTACAGGTTCATATAATATTTAAATGCAATTTCCTTTCCGCATTTTTCCTTCTGCACAGTCGAAATCTTTTGGCGGAACTAATCTCAGTCGTCCAGTCTTGATATTTTGTGGAGATTTGGATTTTCCACCTAAGTGTCAGAATTAATCCTTAACTGTCAGATCTAGTGCGGGACTAATATAAGTTGCCCAATCTTGATCTTTTGCAGAAATTCATCCTCCCACCTATTTTTTGTGGAACTGATCGTCAGTCATTGGACCTTGTGCGGGATGCTTCCTGACCGTCGATTTCAGATTGAATTCGGATCTCACAATGAATTTGCATATCTACACTATTTCTTTGTGGAAATCCTCCACGATAGTTCAATCAGCAGTAACATTGGATGATCGATCTTTGGTCGTTCAACTTGCTACAGGGTTATTTTTTTGTCATTCACCCTGCAACATTCAACCTATAATAAGGTTATTCCTTTGTTATTCTGGATACCTGCAACCTTCATTATGCTGCCATATCCACTGGTTATTCCTTTGTCATTTGTGAATACCTTTGACATCAATGACAACTATATACTCAACATTCTCCCCCTTTGGCATTGATGGCAACCTATAAACATTCTTCCCCTTTGACAACAATGACAAAGGAACCTTTTTGTCTGACAGCTCTCCCTATTAGCATTTCTTCCCCTAAGATTGAGCTCTCTCCTCTTAGTACTTTTGTAATGGAATTACTTCCATTTTCTATCTAAGACGCTCAAAGGCTTCCTTAGGTAGTGGTTTGGTGAAAATGTCAGCAATCTGTTCTTTTGTGTCAATGTATTCTAATTTGACAACTTTTTGATATACCTGTTCTCTTAGATAGTGATACTTGATTGGTATATGTTTTGTCTTAGAATGCATGATAGGATTTTTAGACATATTTATAGGATTAGTGTTATCACATTTGATCACTATTGGATGTTAATATTTTACAAGTAGATCTTCTAGGGTTTGTCTCATCCAAATAACTTGAGTGTAACATGAGACAACAACAATATATTCTGCTTTTGTTGTAGAGAGTGAAATGGAGGATTGTTTTTTACTTGACCATGATACTAAACAATTTCCTAGAAAAAATGCTACTCCACTAGTACTTTTTTGATAGTCAACACTTCCTTCCCAATCTGCATTAGTAAATGCCTTCAAGGTAAAGTCTTGTCATTTTGGATACCATAAACCATACTCCATAGTACCTTTTAGATATTTGAAAATCCTTTTTACTGTTGTTAGATGTGTTTCCTTGGGAGCTAACTAGAATCTAGATACCAATCCAACATCAAGCATCACATCTGGTCTTGTGGTTGTCACATATAGCAGACTGTTAATCATGGATCTAAACATGGTATGATCTACTTCCATAGATTCATCATCCTTACTTACTTGCAACTGGTGACCATTGGAGTACCCACAGGTTTGGAATCTTCCATTTTAAACTTTTTCAACATATCTTTGATGTGCTTAGTTTGAGAGATGAAAATTCCTTCGTCTGTTCGGTAAACTTACAATCCTAGGAAGAAAGTCAATTCACCCAACATTGACATTTCAAATTCTTTCTTCATTTCAGAGGAAAAATATACACTTAGGATTTGAAGATTGCTTCTAAATATGATATCATCCACATAGACAACAACAATGATCATGCTTTTATCTTCGATCTTTAGGTAAAGATTACTTTTAGTGGCTCCTCTTTTAAAACCTTGTTGTTTTCGATAACTGTCTAGTCTTGAAAACCACGCTCTTGGAGCTTGTTTGAGACCATAGAGAGAATTCTTCAGTTTACAGACATAGTTTTTGTTCTCTGACAAGAGAAACGCTTTAGGTTGTTGAATATGTACTTCTTCTTCTAGTTTTCCATTTAGGAAGGTAGACTAGACATCCATTTGATATACTTTGAAGTTTTTATGGCATGGCAGTGCTATAAAAACATTCTGATTGCTTCCAGTCGAGCTACAGGAGCATAAGTTTCTTCAAAATCAATACCTTCCACTTGGGCATACCCCTTACAAACCATTCTTGTTTTGTTTCTTATTACTTGTCCATCTTGATTGAACTTGTTTTTGAAAATCCATTTGGTTCCTACAATGTTCTTATCTTCAGGTCTTGGGACAAGTTCCCAAGTCTCATTTTTCTCAATATGATCAAGTTCTTCATTCATGGATTTGACCCATTCATCACTTTTGATAGATTATGTAAAGTTCTTGGGTTCTATTATTGAGAGTAGGGCTTGTTCCACATATGGTAGTTGTATTCTTGTTTTGACTCCAGCATTTTTATCACCCATGATCTGTGACTCAAGATGATCCTTTTGTACCCTTCTTGAGGGAGTTTTAGTGTCAGGTCTAGGGAAGTGTTCATCATCTTTCTGTGTATCTTCCTTCTCTTTGTCTTCTTCTTCGTTATGAATGCTCTCGTCCTTTTGCAATTCTTTTATCTCGTCTTCACATGTATTTTCAATATTGTCAAGTTTTTTTTCTTTTCTTGGTTTTACTTCATCTACTTTTACATCAACACTTTCTACAATCTTATGTAACCTTTTATTGAAACACCTATATTCCTTTTTGGTGGATGAATATCCTAGAAAGATTCCTTCATCAGTCCTAGAGTCGAACGTTTCAAGGTCATCCTTGTTTCTTTTGATGTAACAGTTACTTCCAAACACTTTAAAATATTTGACTGAGGCTGGTCTTCCATACCATAATTCATAGGGGGGATTATGCTTATTCACTTTGAGTTTTCCTTTGTTAAGTATGTAGACAGCTGCGTATACAACTTTTCTCCAAAATGAGTCTGACAGTTTTGCTTCATTGAGCATAGTTCTGGCAGATTCTTGGACTGTTCTATTTTTCCTTTCAACAACCCCATTCTATTGAGGAGTTTTTGCAGCTGAAGTGAACTTCACAAAACTCATTGAATTCATTTGAGGTAAATTCTCCCCCATTACCTGATCTAAGACACTTGATTTTCATACCTTGCTCATTTTCAGCCATTGCCTTGAAGATTTTAATTTTTTCAAAAGCTTCTGTTTTTTCTTTAAGGAATGCCACCCATGTCATCCTTGTATAATCATCAATGAGAAACATGAAATAGTGATCTACTTACGGGATTTTAGTTCTGGTTGGTACACAAAAGTTTGTGTGTATTATATCCATAGGTGTGAAGTCATATGTTATTTTATTTTAAAACTTGCTCTGGTTTGCTTCCCATGTTATCAATGTTTACATACAGAGTTTAGCGAAACTACAATTTTTGGTAGATCTCTTACAGCTTCCTTTGTGCTTATTTTGGCTAGATTGTCAAAACTTAAATGTCCCAACCTTCTATTCCATAACTAACTTTCATTTACCATACTTAAGTAGCTTTGGTTTTCATTTTCCAAGATGTATACATTGTTTGTATTTCTCATAGCAATGCCAACAATCTTTCCTGATTTTCTTATTCTTGATTTCACATTTTTCCGAGTAAAAGATACAAACATGTCCTCGGTCACTTGTTTGACTTACACTGAGAGGATTAGGTTTGAGGTTTTCAACTAGAAAAACATTTTATGCTTTGATCTTTCTATTGAAAACAATTGTTCCATTGCTGATTATTTTGGCAGATAGGCTGTCTCCAAAAGTGACCTTTCCCTTATTATCTTTTAGTGTTATGAATTTGCTTGGGTCACCAGTCATATGTTTTGAACAACCACTATCCAGGTGCCATAAGTTTTGGCTTTTGATTGCACATAAAGCAATCATGGAAGTTTCATTTTCTTCCTTTTCTTCCTTTTCTCTCCAATATATCTTTTGTTTGGTGTTCTAAGATTTGATTGCAACAGTATTTCTTGTGGGAGTATTCAACTTACAATCTCTTGCCATATGTCCATGGTTACTACAATTATAACATTCTATGTCATATTTTTGGAGTAGTGTAAAAAGATTCTTTTTTCCCTTAGACTTATTATTTGATGACTTCTGTTTTTATTCAGAAACCTTTCTTTCAATTATGCAATTAATGCTTTATGACCATAATTATTACAAGAATAACAGTGACCTAAGAGATTTGTAAATATCTATTTGGTATCTTTGGTGTTGTATTATTTATATTTTTATCCTGAGAAATTAAGCCTGCTTTCTTGCTTCCTTCCTTCTTAGCTGGAGTCTTTGGTACTTGTTGTAATCTCACAGATCACGTAAGGTTACCAATAATACATACAAAAATATACAGAAATATACACAGAGACAAAAGATAAGAACAGATAGGATGAATAGATTATATTATCTCAATAGTTCGTACAAAGCCAAGAACTGAACTTGTTCTTGTTTGGCTCACCAGCCTAATATATACAAATTTTACAAACAGTTACAAATAACTACCTGTCGGTTCGGTGAACCGACACAACTATTAGTTAGCAGACTTAATTACTGTGTTTACTCGGCCGACCGACTTAGTCGGTTGATCGACTGAGTCGGTCCATCGACTTAGTCGGCTGATCGACTAAGTCGATCTTCGTTCAAGTCGACTTATGTCGACTTGCTCCTTCTACATCTCCCCCACAAACAAAACATTTCTTCGTCCCGAAGAAAGAGGGGAGTACAAAAAAATAAAAAATATGTAGTCCTGTCGAATCCTTCAGACCTGCTCCTGCTGAGGACTATGTAGTCGGATGGTCGGTCGTTTCTGCACACATACTTCGACGATGGCTGGAGCTGTGATGGCCAATTGATGCTGAAAGTCGGTCCAACTCTGTAATTCCTTCTGGATATCGATGGTCAAGGTAGTGAGACTTGACAAGATCGACATCTTTTCAGACATGGTCAGTTTTGCTATGTTCTCCATGGTCGGACCCAGTAAGTGGTTTTGCTCGTCTGCAGCTTGGAGGAGTCTCTTCATCTGGGGACAGAGGATATCCACTTTTTCCAAGTTAGGTAGAGCCTGTTGAACCCATTGATGAGCCTCACGTTCTAATTTCTGCAGCTTGTTGGTGTCCATGACAATCTGCTCCTCAATGGTCTGCCTCAGCTCTGTTTCTATGGATTTCCGAGCCTCTAAAGCCTGGAAGGTATGGTCGAGCTCTAGCTGAATGTGGGATTCGGCTAGGAGGTTTCATCGGATGATCTGGGGCACCCTCCACCTCGTCATGTGGACTTTGAGCTGTTGGAACCAGTTTTCTAGGAAAAATTTGCCCTGTGTCAACTCATGCAAGGTTCCTTTTTGGGCAAAAGGCTTAAACCTATGCATTTCAAATCTGGTCGGTTCTCGGAAGATTGGACTGCCTTCTGGGCAGATATGGTACATGACAATCCAAATAATTAAGGAGGGGAATTTGATAATAGCTCCTGTCTCTTGGCAGCACTCGCAGATGGTTTTAACCAGGTCTGCAACATATTCTGCCCATCTGTAGATGCGTCCGTCAGTTGCAATTGTGTCGACGGCCTCCAGCATCTCCAGTTTAAGGTCGCTGCTTCGACCAGCCAATGTGAGAGTGATGGCTATGATTTTAGCCACAATTTGTGGCATGCGGGCATTGATTTGGCTAATCATCAACCCCTTGGAGTTATTTCCTGACGCCGAACCTGTGAGTCGTTCGACCAGCCCTTCCTTGATCCCAATGGGGATCGGGTTGCCCTGGTTTGACAGACCAATGAGTTTGGATATGACTTCGCCGGTAATGTCGATTGGTCGGTTGAAGTAAAATCAGCCGTTATGGTAACGACTGATAATAAACTTGACGGCGGCTTCCTTCATCCCACCGAAGCTTGCCATCAAAGGTGCATTCGCATAGTGATAGATAGAGCTATGTTGGACTTTTTCAGCAGCCTCGGTGACTCTGCGGTCTTCGAAGGCCCATTCCTGCATTTCTGTCCATAGTTTCTGGAATGGACCCTCCTGGACTTTTGCATTCTGGATACGTTTTAGTCGTTGGACCAGGGGTGTGTCCTCTGCCTGGAATTCCTTTGCCTTAGCCGTAGCTCGGGTGAGTTTAGGTGCCATGGTGTTGGACTGAACATACTGGTCAGAGTTGTTACAGGGTTCGCAAGTTTCGATCGACTGAAAGTTTGAATGCTCTGTGGGTAAGGTTTGTGGTGAATGAACCTTCGGCGGTCCATTATTTATAGGCGAGGGTATGGTTGAGTGTCGAACTGGTTCTATTAATGGTGGACTTGATAGTCCATCTGCAATACTTGAGTGCGATTTGGTGAATCTGGTTCAACGCTCAAGGCCATCAATGCGAGATGGGACATTCGAGGTCGACGGTCGGTGTCGATGATGGGAATGGTCGGTCGGTCTGGTCGATGAAGATGGTCGATGGTGGTGATGTCGATTGTCTAAGTAGTGAGTTGTTGTCATGATGGTTGGTTTCTAAGTGTATTGTGTTTGTTTTTGGGAATCTTATCTAGCTTTTTATGTGGTTTGGTGGTCAGTTACGACCGTTATTTGATTTTTTTTTTTTTTGAATATCAATTTTTGTAACGTTTAAGTCGGGCTCCATTGACAAGCTTCTGAAATACGAGGCCCTGCAATGTTTTTAGTTGAATGGAACCATTGGGATGTATCTCTTCGACAATGTACGGGCCCATCCATTCTATGTGCAATTTCTTGGGTTTGCCTTTAAATCGACTGTTATACAGTAAGGCAAGGTCACCGATCGACAGATTTTTGTTTTTGATGTTACGGTCGTGCCATGCTTTCTGCTGTTGTTTTTGAATTTCTTGGTGTTGTATGGCCATAAGTCTGTGTTCTTCCAGCTTATTAAGTTGAAATGGTCGATCCTTCCTGGCCTGTTCGACATCGACATGTAGTATCTGTGCAATGATAGGTGCCTGTTGTCTGAAGTGTAGAGGGACGACTGCTTCTTGTCCATAGACAAGTTGAAAGGGGGTTTGATCATTCGACCGTTTGTAGGCTGTCCTGTATGCCCATAAGGCTGCAGGAATTTTCTCATCCCAGTCATCCTTGTCGGCACTGCATATTTTAGTCAATCCTTTTGTCAGTGTTTTATTGAAGGCTTCAATTGCACCATTCGACTGAGGGTGGTATGCTGTACTACGTCGGTGGTCGATGTGACACTTGTCGGTTAGATTTTTGATAGTTTTGTTAATGAAGTGTGACCCTTGGTCACTGATCAAAGTGAGTGGGAAACCAAATCGAGTAATGATGTTTTCATAAATGAACTTAGCAGCTATCTCACTTGAACAGGTCTCGACTGGTTCAGCTTCTGCCCATTTAGTGACATATTCCACTGCCGTGATAATATATCTTGCACCTGATCGTCTGGCTGGGATAGGAAATGGTCCTATGAAGTCTATAGCCCAGATTTCAAAAGTGAGACTAGGGTTTACAGAGATCAGGGGCATTTCTATGCTCGGTAGTGGTCGACCAAGTCGTTGACATCTATCACATCGACTAACAAAGTTTTTACAATCTTTGTGAAGTGTCGGCCACCACAATCCCGACTGTTGGATTTTCTTGGCAGTTGTGTCGGCCTGAAAATGTCCTCCTGTAGGGCCATAGTGTGCTTCATGCATGATTTGCTCTCATTCATGGTCGAGTACACATCTTCTAAGAACATCGTCTAACCCCATTTTGTATAGAAATCCATTGATGAGACTGTAGGGTGCAGCCTTCATAGCTAGGATTTGCTTTTTCTTGGTGTTCATACCTTCTGGTGCCTGACCTGTCTCTAGGAACTGAGCAATTTCCTCCAGTTCTTCTGGTACTGCTTCTATACGAAATAGATGAGCATCTGGTAGGTCGTTGTCGATTCCAGTAGGCTCCTCCCCTGTGTCTATACGGGATAGGTGGTCGGGTCCGACATTTAGCTTCCCTGGTCGGACAACTACTTCAAATTCAAATTCTTGGAAAAGCAGCAGCCATCGACAAATCCTCCCATGGTGAAGGGGTTTGTTTATGAGGTACTTCAAAGCTTGATGGTCTGTGTAAAATATGAAGGGGTTAGCTAATAGGTAGTGTCGATACTTTTGAAGTGCAAATACCATTCCTAGTGCTTCCCTTTCAGTGGTCGAATAGTTCTTTTCAGCCTTATTTAATTTTCGACTGCTGTAAACTATAGGGTAATCCATCCCATCATCTCCTGGTTGAGTCAGGATTTCTCCAATTGCGATTCCTAATGCATCAATATGCACATGAAATTTGATCGACCAATTTGGAAATTTAAGTATAGGTGCCTCGACTAGTTTTCTCTTCAATTTGTCGAAGGAGATCTGGCATTCTTTTGTCCATTTAAATTCGATATCGTCCTTCAGTAATTCTTCTAGAGGGTAAGTCATATCAGAATAATGTTTGATGAATTTCCTATAATACCCAGTATGACCAAGTAAGACCCTAACTTGTTTAGGGTTTATTGGGGGTTTTAGGTCGAGAATAATCTTTATTTTGGCAAAGTCAACCTTGATTCCTTCTTTGCAGACAATATGTCCTAAGAGTATGCCTATGGGAGTCATAAAGATGCATTTCTTAATATTTAGGGAAATTTGAATCTGTCGACATCTTTCCAGCATAAGTCGGAGCCATGTGTAGTGATCCTTTAGTGTGGAATAGATAGTCCAGTCATCGAAGTAGACTGCCATAGTTTTATAGATGTATTCCTGGAAGGTTTTTACAACAATTCTGGAGAACACTGCAGGTGCATTCTTCAGTCCAAAAGGCATAACCCTATAAGCAAAAGATCCAAATTCACAAACAAATGTTGTCTTCTTTTGATCCTCTTTTGCTATGGGCACTTGGTTGTAACCTTAAAACCCATTTGTGAATGAGTAACACTCATGTCCTGCAACTTCATTCAGGATTTCATCAGCATAAGGTGTGGGGAATGGATCTGTCAATGTGACTTTATTTAGCTCCCTAAAGTCGACACAAATTCTCAATCTGGTCGGGTCGTGTTTCTTAGGTTATACGACCATAGGAATTGCCCATTCCGACTGGTCAATAGGGTAGATGATACATGCTGCTAACATGTTGTCTATCTCCTTCTTAACGATTTCCTTATACTTATGAGCGAGTTTATAAGGTTGTTTCTTGACAGGTCGTACATCAGGTTTAGTGTCAATTTTCATTTCTCCCATTTCCTGTACTAACCCTTTAAGGTCTTTATAATCTCTTGCAAAGACATCCTGGAACTCTCTAAGTAAGTTCACTATTTCAGCGATCTGTTGCTCATTCCAATAGTCACCAATCTTGGCTATTTTTGGTCGGTCGTCATTTGAAATGTCGACCTCCTTAGTTTTCACTTTAGCATCTAGCCATTCTGGAGCTTTAGCTTCATTGATCGGTCGACTTCCTTCCTTGAACTGTGAGAATGTAGCAGGAAAGTCGGCTGCAGTCATTTGGTCGAGGTCAGGTTTATTGGTAGTCGCGACCCTTAGCACTGAGCATATCGGTTTTGTTGTTTTAGCATGGTTTAATTTCCATCTGAAGCTTTTTCCTTCGGTGTATTCGTTCTCCAATTGTAATCGGGTCGACTCGACTTTTGCTCCTATGTGAAGACTATTGTAGTTCTTGACCGGTCGAGGGTCTTTGTAAGGGTGTGTTTCAGTCGGTTGAATGAAGTGTTTGATTTGTTTTGTTGGCTCGACTAATTGTTTATCTTCGAGTATAAAGTTGAAGGCTTTAATGAAATTTTCCTTTAGTTCATTCCAGAAAAAGGTTTCACCTTTAGCTTCCTCCATCTTATACCATTTACTAGGTAATTCATCTAGGGTTGAAGGAAATAGGTGTGGCCAAGCTCTTTCATCCTTATGTCCCAGGATTCTCCATTCTTTTTCACAAGTTTGGATGTGTTCTTCTGGGTTTTGTCCTTGAGTAAAGATATGAATCTGTGCTTGTGGGGTTAACTTCTTGCCACCAAACCTTTCAACAAAATAAGTTGCAGCACTAGTCCAAGTCTGTAGTTTTGTCTGATGGGTGTCCCACCATCTAGCTGCTTGACCTGTGAAGGTTTCTACTAGGCTCTGAAGTCGGCCATGTTCTCCAAATTTTTTAGACACTTCTTCGACATGCATGACTGGGGATTCCCTTTCCTTATACCTGGATTGTTGCCTAGTGTTTTCGTTGGTCGGTTGTAAGGTAGGGTATTCTCTTATTTTTCTCTCAAAAATCTTGGGGATAATTGAGACTATAAAGCTCTGTCGGGTGGGTTTTTTCTGTACTTTTTGGATAGTCCAGCACCCTCTTGCTTGTGTTTTGTAATTTTCCATTTCCCAGTCATATAATTCAGCATCTGAATTATAGCCAACTGATTCTGGGTTACCTAAATAAAGCTCCCCATGGGCGTTTGGTTCAGTATAGTCGGCGTTATTATGGATCTGATAAAGTTGTCGGATATCGACTTCTTCATTAATCGGTTCAATCCAAGGTTGTCCTTGGGAAGGGTTAATTGGTACAATGAATTTTTGGCCATTTCCTTTTAGCTTGATCCTCTCTTTATCTAAGGATATAGAGGCTTTCATCTTTCGACCCCAAGGTCGACCGACAAGGGCTGGGAAGGAGCTAGATCCTTCCTTTGGGTCAATAATTTCGAAATCAACCTTAGTCGATATCCCTTTAATGGTTGTGTCTACATTTTTCCAAACCCCAATGGGTTCAATAAGGCCTTGGTCGGCCAATTTTAAGTAAATGCCTGACTCATAGAGTCGAGGTCTTCCCATCTTTTCCCATGTATCTCGGGTCATAATATTGACCTGAGACCCAAAATCGAGCACTACTTGTCGGACATGAAAACCCTCGATTTCCAGGTCGACTAGAGGGTCGACATCGTTTTTATCTTTTTGGTTGAGGCTACAAATGTTGTTAGTTTGTTTTTGAGTGTTGGTATCTTTTAGTGTGTGCAATAAGTCTATGAATTGAGCTACTGATTTATCTGATTGAATAAGATGGGTTAATTGCTCTGTCATGCTAAGTCAATTGGTCATAATGTCTTCTTGCTGTGCAATGTTTTGGAATATGTGTCTGGCTTCCTGATATGTGTTTTTTTCCTTACCAGAGTCATGGTATGCATTTGTGTTTGTGATTTTGCTAACCAGAGGGTTATCAGGCCCTGTTTTAGTACCTTGTCGCATGACAATGTGTAAATTCTTAGTAGTTATTACATCATTCTTCTGAACACAAGACAAGACATTAACATTCTTTTTATTGCTAATTTTTTCCAACATGGTAGGACAATCCTCCAAGGAGTGATCGCCTACTCCACAGTGTGTACAAAATTTGAGATCAGTTCTATCCTTGTACGGACAGTCTGTGCATCTATGCCCTTCCTTGTAACAGATGAAGCATTGTGTAGGTCGACGACTTCGTACGTCGTGATTCCCAACGAATCGACCTGTTCTTCCAAACCCTTGTTGTCGATTGTCGTGCCAGCGTTCATATCGTCGGCCTTCATTGCGTTGCCCGTTCTGATTGTTGTTATTGTTTTGCTCCATGTTTTGTGCTACTGCATTCGTCTGGTAGACGGCCTGGTAGTTCTATCTATTTTTCAGGTTAAGATGACAGTCGGCCGTATTGTGATTTGTTGTCTTGCAGATAGCACACCAGGAAGCCTTTCCATTCTTCATATTGTAAGGACAGTCGGCTGTGGAATGGTCTCCACATTCCTGGCAAATGTCGCAAAATGCCTTTGTTTGTACAAAACGGACATCTTGTCGACTGAATTGCTGTCGACAATTATCTTTGGAATGTCCGACTGTTGAACAGTTGGTGCACCATATCTCCTGGTTCTTGAGAGTAAGCTCTTTCAAGGACTTCTGCACGTTTTCCAGCTGTTCCTCCAAGCAGTGGTCGGTCGGATAGGCAGGTATGTCTTCATCCATTTCGACCTGCAGAGCTTTGATCAGCGCATCTTCATACGACTTGAAAGTTTCCAGACTGATGTGTCAGCGAAATTTCTGTGAGAGTCCTGCAAGGAACCATTGAATTAGCAATTGTTCGTCAATAACATAGTCTAGCTGACTCAATAGGTCCTTCCATATTTTATCATAATCACGGACTATTTCTCCTGGATTTTGTTGTGTCATCTTGAGCTTCTTGGTTGCCAGGTGTTTAGCGTCTGGAGTTTTGAAAAATGATAAGAATTGCACTTTTATCTTTGATTTGGTTGCTCTAGGCTGCCTTTCAGAAAATGTCATATACCATGTTAGAGCTCTTTTTCTGAGGGCTCCTGTGAACTGGGCCATTTGTCGGTCTTCTTCTGTTACCTTGTTGGCCTCCCATATTGACTCGCAGACGAACCAGTGTCGTCTGTGGTCTTCGTCACCCTTGTATAGGGGAATCTGAGTAGATCCGTGACCCATGTCCGAGTCACTGTCACTACTCTCTGATGGAGTCGGAGGTGGAGGTGGGGGTTTAGATGTCGGTGAAAGTGGTTGGGTTGATGATGTATTCGAACCTGCAGAGTTTTGGTCAATCGAAGTTATGCTGCCGTCGGTCGTTGTTTCTTTGTCACCGAACAGTGGATTGGTGTGAATTTGTATTATCGACGTTCCACTGAAATTTTGTGTACGCAGGTCCGATTCTTGTATGTCTTCGAAAGCTGTATGTGGCAGGGGGGGTGCTCCTTCATGTGTCGGTAAGAGCAAGTGGATACTTCAAAAGGAGGGTGCCGTTTGAACAGTCACCCAGTTCCCTTCGATCGGTCGACGTATGACAAGGTGTCGACCGAGGTATGGTTCGTCGCCTAGTCGGCTCCAGAGTGTAATGCCGCCAGCTCTTAGTCGAAGGTCGTCTTCAATAATAGTTTGTATTATGGTACGTGGATTTACTGGGGAAAGGGTTACTCCTTCGTCGGGAACAATTAATTGGAGAGCTTCTGGCTGCTCTATCCACATTTCATCATCTGCAGGGACCGCCTCTTCTTCTTCGCCCTCTCTGCGTCGGTCATGACCCGACTCTGGCGGTACTTCATCCTGGTCGGTCTCCCTAGGGTTTTGCTGCAGCTCTGTGACTCTTTCTCGTCTTGCTTCCCTTCTCTGCTTTCTTTCATCCCTTTCAATCTTCTTAATGTCCGACATACTTTAGTACAATACTATGCCTTCAGGTCTTCTTCGGTCGATTTTTCATTACTGGTGACTAAACTCTGGTCGACTAGGATCCACTATGCTCTAGGTCCGACACACAACCAGCTACCCCCCCATAGCCTACCCGACGCTTTTTAGAAAGCCCGGATAATGCTTTCTATTTGCTCAGGAAGTATTCCCACTTCCTTTCAGCAATGAATTTTTCCCACTACTTCTGTTTTTCTGCCCAGTTAGTATTTGAGGGTGGTTCGCGTAATGGTGGTCGAGGTTCAACAATGTGACCTGCTCCTTTCTCTATTAAGAACTTGAATAGAAAAGTCGGCAAGGAACACAAGAATTGATCAGTAAATTCTGTGAAAAATTTCTGTCGGACAGTTTCCACAGAGGTCCTGTCTTCGACTGCTTGTTCCTCGCAGAAGTCGTCGGCTATCTTTTCGAACCACTCCGAGAGATTTGTACATCCTCCTCGGATCAGTTTCTGGAGCAGCTGTTCTTCTTTAGTTTTGTCCGGTTTTCTCATCCAAAAGTTGCTTCAGCAGGTGTGGCACGGATTCGACAAACTTTTCGTGAGTCTCAGTGAAAAATCTGGCTTTTGCTTCTACGACTGTCAATCTGTTCCTGCATGCGTAGTTTTGTAGATAATTGGCAATTTTACGCTCCCACCAGTCCTTGATCTCTTGCTCTGGTATCATATGTGAGCATATATTCTAGATATGTACTACCGGCAACGGAACCAATGTTGTAATCTCACAGATCACGTAAGGTTACCAATAATACATACAAAAATATACAGAAATATACACAGAGACAAAAGATAAGAATAGATAGGATGAACAGATTATATTATCTCAATAGTTCGTACAAAGCCAAGAACTGAACTTGTTCTTGTTTGGCTCACCAGCCTATTATATACAAATTTTACAAACAGTTACAAATAACTACCTGTCAGTTCGGTGAACCGACACAACTATTAGTTAGCAGACTTAATTACTGTGTTTACTTGGCCGACCGACTTAGTCGGCTGATCGACTGAGTCGGTCCATCGACTTAGTCGGCTGATCGACTAAGTCAATCTTCGTTCAAGTCGACTTATGTCGACTTGCTCCTTCTACAGTACTTCAGCATAGCTTTTCTTACTTCCTTCTTGATTGGTGATAGGAAAACTCTTTGGCTTCTTTTCTTTAATGAATCCCAATCCAGATCTATCACTTGATGGTCTTTGGCTACTCAGAAAGTCATCTAGAATCCTTGAACTATTCTCCAACTTTGACTTGATAGATTCTTCATCAAGCTTTCTCTTGAATTGCATGATTTCTTTTGCAAGCTTTTCAGACTCTTGTATTGTTCTTTTGAGTTGTAGATTTAGGTCCTCCTCACCTTTTTGGAATCTAGAAGCTGAGCTTCTAACTGAACGATGATAAGATTTGACTGTCTCTTCTTTTTCCTACATTTCTTAATTTCTTCAAGGGCACTAACAAGTTCAGCTCTTAGGTCTGCTTCCCCTTCTATATCCGAGTCACTATTTGAGGCTTGGGTATCTACGCCCATGAATAAAACTTCAGTTTCTTCAACTTCACTTCCATCTAAATCTTCACTGTCTTCCATGGTGTAAACAATTTTCTTTTCCCATGGTGTTTTTTCTTGTTTCCTGATTTACCCATTTTGAACTTTGAGGTTTCCTTTTCTTCATTCTCATCTTGTTTAGTGTAGGTGCATTTAGAGGAAAAATGTCCAATCCTTCCACAATTAAAACACTTTAAAGGTAACTTCCCTTTGTATTTTCCAGTGCCTCTCTCAATTTTATTAATGAAGAAAGCTTCCTCATCATTTGGGTTTTCTGATTGATTTTTTATGGAGGCTTTAAAAGCTGCTTCTTTTCTTGAAGATCCATTTTGTCCTGTTCTCATCTCATACGCAGTGAGAATCCCATGTAACTCATCCATTGTTTCCTTTTTAAGACCATCTCATTCTTCTATAGTGGATACCTTTGGCTCATATCTCATTGGTAATGTTCTTAGTACCTTGCTTACAACTTCTTTTTCTTTTAATTTTCCTCCAAGCCCTCTGATCACATTAACAACTTCATCCACATGAAGGAGGTATTCACCAACATTCTCTTCTTATTTCATTTTAATACTTTCAAATTGGCCTTTATATGTTTGAATTTGGATTCTTTGACCTTGGATTCTTCTTCATAGATCGTTTTCAATTTGTCCCAAGCTTGTTTGGCAGATGTGTGCATTGCATAACTTCAGTAAATATTGAGTTTGTTAAACCACTTAAGATTGCGTTTAGGAATTTGGCATTACCTTCATATTCACCTAGTTCAGCTGTGTATGTAGGGTATTGGTTTCCTATTTTAAGCTCCTTTTCAGTTGCTACCCAAACCTTCCATCCCATGGACATCAGATGACACCTCATTCTTACACTCCAGTAAGCATAATTTTCTCCGGTAAATAGTGGAGGTTTGTTAGTGGCCAATCCTTCTTGTTGATTCATTGTAATTATTGGATGGGATATTCCTTCCAATGGTTAAGCTGTTGTGAAGGAACCTACTCTGATACCAATTGTTGGTTTATCCCACAATACTGAGAGGGGGGGGTGAATTAGTATTGTCAGTTTTTACTTTAAATTACACAAAATCAACAATCAAGACACCGATTTTATCGTGGAAACCTCAAAAGAGAAAACCACCAACACAAACTCATTAATAAGATGAATTTGAAAAATTGTTTATCTGCTACAATAGAAAGGATTCAAAACACACCTTAGGTTTTGTCTGCAACTATAGAATATGATGCTACAAAACCCCTATGGTTTTCTGCCTGCTTCAACAGACAAGGATGCTACGACACCTTGTTCTCCATGTACGACTGGAAGGAAGCTTCAACCCCCGACAGACTTGCAGCATGCCCTAGCACCATCCTGCCACCCTAGACTGATTTTCTTAGTCTTTTAGAACAATTGAAAAACTATTCACTTTGGACTCTGTCAGGCTCACTAGACAGAGACACTTAATTATTTACACATTTATTCAATAAATATCCTTTACCTATTTCTAATCAATGCATCTCTCCATAATTTTTCTCTTTCATTTTGGATTGTGATTGTTCTCTTATAGACACAATGAATCATCATCCAACTACTCAACCATCACGTCATTTCAGTGAAGACACTGTTTTGTTTCTTCCCACATCTCAGAATTCATTTCCGCAGCCTTGTTCATTGTTTTCTGGTGTTTCCATAATATTCTTCACTAGATACAATCTAGATAGTTGATGTTCTCTACCAATTTCTTTTTAAATCGTATTTTTACACCAATTTTTATGTTTCAGTTATTTCCCACCATTGATTTTCATCGGGCTTTTACTTAATAGTTGATCTCCAGACTACGGGATGCAGGATGTCGACTGTCCACTTTTTCCTTCCCGCAAATTCCTTTCTACAAGATCCTTTTCGCAAGCTTCTTTCTGCAACAACAATTCCACACCATTGATCTTTTTGTCGGTGTTTTCCTAACCGTCGATTTCCAGATTGTGGGATGCGGATTGCGGGTTCATAGAATCTTTAAACACAATTTTCTTTCCGCATTTTTCCTTCCGCACCGTCGATCTCTTTTGGCATAACTAATCTCAGCTGTTCGATCTTGATATTTTGCAGATCTTTGGATTTTCTTCCTAACTGTTGGAATTAATCCTTAACCATCGGATCTAGTGCAGGACTAATATAAGTCGTCTGATCTTGATCTTTTGCGGAACTTCATCCTCTCACGTATTTTTTGCAGAACTGATCATCATTTGTTGGATATTGTGCAGGATGCTTCCTGACCATCGATTATAGATCAAATTCAGATCTCACAATGACTTTATATATCTGCACGATTTCTTTGCAGAAATCCTCTGCGATAGTTCATTCAGCAATAGCATTGGATGATCGATCTTTAGTCGTCCAACATGCTATAGGGTTATTCATTTGTCATCCACCCTGCAACTTGTAACTTGTAACTTGTAACATGGTTATTCATTTGTTATTCTCGATACTTGCAACCTTCAGTCTGCCACCATATCCACTTGTTATTCCTTTGTCATTTGTGAACACCTTTGACATCAATGACAATTATATACTCAACACCTTTTGGGATGAATTTCAATGCTCTATCATATATCGGGTGTGATTCTTCAATTTAGTTCTTTGTCCAATGCTTTGTCAGACTCTCCTTCGATGCTTGTATTGGGATCTCTTTGGATTCCCCTATCAAGCTCTCCATCGATGTACCTTTAGGCTCTTCTCTAATGTGTCTTTCAAGATTTTCCTCCAATGAGATTTCAAGATATTCTATGATGTGTCTTTTGGTATTTTATTCGATATGGTTTTGAGCTTTCCTTTGATGTGCCTTTTAGTATTTCCTCCTATGTGATTTTAGGCTCTCCTCTGATGCACTTTTGGGGTATCCTCCTATGTGCCTTTTGGTATTTCCTCATATTTGCTTTCAGGATCTCCTTCTATGTGCTTTCGAAATATCCTTCAATGTGCCTTCGGGATTATCCTTCGATGCACTTTTAGGATTTATTCTGATGTTCTTGTTGGAAAGGGATTAGAGTGCACAAAGTGTGCTTTCGCCACCGACAAGAAGGATGTCAAAATAAAGAAGATTCAACCACGAAGAAGGAAGAAACCGACAAGTGTGGTCATTTTGGTCAAGTTAGTTAGGAGATTGGTCAATTGGACCATTTTGTAATGGCTTCGCAAGACTATAAGTAGAAAATGGCTTAGTAATCCTATAAGTAGAATTAGAAGATGATAGATAAGATGTTGATCATACAATCAAAGATCACGATCTTGTGAAAAAGAACGAATGTAATTTTATTGTATGAGGCTAATCAACCAAGGGATTTTTTGGTCTTTTGTGGAGTATCGTCAGTGTTAATGATATGAAGACTCTGTTGATGACACAGTTCTACTTCTTGGTTGGTTTTCTATAAGATGCGTTTCCTCTTTAAGATAGTCTCATAATGAATCATGTGAAGTTCATGATATTGTGATCTATGTGCTTGTTTAGTTAAATATGAATGAGGTGAAGCATTGTAGAGCATGTTGGTTTAGTGTATGTTGATGTGATTGTTAATCTAAATATGAATCTAAACCATGAGGTTGAAAAGTCTTTGTCGATCTAGATCCGAGTAAGTACGAATGTAATGATCTAGCTAATAGTTTAATTGAAATCCTGGATCTCTAGATGTTGCAGTAGAGTAAAAGATAGTGCAGAAGTCCTCTTACCTCTGCAGAAACTTGAATCTTGCAACCCTCTCTCAGACATCTCGGGTGAGACTGCACCTACTTCATAGGTATTATCGGATAGGATAAAACCCGTCTAGGTCGATGTTGAGGGAGTTTGAATCGAGGGGTGTCAACTTACCTATGGAGTGAACCCCTGTCGAAAAGATATTGTCAACAAATGTTTTCATTGCCGGGACCCTAGTGCGAAGAAGAAGATGACAGATTGTGGCATTTGACGAAACCAGAGATCTAGGACTGGTTTGATGAGAAGGCCTGAGATTTTGTGAAAGAAGAAAATTAGAACCCTAGATTGATGACATAAGATTGGTTGGGAAGATATATCTATTCTGATATTCATGAGATATCCTTCTCTGAGTCTTTGATAGTACTGTATGAGTGGTTGGTCCAAATTACTTTCTAGAATAAAAAATTACAAGGAGGCGAACGTGATCGGTGGACCCTAGAACTAATTCAGCAGTTACGAATGGTGAAAAACAAAGCTTCAAGGCTTGCTAATGTGTGAATATAATTTTTTTTGGAAGGGTACATTACGGAGTTCACTATTGACACAGTTAAATACTACAATGATGCAGAAAGAGAATTCTTAAGGGACCGAGGGGGATATTTCTACTGTCATTGCAACTGTGGATTAAGATGTTCGTCTATGAAAAAGGAATACTAAAAATGAATTTTGACGAGTAAATCCCTGGTGTGTGAAGGTTGGGGGTACTCCGAAGGTCAGGTTTTGGATGGAATGATTTGATGTAGATGGATGGAAGTTACGGTGATATTGTGAGTGAATTAGTGGAAGAGTGTGGTATCCTATGAAGTGGGGTGATATTTCGGGAAGAGAAGAGGAAGAGGAATGAGGAGAGTCCTAGTGCAACTAAAACATAAAACTATGGAAAGGGACCATAAGGGACTAAGAGGCCCTACAATGACAAAGGAAATGACTAGGATACACTCGAGTATGGGGAAGGACCAACCCAAAGCGACAATGTACCTACACCTCCATGCACTGTGCCGAATCTAGGAGGAAGAAAAAAAATCTTTTTGTAGGGTTGTGCGATGTGTCAGAGTAGTAGTAATAGTAGTGGATTTGTGAATACTTGGAGAAGACCCAGAATGGCAAGCAACAACATACAACTACCCATGTTCCAGGGTAATGGGATTGAAGATCCCGAACAATATTGGTTCTTATGTGAAGCATTTGTTAGTGCTAAAGTTAACTCTCAACTTCATGAGAGATAAGCTTGACACATATTAAGCTCGAAGTCTTGAATATAATATGAATGGGTTTGGTTTGAAATAATAGAAGAGGAAAATTGACGGGTAGATGAATGACCAATACTCAAGAATCAAATAGGAGTTGATAAGTATATTTAAGGGATGGTAAACAAGGATGATATAAAAGCATGACTAAAAATAGTATCAATGTATGGACGAGTTTGAGAATAAGTCATATAACCACAAACAATTGATTATATAAATACTCCTTAAACAGAAAAAAATTCTACAAAAAGGAATACAAATATATGCATCTGTAATAAGAAACTAGGGATAGAAACACTATATTTCATAAGAGTTATTACAGATAGAACAACATTTGCATTGATTAGAAATAAAAAAAGGTCCATAAAGGATTTCTCATCTTTCATACACTTCCAAAATATACTAACTGTTGGATTATCCCACAATACTGAGAGTGGGGAGGGGTGAATCATTATTGTATTTTTATTTTAAAATAAAAACACAAAATGAATCAAACAGGTTAAGACAGAAATTTATCATGGATATCTCAAAGAGAAAACCACCAATTCAAACTCATTAATAAGATGAATCTACAAAATTTCTTTATTTGCTGCTACAGAAAGGATGCAACAACACCCTGGGTTTCTGCCTACTACAACAGACAAGAATGCTCCAACACCCTAGGTTTCTACCTGCTACAACAAACAAGGATGCTCCAAAACCCTAGGTTTTTGTCTGCTACAACATACAAGGATGTTACAACACCCTTTACAGACTTATAGTCTTCACTAGTGCCACCCTGCCACCCTGGATTGATTTTTATCAGTTTATTATTCACTTCTTGGACTCTGTCATTCACAATCACAGAGACAAGTTATTTCTGTCAATCATTCTTTTAATAAATACCCTCATGTTTTCCTATGGATGCATCTCTTCACCATTGCACCATTTCATTGTTCGTACCTATTCATTAATCTTCCAGTCGTGACCTTCCGCATTCTCCATTTCTACAATCATGCTGAGCCATTGATTTTCTATCTGGATTTTTCTTGACTGTAGATATGAGATAAAAATTGGATAGTGGATATGTGAATTTTCCATAATATCATTCCAGGATTTCTGCTTTCCGAACCAATCTTTCTGCACCATCGATCTCGTTCGAGTGCTATCCTGACCGCCGATCTTCTGGATTGCAAATTGTGGGTTTGTGACTTTTTCAACATGTCATTTCGATATTTCCGCTCTTTGTCATTTTTCTTCCGCACTGTCGATATTATACAGATGTTTTTCGGACCGTCGATCTTCCAGATTTCAGGTAGCGGAACTATGGCATTTCCCAATGTTTTTTCCGTGATTCTCTACCTTTCGCTTTCCGAACCAATCTTTCTACAATGTCGATCTTATGCGAATGTCTTCTAGACCGTCAATCTTTCATATTTCTGTAATCAACCCATAGTTTACTACCTTAGACATTAATTTAATTATTTTTGTCTTATTTTCCTAGTACATGTGTCCCACCTTGTGCAAGTTGTCATTTACCTATCCATAGTCATCAAACTTGCCTTATTTAACTCATGTAGCACTTGGGAAACCTCAAGGAATCAATTCTGCTTTATTCATGGCCTCCTAGGCACCCTTCTGCTTTTTCAGTGTTTTAAGGCAAAACGAAAACCTTGACTAGTTGAGGTTGACTAGTTTTTTGTCCTACACATCCTTCGCTCTTTTCTCCTTGGAAAAGCATGTATGAGTTGTCATTCCATCACTCTTTAGCTTGCCTAAGCCTTTTTGCTAATTCGTGAGCTCCATGACAGATTTGGGATTAGCTTTTTACACCTATGGGGGATTTGCTTATTTTTAGTAAGCCTGCTTTATGCTAGATTCGAATTGCCTCGTCATGCATTCGAATCCATTTTGTAATTATTTAATGTAGCAACCTACTATGTTATAGGGTTGGCTATTGTACACTGAGTTAATACAGTTTAGTGTTCAGCTCCAATTTCAGTCTCTTTTGTGAGTGATTTTGCATGATCAATTGTTAATTGTTGTGAGTAAAATTAATCCATAACTGGGTTCAATTTCCACATGGTATCAGATCCACTGTAGATTGTTTTCTCTCCTCCAAAATTGTTTTGCAGGTTCAACATCAGTGACTGGGAGCCTTCTACTGACAGCCGAGACATATTTCTAAGCTATGGATCAATCTCAGAAGATCATCTTGACTCCCTTCAATTTATTTGAATGGAAAGCATAGATGGAGATACTGTTGAGAGCAAAAGGCCTCTACAGGGTGACTATGGAAACAGAAGCAGAGCTCAATGCAGCTGCAGAGAAGATAAAATGGCACAACAGTAGGGATGAGACCTATGGTCTCCTGTGTCTGAGTATTTCCAGAGACCTCCTTTTCCATCTTGATGGATTGCCATCACCAAATGAAGTATGGGAGAATCTTACTGATCTTTTTGGAAATACAGATGAGATGAGGGGACATCAAATCGAAAATGAGCTGATTTCCTTGAGTCCCAATAGCTTTGAATCTCTGCAACTCTATTTCTCCAAGTTCAAAGCACTTGTTTTGCAGCTGAAACAGTGTGGGATCGAAAAGAAGGATGATCAGCTGGTCTTGGAAATTCTATTGAAGCTTGGCCTTGACTATTCAGTATTTATTTCAACCTTCTATGCCACAAAACTGATAGCTCGAACCTGGAAGATGCCTAGCCTTGCAGATTTCATGGAATTTCTCACACAAGAACAGGACAAGTTGGTGATGATGGGAACCATCAAACCATCCAAAGATCAAGCTCTGATTGCTGGAGATTTGAAGGTGGATTCAAAAAGCAAAAAGAAAGCTAAAAATCCACCTAAGAAAAATAGAGACAAGAAACAGTCTTTGGAGGAGCCACAACCTTCCAAGAAGAACTACCAGAAGAAGAAGAATAAAGGTGAAATGAACAAGTGCGCATACTGCAATAAGGGCAATCACTCTGAAAGCTCTTGTATGTAAAAGCAAATAGACATGCTGACCCAACTCTTGGAGAAGAATGGAATCTCCTTTCCAGAAAGCTCAAAGAAGAAAGAAGGAGGATCAAGTTCAGAAGACAGAGAGAGAGTTCATGCAATGGTTGCTGGCACATCAAGCTCACCTAGCTTCATCATTGATTCTGGAGCTTCCAGACACATGGTCTCGACCAAGGAGGCATTCTCCTCACTTGACATGTCGAAAGGACCACCTATAGTACTGGGAGATGACTCTCTCACTGAAAGTTTGGGCAAAGGGAGGATTGATCTTGATCATGGTCAGTTCAGCAATGTCCTGTATGTGCCTGGTCTTGCCTCCAACCTCTTGTCAGTGTACCAGATGACTCACACTGGGTCTCCTAAGAAATTCATATTCTCCCCTGATGAAGTTGAGATCACAGAGATCTCAAGTGGTAAAGTCATTGCAAAAGGAGTTGCAAATCATGCTCAAAAGGTATACATGTTCTCACACTTCCTAACCTACTCAAACCCCTCTGCTCTTTTGATTCATGCTAATGAGGCTAGAAAGATTTGGCATGAAATATTTGGCCACCTAAATTACAAGTATCTTTCTGATCTTAGTGAAAAAGAGATGGTCATAGGGTTGCACAAGATAAAATTTTCCAAAGGAGTCTGCCAAGGTTGTATCCTAGGAAAACACCCAGAGCACAAATTTGAGAGAGCTAGTCATGAGAGAACCTCTACACCCCTCGATCTGATCCACAGTGATGTTGCTGGCCCATTCCCTCATATGTCCATGAGTCAGGCCAAATATGCATTGACTTTCATTGATGACTTTTCCAGGTATTGCTGGGTTTACTTCCTGAAACACAAGTCTGAAGTTTTTGGCCTCATCAAAGTCTTTAAGGCTTTGGTTGAAAACCAGTCTGGGAGGAAACTCAAGGTCCTCAGATCTGACAATGGTGGTGAGTATTTCAAGTCTAAGTTTATTAATTATTGTGCAGATGTAGGTATTCAGATGCAGCATTCTATCCCTTACACACCACAGCAAAATGGTGTTGCCGAGAGCAAGAACAGATCACTGAAGGAGATGGCAACATGCATGATGGAGGCCAAAAATTTGCCACCAAAGTACTGGGCCGAAGCTATAAAGTATGCAGCCTATATCTAGAATAGGGTGCCTCATAAACAGCTTGATGGCATGACTCCCTTCGAAGCATGGAGTGGGCACAACCCAGATGTGACCCATTTCAGGATTTTTGGCTCAAAGGCTTGGGCTAGAATCCCAACAGAGAAAAGGAAGGCTTTGCAGCCCCAAAGCCAAGAGTGTATTTTTGTTGGATACTCTGAAGATTCAAAAGGGTACAAGCTGATAAATTTGAGCACAAACAAAGCCTTCATTGAAAGGTGTGTTCAGTTTGAAGAAGAACCCCTTGCAGCAGTGGAAGTTGGAGAAGACTCTTCACCACCTGAACCTCTGAAAGTAAGTGAAGAGTTTGTTGAACATACTGATTCTGATTTGTCTGATGGAGATGCATTTATTGCAGACCCTAACAGCCCTACAAGGCCAAAATGGGAAGCCAAGACACTACATGCAGCAGGAGAGCTAGCTGGGGATCCCAATGACCCAAGGAGGAATAGATCTCAATTTGAGAGTGGTCTGTGCATGAAGGATCCTATGTTTGCTGAGAAATGATATTTGATGGTGGAATTTGATCCTCAAACATATGAAGAACTAGTAGGAGATCCAAGATGGAAAGCATCCATGAAGGAAGAGTTTAGCTCACTCCAGAAGAGCAACACATGGGAGCTAGTAGATCTTCCTCCAGGGAGGAAGTTAGTTCAGTGTAAGTGGGTCTACAAGACCAAATTCACTGCTGATGGTTCACCACTAAAGTACAAGGAAATATTGGTAGCCAAGGGCTACTCTCAGGTTCATGGGATAGATTACAATGAGACCTTTTCCCCAGTGGCAAAGATGGATTCCATCAGGCTAGCGTTAGCCATTGCAGCCTCAAAGCAATGGGAGGTACATCACATGGATGTAAAATGTGCCTTCCTGAACGGAGATGTCACTGAAGAGATATATATGCAACAGCCTCAACGATTTGCTACTAACCCTTCTCTTGTGTGCAGGTTGAGAAAGTCATTGTATGGGCTAAAGCAAGCCCCCAGGGCTTGGTATGCCAAGATTGATAGCTTCTTGCTATCACTGAATTTTGTTCGGTGCAAATCAGATCCAAATGTGTATTTGAAGTTAATTAATGGTTCATTGATGATCATTGTGTTATATGTTGATGACCTCCTCATTACAGGAAGCTCAAATGATGAGATTGCTTCCTTAAAGGGTGCAATGAACCAAGCCTTCTCCATGACAGATTTGGGGCTCTTAAGCCAATTCTTGGGGCTTGAGATTGCTCAAACCAAAGCTGGAATCAAGGTGTACCAGTCCAAGTATGCCTTGGATTTGCTGAACAAATTCAGAATGAAGGATTGCAAAGCAAGCAAAACTCCTTTCCTTTCAGGAGTGAAGCTGGAAGAAGCTGATTCTTCACCTATGGTAAACAATACACTGTATAGGCAATTGATTGGATGTTTGTTGTATCTGACACATACTAGACCTGATATTTCTTATGCAGTAAGTGTGGCTTCTAGATACATGGATCAGCCTCATGAGATCCATTGGAAAGCAGCCAAAAGGATCCTTAACTTTGTTCAGGTAACAAGGACACATGGGATCTTCTACAAAGCAAAATTTGATCTTGATTTGATTGGATTCACTGACAGTGATTGGGAAGGTGATAGCACATACAAAAAGTCCACATCAGGATATGTGTTCATGCTTGCAGAAGGGCCAATTAGCTGGTCAAGAAAGAAACAGAGTGCCATTGCACTCTCATCTACAGAAGCAGAGTACAGAGGAGTTGTTAATGCAGCAACTCAATGTTTATGGTTGCAGGGATTACTTGGAGAGTGTGGCTTCGAATCAGAGTACTCAACTACCATCTATTGTGATAACCAGAGTACCATTCGAATCTGCAAAGATCCAGTTCAGAAGAAGAGAACCATACACGTTGAGATCCATATGCACTACATCAGAGAGCTTGTGCATGATGGCACCATTCACCTACTCTTCTATTCATCTTCAGAACAAGTAGCTGATATCTTCACCAAAGCATTTTGTGAGAAGACCTTCAGCAATCTCAAATCACTGTTGGGGATTGCTGATCATGCTGTGAAGCATGAGTGAAGACAAGATTTCCAAATTTTGTTTTACAGTCCATGTTTAAGGGAGGATTTTCCCATGTGGTTTTTGCCTCTTTCCTTGGTTGTATGGACATGCAGTATGTAAAAGGGTGACTAAGAATTGTTGCTAGGCCCTATAATGTTTCTAATATATTACTCATAATTCAAGCTTAAGGGGGGGTGATAGAATAATCAACCCATAGTTTACTACCTTAGACATTAATTTAATTATTTTTGTCTTATTTGCCTAGTACATGTGTCCCACCTTGTGCAAGTTGTCATTTACCTATCCATAGTGGTCAAACTTGCCTTATTTGACTCATGTAGTGCTTGGGAAACCTCAAGGAATCAATTATGCTTTATTCCTGGCCTCCTAGGTGCCCTTTTTCTTTTTCTGCTTTATTGCCTGCTTTTTCAGTGTTTTAAGGCAAAAGGAAAAGCTTGACTAGGTGAGGTTGACTAGTTTTTTGTCCTACACATCCTCCACTCTTTTCTCCTTGGAAAAGCATGTATGATTTGTCATTCCATCACTCTTTAGCTTGCCTAAGCCCTTTTACTAATTCGTGAGCTCCATGACAGATTTGGGATCAGCTTTTTAGACCTATGGGGGATTTGCTTATTTTTAGTAAGCCTGCTTTATGCTAGATTCGAATTGCCTCCTCATGCATTCGAATCCCTTTTGTAATTATTTAATGCAGAAACCTACTATGTTACAGGGTTGGCTATTGTACACTGAGTTAATACAGTTTAGTGTTCAGCTCCAATTTCAGTCTCTTTTGTGAGTGATTTTGCATGATCAATTGTTAATTGTTGTGAGTAAAATTAATCTATCATTGGGTTCAATTTCCACAATTTTGGGTAATGGAACTCTGACATTTTACAAAGTCTTTTTGTGATTCTATGCCTTCTTCTTTTTGACTTCTGGACTTCGGGTTGCGGAAACCCATATTATTCTAGAACTTGATTTCTCGTCTTCTACTTTCCTCCTTCCATTTTCCACCTTTCAGACTCTGGGTTTATGGTCTTCCACACCGTTGATATTTTGCGGATGTCTTCCTGATCATTGATATACAATAAAATGTGGATTTGTGGATCTCATAAGAATTCGGTGTCCACCCTCTGCTGTTAATTCCCCTTCTAGTTGAATCAGCAGAATGAATGTGGACCGTCAAATCTAGATCGACGGTGGATTCCAAATTGTGGATCTCATAAGAATTCGGTGTCCACTCTCTGTTGTTAGTTTCCATGGTAGTTGAATCAGTGGAATGAATGTGGACCATCAGATATAGATCGACGATGGATTCCAAATATCATAAAGTGTATTTTAGAGAAATTTTACGCACATCAGAATTTTATTTGTCCGCACTAGTTCTCCCAATGAAATCGATGAAAACCATTGATCTGTTTCCATTATCAACCTCATTCTTTGATATCAATCTTCTTCTTGGTGATTAGTTTCTGATTTCACATCCCAACTCCTTTTCATCTTCCTCATTCTTTTATCAATGAAATGCTCCTTAGTCATTGATCTTATTCCACCTTTAATCTCCACTGCACGATCTTCAAGCATATGAATGAGGATTATCAATTTATCTCATTCGCAACTCTAGCTTGTGAAATTCAACCACAGTCGTGGATTTTCTCTTACCACGATCTCAACCATTAATACCTGCACAAGCTTAGGCCTACAGGTTCATCATCGATCCTTACAGTGATCGATCAATCGATCTCTATCTTCTCTCATTCTCAGAATCCCTAATTCCTCAGTACTAACTTTCCTTTGTGTCATTGTTTAATTCATCCTACTACCATATCTACTATTTATTCCTTTGTCATACATTACATGAAACCCTTTAACATCAATGACAACTTATATTCTCAACAATATCCCCCTTTGGAATTTATGGAAATATCTAAGCCTTCTCCCCCTTTGACAACAGTGACAAAGGATAACCTATTATGCTATTGAGGATTTCCTGTCTTTCTTCTTTCTAACAAATCCCCATATCATCATATCTCCCCCTGATATTGTGCTTCCTCCTTTACAAATTTTGAAAGGGAATCACTCTCATCTTCTATCTAAGATGCTCAAAGGATTCCTTAGGTAGTGGCTTGGTGAAAATGTCAGCAACCTGTTCTTTTGTGTCAACATACTCTAGTTTGAAAACCTTTTGGGATACTTGTTCTCTTAGGAAGTGATATTTTATTGGTATGTGTTTTGTCTTGGAGTGCATGACATGATTCTTTGACATGTTTATGGCACTGGTATTATCGCAATTTATTATTATTGGGTGCTCATACTTCACAATTAAGTATTCTAGTGTCTGCTTCATCCAAATGAATTGGGTGCAACTTGATGCAACAACAATATATTCGGCCTCTGTTGTGGAGAGTGAAATCGATTTTTTTTTTTACTTAACCATGAAACCAAACAATTTCCTAAGAAGAATGCTGCTCCAATGGTACTCTTTCGATCATCCACACTTCCTACCCAATCTGCATTAGTAAATGCTTTTAAAACAAAGTCTTGACTTTTTGGGTACCATAACCCATACTCCATAGTACCTTTCAAATATTTGAAAATTCTTTTATTGCAGTTACATGTGTTTCTTTGGGGCTTGAATGGAACCTAGTAACCAATCCTATAGCTTGTTGGCACATCTGGTCTTGTAGCTGTCACATACAATACACTACCTATCATGTATTTGTACATGGTGTGATCCACTTCCAAAGACTCATTGTACTTAAATTACAACCTGTGATCATAGGAGTACTAACAGGTTTGGAATCTTCCATCTTAAATATTTTAAGCATGTCTTTGATGTACTTAGTTTGAGAGATAAAGATTCCTTTGTCTATTTGATAAACTTGTAATCCCAAAAAGAATGTTAGTTCACCCAACATTGACATTTCGAATTCCTTCTTCATTTCATAAGAAAATTTTACACTTAGTATTTGTAAATTGCTTCCAAATATGATGTCATCTACATAAACAACAACAATGATCATATTTTCATCCTCAATTTTTAAGTAGATTGTTATAACTGATTTTACCACACATGGGTTAATCGCATATTTATGGCCTTCCATGTCCCTCTGTAGACTCTTTAGATCCCATGGACTTGTATTATACTTTGATGTTCCAAGATCATCCCTAAAAAACCATTATTTATTGATGTACGTGACTTTTAAACCCATACTCACATGTACATGCGACTTTTGACCTCAAAACCGTGTACATCAGGATGTGTGCATAAGTCCAAATATTTTTGGAGTTTTCCTCATATGAGTCCAAACCACTTGAATCTTGGCCTTCCATATGCCTTGAGAATGCTCGAATTCAAACCTCCATTACCTTTTTGGAGTGCTATATAAGGATCCCCTTGGATACATTGAAGAGGAGGAATTGAAGAGCAAAGAAACTATAGTCCATTGTTGCCTTAGTTTGCTTATACTTGAGTCTGCATCCCTTTGTCCCTTTGGAGAACTTTGTGTTCTTCCCAAGCTTACCTTTGCTTTGTTAGCTTGCTATGAAGAGATGGAGGATTGAGGTGGTGAATACCTAGGTGGAGGACTCGATTTCTCCGGTTCGTAGACGTGCCGACAGAGGTTGCCACTATTGTGATCTCTGATTTTATTAATATTTTCCTATCCAGTTATGTGCATTTGAATATGAATATTGAATCCATGGATGTATTTAATTGCTTATACAATGATGAATATATATGCTAGAGTAGGTCTAACACATTATTATAGAGCATACTTGTCTTGTTTGCTGCTGTTGAGAGTAAACTGCTAATGCAAGCATGAATTGGAAAAGTTCAACGGGGATCTACTTCAACCATCCGAAACAAGGTACAATTCAGTATCCCTTAGGGTTAGATGTTTGGTTTTTCTTGCATATTGGGAAATATTTATTTATGGTGTCTAGTTGTCTATTGTGGTACCCCCAAGCTATAGGAAGTTTCTCTCTATACTAGAATTGGTGACTATTGGGCAGGATCCTAGGTTTAGCATCAGTCCACCAAGCCTCAAGGTGGATGATGTTCTATGCCATAGAGTGCACGCTGCCTATGATATATGACTGGAGTACCTCACTGCTGAGAAACATGGCACAACAACTCAATGACTGCAAGATGGGAAGGGTATGGAAATTTGGGTTCAACAGCATACTGAGTGCATTCTTTTTTGAGCAGGTGCCAGGGCTAAGCCCTCAAGCTTCCAAGGTGCCAAAATTTGTATAACCCACAAGCTCTTAGTGCTTGTTGAGCCATCAGATATTCCTGCACAGCCTCTTCAACATCACCATGTCTCTCTCCATTCTAGCACCATCCTGCACAAACATTGCGAAGTTTCATGAGTATTTTTCCTTGAAAGTCTTGTTTGTGGCCCAGTAAGTGACTATTTACAAAACAACCATGTATGTACATGGGTATCATGGTCTTTTTCGCATATACCCAGCCCTATACGTTGAAAAAGATCTGATTTCCACATGGGACGAAATGCATTATTTGGGATGGCTTAAATAAAAATATTAACCACTAAAACTAATTTTTTTTGCATGAAATTGAAAGAGGAGGGCATGGGTAATTACCTAGACCAAATGTGGAGTGATTTCATCAGACGCTACTCCCGAAATCATCTCTTGAAGTTCTGGATACAAAAGCACTATGGTGGGTGAATTTTCAAAATGGTATGAAATTTATTATCTTTTCACTATTTTATAGAAAATTGTTTGGAATTTTCACCCACTTCCTATAGTTTTTTACCATTTCTGACCATTTTGGACCATTTGGACTAATATGTTGTTGTAGGAGCCTGTTTTTAGCGTGGTTTGACTGAGTCTTTGATTCGTTCGTGCCCATTACATGTATCATGTCTAAACTGGCATATAGGTTAGATTTTCACATCCACCTGCATTTTGCATGACCTTATGACTGTTTCATATTAACCTTAGGTACAAACCCATTCCATGATGTCACAAAACCTTCATGATGCTGTTAGAAGTGGCATTATGTGAAGGGTAGAGCTTTCCTATACATGGGTGCCCTAGTTAGATCCTATTTTGCATTTGGTACCCATGCTGGCATTTCTCCTTTAGGATGTGGGAGTCCCTTTTTTAGTCCCACCATGTCTTTGAGCAAGAGCTTCATACTCCTCTTGAACTTTATGCTGGCCATTTCCTTGCGACTGCCTTATATATATCAAGTTGTAAATTTCATTTTCATGAGTTTTGATTCCCTTCTTGAGCTTTTTGCTGCCTCCCTGACTTTGAGTTATCAGCCATATAGCTTGAGCTTGTCTCATGTCTAGCCAAGTAGATCCTTTTACATATATTTTATAGCTTGATCACCCCTTTTACCGGGAGGAGACCTTCCCTTGAGTGTTGTTATCCTGCACATCTATCCTTGCATTGAGCATAGGCATGTTGCACTACTTGGAACTAGTTTGCTTATCCCCTGACACTCGTCTCCTCCTAGATTTGTACTATAAAGAACTTTTATTCTTTTTCAATCTTTTCAAAATATTTGAAAAAGTCCAAAAAAACCAAAAAACCAAAAATCCGGATAGGAGAATATGTTATCTTTGGCAGCAGTCGAGTCATGTCGCCTTCGAACAGAGCACTATATATCACATCCGTTGGTTGGGTTATTAGTTTGACTTTAGGAGTTGTACTCATTGCTCTGATTTTATCTCCACCAACTGGTTAAGCTTCTAGTCCTTATGGAGCCTCTGTTGATGCCTCATGTATCACAAAGATGTATCAGTTTGCATATTGATTCGATGTTGCCACCTTCAGTCACCATTCACCTTATTCCCTTATTCGAAGGAAGTTGAAGCCTGAGTCAACCATTCCTTAGTTATCTTGACTTTTCATGTTGGCCATTCTTGATATTGTTACTGGTTCGTGCACATCTTTTTCATTGAGTTATTCCACATTATACAACATTGTTGAGTACCTTGTGTTGGATGATGGGGGATGCCTTAATGCCCTCCTTCCAGTGGATTCCATTTTATTGACTTTAGATCATTTATTTTGGAATAAGATTCTTATTTGAGTGCCTTGAGACTTACAATCATCAGTGGTAGGTTCTCTCTCCACCGACAGTTTTGGGAATACATTAATGTCCCCTAATCGATGGATTCTTCCAAGTGTTTGACCTCGACATATCTATTCACACTTGTTAGATTGCACTCTGTACCTTGATTCCCATTTTCATTATCGGTGGGTGGTCTCGCGTATGTTAACTGTATACATCAATGACTGGTAATCAGACTATGGACTACTATGTTTGACCTTGACAAATATATTCGCATAATAGGACATGTACTTGTAGCGATTCGTATAGGAGACCTTCCAGCTTGGTGGAATTCCATGTATGCTACCTCCTTGATTGTGCCAGTGTTCATGAGATCTTAGCTCTCGTGATTTGATTCCAGGGTATATCATATATCTTGATTCACTATGGAGATCTTGATCCATTATGGATATATTGATCTATTGTATATCTTCATCCACTTTGGAGATTCTGATTTATTGTATATTGTACATGGTAATGACCACACATGTCACATTTTGTATATCATACCTATTCATGGCCATTGTACTCGTATGTATCTGAGACTGCTATATCTATTTGCAATCATATGTAGAGACTGATTATTGTATTGTACTAATGAGTGGCTAGTTCTTCCACCTGGGTCTTCATTACTCCACTTCTGGGATGGATTTTATAATGTATTTTGGCCATCATGTTACCCTATGACCTCACACATTACGGGGCATCTGTTATATCTAATTTTACCACACATGGTTGAATCACATATTTATGGCCTTCCCTGTCCCTCTGCAAACTATTTAGACCCCATGCACTTGTATTATACTTTGATGTTCCAATAGCATCCCTAAAAAAACCCTTGTCTGTTGTTGTACGTGACTTTTAAACCCGTACTTGTGTGTACACATGAATTTTGACCTCAAACCCACATACATTGGGATGTGTGCATAAGTCCAAATATTTTTGGATATTTCCTCATATGAGTCCGAACCACTTGAATATTGGCCTTCCATATGCCTTGAGAACGCTCAGATTCGACCCTCTATTACCTCTTTGGAGTGCTATATAAGGAACCCCTTGGATACATTGAAGAGGAGGAATTGAAGAGCAAAGGAACTATAGTCCATTGTTTGCTCAGTTTACTTATACTTGATTCTGCATCCCTTTGTCCCTTTGGAGCACTTTGTGTTCTTCCCAATCTTACCTTTTCTTTGTGAGCTTGCTATCAAGAGATGGAGGAGTGAGGTGGTGGAGGCCCAGGTAGAGGACTCGGTTTCTCCGATTCGTAGACATGCCAATTGTTAGAATAATCAACCCATAGTTAGCTACCTTAGACATTAATTTAATTATTTTTGTCTTATTTGCCTAGTACATGTGTCCCACCTTGTGCAAGTTGTCATTTACCTATCAATAGTGGTCAAACTTGCCTTATTTGAATCATGTAGTGCTTGGGAAACCTCAAGGAATTAATTTTGCTTTATTCCTGGCCTCCTAGGCACTCTTCTACTTTTTCTTCTTTATTGCCTGCTTTTTCAGTGCTTTAAGGCAATTGGGAAAGTTTGACTAGGTGAGGTGAACTAGTTTTTTGTCCTCTACATCCTCCACTCTTTTCTCCTTGGAAAAGAATGTATGAGTTGTCATTCCATCACTCTTTAGCTTGCCTAAGCCTTTTTGCTAATTCGTGAGCTCCATGACAGATTTGGGATCAGCTTTTTACACCTATGGGGGATTTGCTTATTTTTAGTAAGCCGGCTTTATGCTAGATTTGAATTGCTCCTCATGCATTCGAATCCCTTTTGTAATTATTTAATGAATCAACCTATTATGTTATAGGGTTGGCTATTGTACACTGAGTTAATAGAGTTTAGTGTTCAGCTCCAATTTCAGTCTCTTTTGTGAGTGATTTTGCATGATCACTTGTTAATTGTTGTGAGTAAAATTAATCTATCACTGGGTTCAATTTCCACATGGTATCAGAGCCACTACAGATTGTTTCTTTCCTCCAAAATTTTTTTTGCAGGTTCGACATCAGTGACTGAGAGCCTTCTACTGACAGCCGGGACATATTTCTAAGCTATGGATCAATCTCAGAAGATCATCTTGACTCCCTTAAATTTCTTTGAATGGAAAGTAGAGATGGAGATACTATTGAGAGTGAAAGGCCTCTATAGGGTGACTATGGCAACAGAAGCAGAGCCCAATGCAGCTGCAGAGAAGATAAAATGGCACAACAGGAGGGATGAGGCCTATGGTCTCCTGTGTCTAAGTATTTCCAGAGACCTCCTTTTCCATCTTGATGGATTGACATCACCGAATGAAGTATGGGAGAAGCTTACTGATCTTTATGGAAAGACAGATGAGATGAGGGGACATTAAATAAAAAATGAGCTGATTTCCTTGAGTCCCAATAGCTTTGAATCTCTACAACTCTATTTATCCAAGTTCAAAGCACTTGTTTTGCAGCTGAAACAGTGTGGGATCGAAAAGAAGGATGATCAGCTGGTCTTGGCCATTCTCTCGAAGCTTGGCCCTGACTATTTAGTGTTTGTTTCGACCTTCTATGCCACAAAACTGACAGCTCGAACTTGGAAGATGCATAGCCTTGCAGATTTAATGGAATCTCTCACACAAGAACAAGACAAGCTGGTGATGATGGGCACCATCAAACCATCCAAAGATCAAGCTCTGATTGCTGGAGATTCAAAGGTGGATTCAAAAAGCAAAAAGAAAGCTAAAAATCCACCTGAGCAAAAGAGAGACAAGAACAAGTCTCCTGAGGGGCCACAAGGTTCCAAGAAGAACTACCAGAGAATAAAGGTGAAATGGGCAAGTGCGCATACTGCAATAAGGAAAATCACACTGAAATCTCTTGTATGAAAAAGAAAATTGACATGCTGACCCAACTCCTAGAGAAGAATGGCATCTCCCTTCCAGAAAGCTCAAAGAAGAGAGAAGGAGGATCAAGTTCAGAAGATAGAGAGAGAGTTCATGCATTGGTTGCTGGCACATCAAGCTCACATAGCTTCATCATTGATTCTGGATCTTCTAGACACATGGTCTCAACCAAGGAGGCATTCTCCTCACTTGACATGTCGAAAGGACCACCTATAGTACTGGGAGATGACTCTCTCACTAAAAGTTTGGGAAAAAAGAGGATTGATCTTGATCATTGCGTCGAGAGGCGCTCTACAGTCCAGTATGGGGGAGATCTTGTAACGTTACGTAATGTTGTAACGTTACGTAACATTGTAATGTTACATAACGTTACATAGATGTCGGCTATAAAAAACAAAACTTTTAATTATATTCCAAAATAAATGTCGGCCACAAAAACAATCTAATATGGGTGAGATGTTGTAATGTTCCTACCTAACAAAATAATAAAAAATAAATAAAAAATTTAATTATCTGCCATAAAAAAATGTCTGTGAGAAAAACAACACAATATAGGTGAGATGTTGTAATGTTTCTACTTAAAAAATAATAAAAAATTGAATTATCTAGCAAAAAAATGTTGGTCATGCACATGGTTTTAAAACCATGTGCAAGGCCTCTTAAAAACCCATGGTTTTATTGTACATGGTTTAGAGGGCCTTACAAATGGTTTTAAAGCCATGTGCAAGGCCTCCTAAACAACCCATGGTTTTGTTGTACATGGTCTAGGAGGTAGTTGCAAATGGTTTTAATACCATGTGCAAGGCCTCCTAAACAACCCTTGATTTTAGGAGGGCCTTGCACATGGTTTTAAAACTATGTATGGGGGAGATGTTTTAATGTTTTTTCCTAACAAAATAAAAAATATTATATGCAGCCATAAATAGTATTAAATATTAATAATAAAAATATTATTTGTGGACCTTAAATAAAAAAATGTGCCTTTTGGTCTAAATCACATTAAAGCTGATAGTTGAGTGCAATACTTAAGAAGAGGTCTACACCTCCAAAGATTTGATCCCTCTCGGCGCTTGATAGAGCCTGGGATTTGGATCTATGCTAGTGGTCAGTTCAACAATGTGTTGTATGTGCCTGGTCTTGCCTCCAACCTCTTGTCAGTGTACCAGATGACTCACACTGGGTCTCCTAAGAAAGTCATATTCTCCCCTGATAAAGTTGAGATCACAGAGATCTCAAGTGGTAAAGTCATTGCAAAAGGAGTTGCAAATCATGCTCAAAAGGTATACATGTTCTCACACTTCCTACCCTACTCAAACCCCTCTGCTCTTTTGATTCATGCTAATGAGGTAAGCAAGCTTTGGCATGAAATATTTGGCCACCTAAATTACAAGTATCTGTGATCTTAGTGAAAAAGAGATGGTCATAGGCTTGCCCAAGATAAAATTTTCCAAAGGAGTCTGCCAAGGTTGTATCCTAGGAAAACACCCAGAGCACAAATTTGAGAGAGCTAGTCATGAGAGAACCTCTGCACCCCTCGAGCTGATCCACAGTGATGTTTCTGGCCCATTCCCTCATATGTCCATGAGTTAGGCCAAATATGCATTGAATTTCGTTGATGACTTTTCCAGGTATTGCTGGGTTTACTTCCTGAAACACAAGTCTGAAGTTTTTGGTCTCTTCAAAGTATTTAAGGCTTTGGTTGAAAACCAGTATGGAAGGAAACTGAGGGTCCTCAGATCTGACAATGGTGGTGAGTATGTCAAGTCTGAGTTTATTAATTATTGTGCAGATGTAGGTATTCAGATGTAGCATTCTATCCCTTACACACCACAGCAAAATGGTGTTGCTGAGAAGAAGAACAGATCATTGAAGGAGATGGCAACATGCATGTTGAAGGCCAAAACTTTGCCACCAAAGTACTGGGCCAAAGCTATAAACTGTGCAGCCTATATCCAGAATAGAGTGCCTCATAAACAACTTGAAGGTATCACTCCTTTCGAAGCATGGAGTGGGCACAAGCCAGATGTGACCCATTTCAGGATTTTTGGCTCAAGGGCTTGGGCTAGAATTCCAACAGAGAAGAGGAAGGATTTGCATCCCCAAAGCCAAGAGTTTCTTTTTGTTGGATACTCTAAAGATTCAAAAGGGTACAAGCTGATAAATTTGAGCACAAACAAAGCCTTTATTGGAAGGTGTGTTCAGTTTCAAGAAGAACCCCTTGCAGCAGTGGAAGTTGGAGAAGCCTCTTCACCACCTGAACCTCTGAAAGTAAGTTAAGAGTTTGTTGAACATGATGATTCTGATTTGTCTGATGGAGATGCATTTATTGCAGACCCTAACAGCCATAAAAGGCCAAAATGGGCAACCAAGACACTACATGCAGCAGGAGAGCTAGCTGGGGATCCCAATGACCCAAGGAGGACTAGATCTCAATTTGAGAGTGGTCTGTGCATGAAGGATCCTATGTTTGCTGAAAAATGCTATTTGATGGTGGAATCTGATCCTCAATCATATGAATAAGTAGTAGGAGATCCAATATGGCAAGCAGCCATGAAGGAAGAGTTCAGCTCACTCCAGAAGAGCAACACATGTGAGCTAGTGGATCTTCCCCTAGGGAGAAAGTTAGTTCAGTGTAAGTGGGTCTACAAGAACAAATTTGATGCTGATGGTTCACCACTGAATTACAAGGCCATATTGGTAGCCAAGGGCTACTGACAGGTTCATGGGATAGATTACAATGAGACCTTTGCCTCAGTGGCAAAGATGGATTCCATCAGGCTAGCCTTAGCCATTGCAGCCTCAAGGCAATGGGAGGTACATCACATGGATGTAAAATGTGCCTTCCTGAATGGAGATCTCATTGAAGAGATATATATGTAGCAGCCTCAAGGATTTTCTACTAACCCTTCTCTTGTGTGCAGATTGAGAAAGTCATTGTATGGGCTAAAGCAAGCCCCTAGGGCTTGGTATGCCAAGATCGATAGCTTCTTGCTATCACTGAATTTTGTTCGGTGCAAATCAGATCCAAATGTCTATTTGAAGTTAATTAATGGTTCATTAATGATCATTGTGTTATATTTTGATGACCTCCTCATTACAGGAAGCTCAAAGGATGATATTGCTTCCTTGAAGGGAACAATGAACCAAGCCTTCTCCATGACAGATTTGGGGCTCTTAAGCCAATTCTTGGGGCTTGAGATTGCTCAAACCAAAGCTGGAATCAAGGTGCACCAATCCAAGTATGCCTTGGATTTGCTAAACAAATTTAGAATGAAGGATTGCAAAGCAAGCAAAACTCCTTTCCTTTCAGGAGTGAAGCTGGAAGAAGCTGATTCTTCACCTATGGTAAACAATACACTGTATAGGCAATTGATTGGATGTTTGTTGTATCTGACACATACTAGACCTGATATTTCTTATGCAGTAAGTGTGGCTTCTAGATACATGGATCAGCCTCATGAGATCCATTGGAAAGCAACCAAAAGGATCCTTAACTTTGTTAAGGGAACAAGGAACATGGGATCTTCTACAAAGCAAAATCCGATCTTGATTTGATTGGGTTTACTGACAGTGATTGGGTAGGTGATAGCACAGACAGGAAGTCCACATCAGGATATGTGTTCATGCTTACAAAAGGGCCAATCAGCTGGTCAAGCAAGAAACAGAGTGTCATTGCACTCTCATCTACAGAAGCAGAGTACAGAGGAGTTGTTAATGCAGCAACTCAATGTTTATGGTTGCAGGGTTTACTTGGAGAGTGTGGCTTCGAATCAGAGTACTAAGCTACCATCTACTGTGATAACCAGAGTACCATTCAAATATTCAAAGATCCAGTTCAGAAGCAGAGAACCAAACACATTGAGATCCATATGCACTACATCAGAGAGCTTGTGCATGATGGCACCATTCACCTACTCTTCTATTCATCTTCAGAACAAGTAGCTGATATATTCACCAAAGCATTTTGTGAGAAAACCTTCAGCAATATCAAATCACTGTTGGGGATTGCTGATCATGCTGTGAAGCATGAGTGAAGACAAGATTTCCAAATTTTGTTTTACAGTCCATGTTTAATGGAGGATTTTCCCGTGTGGTTTTTTCCTCTTTCCTTGGTTGTATGGACATGCAGTATGTAAAAGGCTGACTAAGCCTTGTTGCTAGGCCCTATAATTTTTTGATATATTACTCATAATTTAGGCTTAAGGGGGGGTTTTAGAATAATCAACCCATAGTTAGCTACCTTAGACATTAATTTAATTATTTTTGTCTTATTTGCCTAGTACATGTGTCCCACCTTGTGCAAGTTTTCATTTACCTATCCATAGTGGTCAAACTTGCCTTATTTGACTCATGTAGCGCTTGGGAAACCTCAAGGAATCAATTCTGCTTTATTCTTGGCCTCCTAGGTGCCCTTCTACTTTTTCTGCTTTATTGCCTGCTTTTTCAGTGCTTTAAGGCAATTGGGAAAGTTTGACTAGGTGAGGTGAACTAGTTTTTTGTCCTCTACATCCTCCACTCTTTTCTCCTTGGAAAAGCATGTATGAGTTTTCATTCCATCACTCTTTAGCTTGCCTAAGCGTTTTTGCTAATTCGTGAGCTCCATGACATATTTGGGATCAACTTTTTATACCTATGGGGGATTTGCTTATTTTTAGTAAGCCTGCTTTATGCTAGATTTGAATTGCTCCTCATGCATTCGAATCCCTTTTGTAATTATTTAATGAAGCAATCTATTATGTTACAGGGTTGGCTATTGTACACCGAGTTAATACAGTTTAGTGTTCAGCTCCAATTTCAGTCTCTTTTGTGAGTGATTTTGCATGATCAATTGTTAATTGTTGTGAGTAGAATTAATCTATCACTGGGTTCAATTTCCACACCAATAGAGGTTGTCACTATTGTAATATCTGATTTTATTAATAGAAATAACTTTTCTTGTCTAATTATGTGCATTTGAATATGAATATTGAATCCATGGTTGCATTCAATTTCTTATACATTGTTGAATGTATATGCTAGAGTAGGTCTAACACATTATTATAGAGCATGCTTGTCATGTTTGTTGTTGCTGAGAGTAAATTGCTAATGCAAGCATGAATTGGAAAAGTTCAACAAGGATCTACTTCAACCGTCTGGAACAGGGTATGATTTGGTATCCCTTAGAGTTAGATGTTTGGTTTCTCTTACATATTGGGAAAGATTGATTTCTAATGTCTAGTTGTGTGTGTGGTACCCCCAAGCCATATGAAGTTTGTCTCTGTAACATAGAGATTAATTTCAGTGGTCCCTCTTTTAAATCCTTTTTGTTTTAAATAGTTGTGTAGCCTTGAAATCTAGGCCCTTGGATCTTGTTTAAGACCATAGAGTGCCTTTTTTAGTTTGCAAACATAGTCTCTATTTTTTGATAAAAAGAAACCTTCAAGTTGTTCAATATAAACCTCTTGTTCTACTTTTCCAATAAAAAACATAGACTTAACATCCATTGAATACACTTCAAATTTTTTATGGCGTGAGAGTGCTAGAAACAGTCTGATTGCTTCAAGTCTTGCCACAGGAGCATAAGTTTCTTCAAAATCAATCCCTTCTACCTGAGCATACCCATTACATACCAATCTTTCCTTGTTCCCTATTACTTGACCATCCATATTGAATTTTTTCTTGAAAACCCATTTGGTCCCTATAACATTCTTATCGTTAAGTCTTGGAACAGGTTTCCATGTCTCATTTTTCTCAATCTGATATAATTCTTCATTAGTAGCTTTGACCCATTCATTACTTTTTTTTGTCTTCTGTAAAGTTTTTAGGTTCCACTGTTGAGAGTAGGGCTTGTTCATTAAATGATATTTGTATTCTTGTACTAACTACAACATTTTTATCACCATGTGTCTCCAGATGATTCTTTTGTATCCTTCTAGATGGAGTTTTTGTATCAGGTCTTGGGGAATCTTCTTCACATTCTCGTGTATCTTCCTTTTCTATTCTTTCTTCTTTATCATGGGTATTTTCATCCTCTTGCAACTATTCCTTTTCTTCATCATTTGTATTTTCCACACTGTCAAGACTTCTTCCTCTTCTTGGTTTTATATCATATACTCTCACATCTGCACTTTCTACAATTTTTTGTAACCTTTAATTATAACATCTGTCTGCCTTCTTGGTGGATGAATATCCCAGAAATATTCCCTCATTATTCCTAGAGTCAAACTTGCCAAGGTAGTCCTTGTTCCTTTTAATGTAACAATTACTGCCAAATACTTTGAAATATTTGACTGAGGCTGGTCTTCCATACCATAGTTCATAAGGGGTTTTGTCTTTGTTCACTCTGATTTGTCCTCTATTAAGTATATAGACAGCTGTGTATACTAATTCTTTCCAATATGCATCTAACAACTTTGCTTTAGTAAGCATTGTTCTGGAATCTTCTTGGACTGTTCTATTTTTCCTTTCAACAACATCGTTCTACTGACGAATCTTTGCAGCTGAAAATTGTCTCTTAATTCCGTGTGTCTCACAAAACTCATTAAACTCATTTGAAGTAAACTCTCCCCCATTGTCTAATCTAATACATTTTATTTTCATATATGTCTCATTTTCAACCATTGCCTTGAAGATTTTGAACTTTTCAAAAGATTATGATTTTTCCTTGAGAAATGTCACCCAAGTCATCCTTGTGTAATCATTAATGAGCAACATGAAATTATATTCTCATTGCAAGCTTTTAGTTCTTGTTGGTCCATAGAGATCCGTGTGCAATATTTCAAGAGGATGTGAGGTCATATGTTCCTTTGTTTTAAAACGAGCTCTAGTTTGTTTCCCAGGTTGAATGTTAGGATTATTAATCCTCCCTTGTCCAAATTTGGTCATATGTCTAAATCAAGAGTCATGTCTAAATCGAGAGTCCATCCAGTCTATTTATAGTCATTAGCACCATTGGGACCACTTGGCCTAATTAAGGCACATGTTTCAGTTACTAAAGTGTGGGGAACACTAATTAAGGCTTACTGCCACTGATTGCACTTAATTGCATCAGTTTAGGAGCCTCCTAGACCAATCCCTACAATTTAGGAAGCCACTGGGAGTGCTGAAACCAACCAAGGTCAGTTCAGTTTAGTTGATGACTAGTTAAGCTAAGTTAGGAGTTAGTTACATTCAGTTCTAGTCCTCTAGTTTCAGTTAGCCCTAGGTTTACTTGACTGCACTCAGGAGGGGTGCATTTCTCACCTACCACAGTCAGTTAGCCTTAGTCAACACTGAATGTAACACTTGAGTTGTGTTTTAGAGCTCCAATGAACTCTGATTATGGTTTAGACAAGGTCAGTTAACTATTGAGTCCTCCGATAGTGATTTAGACAAGGTCTTAGTTACCTACAATCAAGTAGAGTCTATCAATTCGAATTTCCTCATGTGGATTTTAATTTCATGTGGCTATTAAAGCCATTGTACTTGATTGTAATTATTATCTGATTACTTTTTGATTAATGAAAGCATTCATGACTAAAAGCCATTTTTGCACTGTTTCATTCTTCAATTGCTGAGTAAATTGTGTGATCTACTTTGTGAGTTGTGTGTTTGTCTACAGATCTATGTGCTCAATTTAATATGGTATCAGAGCCTCAATGGACAAGACACCTCTCCTCCTCAGATCTCCAGTTGGATCATTCTTTTTGAGCAAATTGCTCCTTCCAGTACTGCACCAGAAGCTAAGAATTTACCACTTAATATCTCAAGTTAGGAAATTGTTGATCAAGCTTGCTTGATCAACTATGCTGGGTGTGAAGGAAATTCCAAAAGTGTAGACTGTCAGCCTTACTTTGTATGTTTGATTGTGTGACAGGTTATCAAATTTTCTTACAGCATTCACTACAAGCATCCCTTTCTTCTCACTGCATTCGCTACAACAGCTCTGTTCTTCTTACTACATTCAAAATGGCTCATCGAGTGGAGCCTCTCACTCCCTTCAACTATCACCAGTGGAAGGGAGACATGGTGGTAATAATCCGCACCAAGTAGCTCTTCAGACTCATAGAAGAAACAGAGGAAGAGCCAAATTCAGATAAAGACAAAGCTAAGTATATGAACAAGCTTGATGAAGCCCATGGACACTTGATCTCCTCAGTCTCTAAAGATATTTGGTTCCACATCCAAGAATTGAATACCCCCAAGGAGGTTTGGGACAAGCTTGCCTCCTTATTTGATAAGCAGGATGAGATGAGGATCCATCAGCTAGAAAATGATCTGATTACTCTCAATCCATCCAATTTCAAATCTCTAAATGAATTCTTCACAAAGTTTAAGAACCTGATATATCAGTTGAAGCAATGCAAAGTGGAGAAGGATGAAGATCAGCTCATCCTTGCCATTCTCACAAAGCTCAATGTAGACTACTTAGTCTTTGTATCCACCTTCCAAACAATAAGGCTCACTCCTCCAAATTGGAAGATGCCCACTCTTAATGCCTTCATCCAATATCTTATTTCTGAGAATGATAAATTGATCCAAATGGGGATCATTCGATCTTCCAAAGATCTAGCTCTAGTTGCAAGAGGAGATAAGGTAGCGAATGACAAAGGGAAGCAAAGAGATGAGTACCCTGTGAAGAAAGAGCAGTCAAAATAACCTTCAGGTTTGAAGAGAAGCGAGAAGAATGGCAAAGGCAAGGTCCTCTGCTCTTACTGTGGAAGGGGCTTTCATTCAGAAAGCTCCTGTATGAGAAGACAACTTGATGAAATGGATCTTCTTTTGAAGAAACATAACATTTTTGTACCTGCTAGTGCAAGGAAGGATGACTTTGAAGAAGAAGAAGATGAAGAATACCAAAAGAAAGGCCATGCACTGAAGGCTTGCTGCACATCATCACATGTCTTCCTCATTGATTTTGGAGCTTCCAACCATATGGATGCATCCAGAGAATCATTATCTTCTTTTCAGTCCTTTGATGGTCCTAGTATTCAAATGGGAAATAACTGTAAATTCAAAACAAAGGGGAAGGGCTCTGTCAAACTTGAACATGGAAGGTTCAAAGATGTGCTATTTGCTCCCTCCCTAGCTTCAAACCTGTTATTTGTCTATCAGATGACCCATACTAGATCTCCAAAGAGAGTGATCTTTGGTCCTGACTCAATGGAGATCACAGATATGTCTACTGGGAGCATCATAGAAAAGGGTAATGCAAATCATGCTTCAAAAGCATATGAGTTCTCACATTTCATGCCTCCTTTAGAACCAGTGCACTCTCAGCAACCACTTGCAAGGGAAGGTAAAATCATTGCATCTAATTCTTTTACAGCTTCTACTAGTATTGCAGATCCATCTTTATCAGTTTATGAGATTGAGATTCAGGGTGACTTAGATCTAGATTCAGTCCCTACTTCCAAACTGGAAGCTAGGAAGATGACTGGAAACTCACCTAACACTCATAAAGGAAAGACCTTTGCGCTATGCCATGTAATCTTACCTCCTTCAGGAAGATGCAATAGAATCCCTGTAAGATGTTATATGGCAAGGGCTCAGTCTCACTACATTCAGAATAATGGATATGATCATACACTTCTTCATTCAGCAAGAGACAAAGGTTACATTCCTCCTTCCCTTGATCATCATTTTTGGAGAAGAAGGAGAAGTCTATATGCCAGGCCCCAGAATACCTATGCACAGCACACCATGCATGCTGCTTCACTACCTCATAGAGATGAAGATTGTAGCAACATATTTTGAAGTTTTTCAAACTTGAGACCTGATTCTACCTGCTTAGATAGAGGGGGGGATTTTTTCCCATGTGGTTTTCTCTCCAACTCCTTGTATTAAGCAGTTACTTTATTTTTACTTGATGTAATGGGTGACCTATGGTCTTAGTTACCAAGGCCCACAGATTGTCCAAGTTAGCATTCAGGGGGGTTGTTAGGATTATTAATCCTCACTTGTCCAAATTTGGTCTTATGTCTAAATCAAAAGTCATGTCTAAATCGGGAGTCCATCCAGTCTATTTATATTCATTAGCACCATTGGGTCCACTTGGCCTAATTGGGGAACATGTTTCAGTTACTAAAGTGTGGGGAACACTAATTAAGGCTTATTGCCACTAATTTCACTTAATTGCATCAGTTTAGGAGCCTCCTAGACCAATCTCTACAATTTAGGAAGCCACTGGGAGTGCCGAAACCAACCAAGGTCAGTTCATTTCAGTTGATGACTAGTTAAGCTAAGTTAGGAGTCAGTTATATTTAGTTCTAGTCCTCTACATTCAGTTAGCCCTAGGTTTACTTGAATGCACTTAGGAGGGGCGCATTTCTCACCTACCATAGTCAGTTAGCCTTAGTCAGCACTGAATGTAACACTTGAGTTGTGTTTTAGAGCTCCAATGAACTTCGGTTATGGTTTAGACAAGGTCAATTAACTATTACCTACAGTGATTTAAAAAAGGTCTTAGTTACCTACAGTCAAGTAGAGTCAATCAATTCGAATTTCCTCATGTGGATTCGAATTTCATGTGGCTATTAAAGCCATTGTACTTGATTGTAATTATTATCTGATTACTTTTTTATTAATGAAAGCATTCATAGCTGCAATCCATTTTTGCATTGTTTCATTCTTCAATTGCTGAGTAAATTGTGTGATCTACTTTGTGAGTTGTGTGTTTGTCTACAGATCTATGTGCTCAATTTAATATTGACAATGTTTACAAACTGAGTATAGAGGTTTTACAATTTTAGGAAAGTCTCTTACAACTTCCTTCTTACTTATTTTGACAAGATTGTCAAAGTTTAAATGTCCCATCCTTCTGTGCCATAACCAACTTTCATCAACCATACTTAAGTAACATTGATTTTCATTTTATAGGATGTATAAATTGTTTGAATTTCTTAGAGAAATTCCAACAACCCTTCCTGAGTCCTTTTTCTTGATCTCACATTTCTCTGAGTCAAAAATATAGATGTGCCCTTGATCACATGTTTGACTTACACTGAGAAGATTAGGCTTGAGATTTGCTACTAGTAATACATTTTCTTCTTTGATCTTGTTATTGACAAAAACTATTCCTTTTCCAATTATCTTGGAAGACAAATTGTTTCCAAAAGTGACTTTACTGTTATTATCTTTTAGTGTTGTGAATTTGTTTGGGTCACTGGTTATATGTTTTGAACATCCACTTTCCAAGTGCCATAGGTTTTTATTTTCTGTTGCACATAAAGCAATCATGGAACTTTCCTTTTCTTCCTTTCCCATCCAATACTTCTTTTGTTTTGTGTCTTGAGACTTAATCGCAATAGTCTTCCTTGTAGGAGTCATCGGTTTACAATCTCTTTCCATATGTCCATGGTTATTACATTTGTAACACTATATGTCATATTTTTGAAGAAGTGTAAAAATTTCATGATTTCCTTTTGGTTTATTGCTCGATGACTTCTTCTTGTAGTCAGGAGCCTTCCCATAAGCTTTGCAATTTAAGGCTTTATGACCAAAGTTATTACAAGAGTAACAATGACCTAAAAATATCTGCAGATGTCTATTTTGTCTCTTAGGCACCATATTATTTTCGTTTTTATCTTGAGAGTTTTGGACATATTTCTTGTTCTCTTATTTTTTAACTAGACTCTTTAGTGCTTTAGCATAAATTTTCTTGTTTTCTCCTTGATTAGTGAAAGCGGAACATTCTGGTTTCTTTTCTTTGTTAAAACCCAATCCAGACCTACCACTTGATTCTCTTTGGATATTCAAGATGTCATCTAGAATCCTTGAGCTATTCTCAAAATTTGAATGGATAGATCCTTCATCAATCTTTTTCTTGAATTGTATGATCTCTTCTTCAAGTCTCTCAAATTCTTGTATTCTTATTTTGAGTTGCAGGTTTAGGTCCTCCTCAATCCTTTTGGAATATAGAAGTTGAGCTTCCAACTCACTAATGATATGACTTGATTGTTTGTTCTTTTTCCTGCATTTCTCAAGTTCTTCAAGAGCACTAACAAGTTCAGGTCTTAATTCTACATCTTAGTCACTATTTGAAGCTTGAGTATCAAGACCCATGAATAGAATTTTAGTTTCCTCATCCTAACTTGTATCTGCATATTCACTATCTTCCATGGTGTATACAATTTTTTTTCTCATAGGACTTCTTCTTGTTTCCTGTTTTACCCTTTTTGAATTTTTAGGTTTCTCTCTCATCACTATCATCTTGTTTAGGGTAAGTACATTTCCAAGCAAAATTTCCAATTCTTGCATAGTTAAAACATTTTAGGGGTAACTTTCCTTTATATTTTTCAGTACCCTTCTCAAATTTTTTAATAAAAAGAGCTTCCTCATCATTTAGGTTCTGTGATTGATTTTTGAATGAGGCTTTAAATGATGCTTCTTTTCTTAAGGATTCATTTAGTCCCGTTCTCATCTCATATGCAATGAGGATTCCATGTAGTTCATCTACTGTCACAAGGTCAAGATCATCTCGTTCTTCTAGGGACGATACTTTTGACTCATAATTCATTGGCAATGTTCTTAGTACCTTATCAACTACTTTTATTTCCTTTAATTTTCCTCTAAGGCCTCTAATAGCATTTACAACTTCATCTACTCTCCATTGTTTTCTTCTTCTTTCATTTTCAGGATCTCAAATTTCCCTCTATATTTTTGAAGCTTGGATCCTTTGACCTTGGATGCCCCTTCATAGATAATCTTTAACTTATCCCAGGCTTGTTTGGCAGTTTTTCATTGCATGAATTTTACAAATATAGTGTTTGTCAATTCAATCAAGATGGAATTTAATGCTTTTGTATTACCATCATATTTCCCTAGCTCCATACTGTCTATAGGTGCTTGGTCATCTATTTTATACTCTTTCTCAGTTGCTTCCCAAACCTTCCATCCAAGGGACATCAGATGGCACTTCATCCTCACACTTCAGTATGCATAATTTTCTCCTGTTAGTAATGGAGGTCTGTTGGTGGCTAAACCTTCATGTTGATCCATAGTGGTTTTTAAATAGGATCTACCTTCCAGTGGTTAAGCTGTAGTGAAGGAAACTGAAATGATACCAATTGTTGGATTATCCCACAATACTGAGAGGTGGGGGGGGGGGGAATCGGTATTGTATTTTTCTTTTAAAATAAAAACAAAAAATGAATCAAATAGGTTAAGACACAAATTTTATCATGGAAACCTCAAAGAGAAAACCACCAATTCAAACTCATTAATAAGACAAATCTACAAAATTGCTTTATATGCTGCTACAGAAAGGATGTAACAACACCCTGGGTTTATGCTTGCTACAACAAGAAAGGATTCTCTAACACCCTAGGTTTATGCCTACTACAACAGACAAGAATTTTACAACACCCTGGGTTTCTGTCTGCTACAACAGGCAAGGATGCTACAACCCCCTTTGCAGAATTATAGTCTGCCCTAGAGCCACCCTGCCACCTTGGATTGATTTTTATCAGTCTTCTATTCACTTCTTGGACTCTGTCATTCATAATTACAGAGACAAGTTATTTCCTTCAATCATTCTATCAATAAATACCTTCATGTCTTCCTGTGGACGCATCTCTTCACCATTGCGCCATTTCATTGTCCGTACCTCTTCATTAATCTACCATTCGTGACCTTCAACATTCTCCATTTCCGCAGTCATCTCGAGCCGTTGATTTTATATCAGGTTGTTTCCTGACCATAGATCTGAGATAAAAATTGGATAACGGATATTTGACTTTTCCATAATATCATTCCAGTATTTCTTCTTTCTGAACCAATCTTTCTGCACCGTCGATCTCGTTCAAATGCTATCCTAACTGTCAATATTTCGGATTGCGGATTGTGGGTTTGTGACTTTTTCAGCTATTTCTTATTTTTTCCATTTTTATTCCACACCATCGATCTTATGTGGATGTTTTTTGGGCCGTCGATATTCTGAAATTTGGGTAGCAGAAGTGTGACATTTCCCAAGTTTTTTTTGCGATTCTTGTTGATGTAATTGTAACTTCGAAATGTATTCACTTGTATTTCTTATCTATTGTAACTCAATGTTCATTCAAGGATGTATTGTAATGTATTTGAGTCTTGTCATACCCCTATGTTTATTCCAGGAAGTTTCTATAATGAGAAAATCATGTCAAGTCATTGTGGGTAACCCTCCTATTGGTCAAGGGTTAAAGTCCCCATAGTTGTGGGGCCCTTGGGTTATTAGACTGTCCTAGTGAATTCAACCCTAGGTGAATCATTGTAAGTCAGGGCAATAGTTCCCACCATTGTGTTACCCTCCTATTGGTCGGAGGAGGCAAAGTCCCCACAAGTGGTGGGGCACTAGGGTTATTAGACACTCCTAGAGATGTTGGCTCTAGTAAGTAATTGTTAAGTGAGGCCGACATGTTGGAGTGCACTTCAAGCAAATGGAAGAATATAAATAGAGAGTGAGATCCTCTCTATTTATCACTTGCAACACTCACACTCACTCATTGGGGTGCATGAGTGAGAGAGAGAGACTGCTGCTATTGGGAGATCATCTTACTGTTTTGGGGCTTTTACTATTTTGGTGCTGATTCTATCTCTGAGGAAGTAGCAGGGTTTTCTCCTTTATGGTTTCCCCAAGGAAAACTCTTTGTGTATCTTGTCTCTTGTGATGTGCTTATGTTTTGTTGCTGTGCTTGTTATTCTCTCAGTTAAAAGATCCTAAGATCATAATGCTAGCTTGAATGATGAAAAACTAACATGGTATTAGAGCTAACCTAAGAAGAAGACATTATGCAGCTACAAAATCTAGGGCTTCTTATTTTTTGGTCTCTCTCCACAATCCATCAGCAAAAGTATGCTAGGCTGACTCTCCATTGAAGGGCGCGTCTTTCTATCGAAGCAGAATTCGATTCTGAGCATTTTCAGTTTTCGATGTGGAAATTAGGGCTTTCTACAGAAGAGGAATTTTTGTATGAGCCCAGAATAGGATTTTTCTCCTCATCAAAACTGAATTTTAGAGACTTGGATCAAGAAATTTGGTTGGGTGAAACTCTGGGAAAGTCAAACCCTAGTTTGACCTCGAGCTAGAAAAACCCTAAATACTAAAACTGCTAAGTTTTGGTACATTCGCTATATTTCAATATTGGCGAAGGATCAGGAGCTGAAAATTGTAGGGGCCGAAGGAAAAATCCTGATGAACATTGTGTCCAACATTCAGCCTCATATTCACTATATTTTGTGGGATATGATCCCTCCAATGTAGGGTTCCATCCTCTTCCAGAATTCAACCCTAAACAAGACACATGGGAAGATCTGCAATATCTTAGGTTACAGAGGTCCAAATGGAATTCCTGAAGATGTTCCAGAAAGAAAACAAACTGTACTTTCGGTGGTCTGAATATCAGACTCATAAAATCAACCAGTGACACATGGCATGCCATACAACTTCACTATTCTGAACAGTCCTATAACAGGTCACCTTGGGAAAAGGATCATAAATCCCAAATGGTGAAACCAATTCTGATGAAACATGTGGTGCTGGATCAGGGACATGTGAGGTTACCTTAGTGAGAAATTTCAGACATAGAGGAGCCACAATTTAAGAGATATCATAGAAACAGTAACAGGAATTTCTGCAGAAGAAATTGGAAAAGTAGGGCTTCCTGTTCCGGGAGCTTCCCTCCACTGTTTTCAGAAAAGGAGTACATTGGACAGCTCCATTTGAAGATATATATTTATCTATCCAATCATATCTGAAAGATTCCAATTTTTGAAAATTAGGGTTTCTATGACAAACCCTAGATCAGCGAGCTCCGGAACCAAGACGGACACCTCAAATCGGTAAGATCTAATCCTTTACTATTTTCATTTGAGGTTCTTGTTTAAAAAGTGATCTATCACATCAGCTTGATGATAAGCTTGGTGAAGTTGACAACTTCCAAGCATGGAAGTATATGATCTCTCTGAAGAAAATGAATTGGACACCTACATGAGTAGAAAGGTTCCAGTTCTAAAGGGAGATGAGGCTAGAAGCCTTACACAAGAAGAACTTGGTCAAGGCCAAGAAGATCATTGATGATTCAGTCATGAATCAACTTGTATTACAAGTGTCTCCCCAAAGACACCGAAGATGTTTGATTCCTTGACCAAGCTATCTGAAGGAAAGAACATAGATCGGAATATGACCCTAAGAAACCAGTTGAAGGAAGTGAAGATCTAGAATGCAAAGACCATGAAGTCATAAGGGTATCTTAAATCAAGAACAACTTGAAGCGGTAAAAGAAGAAGTGAATAATGTAGAAGTGGTGATGGCCACCTTGAATAGCCTCCCAGGATCATGGGATTCATTCATGCAAGGAATGTGTGCCAGAAGGAAGTGATTACTTTCAGCAGACTTTGAGAAGAAGAAGAAGCTCTACCCATAAGAAGAGAAGAGAAGATGGGAGAAATTGAAGATCAAGCTCTTACCATCCAAAGAAGATCCCTCAATCAATGAGGAATATGAAGAACTCAACTCTTGAAGAACTTCTTATCCACCTTAGCATTTGGATAAGAAACGATGCTATTATGAATGAAGAAGACGATGAAGGCGAAGACTCAAGAAGGAGTATAACCATGAAACAAATAAAGATAAGTATTCAATTGTCATTTCATTTTTTTGTTATGCATTTGTTTATATTTAGTTAATGTATTATGCATGATAGAATGTTTGCATTAATGACAGTATACTACTAATATGCATGTGATGGGTTAGTAGCTCATGGTGCTATACAACTCTCCATTGCTACTTATCTAGAATGAAACCTCTTTGCTGACATAATGGATTACTGCACAATCTCAATGTTGTCCTGGTAGAGATGAAAGGCATCTAGAAAGTTTCAGTGAGATATGGATGAATGTTGTATTGGCTAAATTAGTTGCATGATCATATATTTATGCATAAGAACTAGCTAGTATGAATATTCCTTATGAAATGATTCTAACCATATAAATGCATTTGACTTGTAGGAAATATCGCATACATAATCACCTACAAGCAAAGAAGAATGAGACTTGTTCCTAAGAACAAGTGATGACAGTTACAGTGACATCATTGATACAGAACCTTCCAACCATGAAGAAGTAACCGAGAAGAAATGGAAGACCAGTTCAAGAAGAATGATGTCTAGGATGCAGTATCAATACCTGAAGAGAAGTTCGTAGTTCCATCATGCAGTAGATGGAAACATCGTGGGATACAAAGCAAGATTCGTAGCACGACGCTTCTCATGAAAAGAAGACATAAACTAAGAAGAGATATTTGCAGCCACTGGAATTGAAGTCACGTGACATGCATAATCATGTGTGCAAATGAAAGAAGTCCTTGTACAAGTTCAGAAGACACCCATGGGATAAAACATACATGATGAGCTTGATGAATATTGTAACCTTTGCTACAAGGTTGATAAAGGATGACAAGCTCATAGATGGATGTGAGAAGAACTTTTGAAAAAATTCAAAATAGAGGATCTTGGTATCCAATGATCCTAGATGGATACTACTTGTCACTCCAATACAGAATGTTTTAGTGCATAGAGTACGGAAAACAGAGGGAGTATGATGCTATGCTTCAGAGGGAGTGACTGTAGAAGATCCTGAGATTCGACATGGTACGGAAGAATTGACAGCTTTCTATCCAGTTTGGGCTTTACCAAGAATAAAGCAAATTCCAACCTTTACTACAAGGTTGAAGATGGAAACCTAGTGATGCTTCTACTATATGTAGATGATCTACTTGTGACAGGTACAGATGGGTTTATTGCTGATACAAAGAGAAATCTTGCTGCTGAGTTCAAAATGAAGGACTTGGGGATGATGCATTACTTTCTAGGTATGAAGGTGTGGCAGAGTACAGATGGAATCTTCCTTGGACAAGGGAAGTATGCAGTAGAGATCCTGAAGAGGTTTGGGATGATGGACTGCAAGGCTATGACCACAACAATGGAATTGAACCCAAAGCTATTGAGTGATGCTTCATCAGAGTCAGTTGATGCTACGATGTATAGTCAGATGATTGGGTCCTTGATGTACCTGATACCAGATATTTTCTTTGCTGTGAACACCTTGGGCCAGTTCTTGATAGATCCGAGAAGTGTTCACTTGATTGCTGCAAAGCATGTTCTAAGGTACTTGAAGGGTATAGTTGATTATGGGCTCAAGTACGATGCGAATCAAAAGACTAACCTAGAAGGTTATGTTGATTCAGATTGTGCAGGTAGTGCCATTGACAGGAAGAGTACTTCAGGATGTTGCTTTAGTATGGGATTAGTTGTGATCTCTTGGTTTAGCAGGAAGCAATCCTGTGTGGCACTGAGTACAGCTGAATCAGAGTATGTCACAGCTTGTTCAGCTAGTTGTGAGGCAGTATGGCTATGGAAGCTACTGTCTGATATATTTGATCTCTAGTTGGATGCTACTTGTATACATTGTGACAACCAGAGTTGCATGAATTTGACAAAGAATCCAGTGTTCCATGACAAGTCGAAGCACATCGAGATCAAGTATCACTATATCAGGGATATGGTGCAGAGGGGAACATTGAAGCTCAAGTATGTTGTGATGGAGGAATAGATAGCTGATGTATTGATGAAGCCATTTGCTAGGATGAAGTTTGAGTACTTCAGGGAGAAGCTTGGTGTTCTCCAGATCGAGGTTTCCTCCAAGAGAAAGTGATGAGACCCATAGCCATTCTGACATGGTGAGAGGATTGGTTCCTTCCATGGTCAGATGTAAGGGTTGAGCCATTCTGTCATGGTGATAAGGTTTCTCCCTTCCATGTCAGATATGAGTGCTGGCCATTCTGTCGAGTAGGACATATGTAAAGGCAATTGCCATTCTAGGAATGGAGGCACCTGGTCAGTTATTAGGAACACTCAGTGTAAAAACTAAGTAGCCATTCTGATGTGATAGAGGGATGTGTTCCCACTTGATCAGATGTAAGGGCTGAACCATTCTATCATGGCTAAAGGATTAAGTTCCTTCCATGTCAGATGTGAGTGTTGGCCATTCCGATGAGCAGGTCGGATGTAAGGGCAACTGCCATTCTCTAGGAGAATGGAGGTGCCTGGTCAGTTACCAGGTAGCTCAGTCGAGGAGGATTGGGGCCATTCTGATATGACTATAGGATTGGTTCCTACGAGATCAGATATGAGTGCAATCCCTTCCATAATTGTGAGCAGGATGTGTTCCTGCCTGGATGGATGTAAGTGCAGAGCCATTCTTTGCATCATGTGTTGATTAGATATAAGTGCTGAGCCATTCTTCGCATCATGTGTTGATCAGATGTAAGTGCAGTGACATTCTTCGTATCATGTGTTGATAAGATGTAAGTGCAGTATCTATCTTTTCATCATGTGTTGATCAGATAGAGATGTTGAGCCTTTCTTCGATCATGTGTTGATCAGATGTAAGTGCTGGGCCTTTCTGACGAGTATGTTAGATGTGAATGCTGGGCGTGCCTTTCTGATGAGTAGGTTAGATGTAAGTACTGGGCATTCCATTCTTCATATCATGTGTTGATTAGATGTAAGTGCAGTATCTATCTTTGCATCATGTTTTGATTAGATAGAAATGATGAGCCATTCTTCGTATCATGTGTTGATCAGATATAAGTGCTGGAAAAGACCTACATGGAGGCTAGGCCTACAACCAGCATGAAAAAGGGCTGGCTCTATAGAACTTCCTGTGACAAGAAGAATCATGAGATAGCACTAGGGATGATCTAGATCGAGTGATGATCGAGATCCAATGATGATAGCCAGTGATGATCTAGATTGAGTGATGATCGAGATCCAATGATGATGATTCAGTAGTGATGATCCAGATCGAGTGATGATCTAGATTGAGTGATGATCTAGGTGTAGTGTTGATGTTCCAGATCAAGTATGATCCAGTGACGATGATCCAGATACAGTGACGATGTTCCAGATCGAGTATGATCTAGTGACGATGATCTAGATTGAGTGATGATCTAGATCTAGATGAAGATGATGAGAATTTGACGATGACCAAGATGATACATAGAAGAAGACTTGTGCTGATAAATTGTGTCGAGTGAATACCTTCCTAGTTAAGAGGGAGTGTTGATGTAATTGTAACTTCAGAATGTATTCACTTGTATTTCTTATCTATTGTAACCCGATGTTCATTCTGGGATGTATTGTAATGTATTTGAGTCATGTCATACCCCGATGTTTATTCTGGGAAGTTTCTAGAATGAGAAAGTTATGTCAAGTCATTGTGGGTAACCCTACTATTGGTAAAGGGTTAAAGTCCCCACAGTTGTGGGGCCCTTGGGTTATTAGACTATCCTAGTGAAGTTGACCCTAGGTGAGTGATTGTAAGTCGGGGAAATAGTTCCCACCATTGTGTTACCCTCCTATTGGTCAGAGGAGGCAAATTCCCCACAAGTGGTGGGGCACTAGGGTTATTAGACACTCCTAGAGATGTCAGCTCTAGTAAGTAATTTTTAAGTGAGGCAGACATGTTGGAGTGCACTTCAAGTGAATGGAAGAATATAAATAGAGAGTGAGAGCCTCTCTATTTATCACTTGCAACACTCACACTCACTCATTGGGGCGCATGAGTGATAGAGGAGAAGCTCTCTCAGTGTGTGAGAGAGAGACTGCTACTTTCGGGAGATCATCTTACTGTTTTGGGGCTTTTACTGTTTTGGTGCTGATTCTATCTCTGAGGAAGTTGCGGGGTTTTCTCCTTTATGGTTTCCCCGAGGAAAACTCTTTGTGTCTCTTGTCTCTTGTGATGTGCTTATGTTTTGTTGCTATGCTTTTTATTCTCTCAGTTAAAAGATCCTAAGATCATAATTCTAGCTTGAATGATGAAAAACTAACAATTCTGCACCCTCGTCTTTTCAAACCAATATTTACGCACCACCGATCTTATGCGGATGTTTTTCGAACCATCGATCTTTCAAATTTCGGGTAGCGAAACTGTGACATTTTCCAAAGTCTTCTCGTGATTCCTTTCCTTCTGATTTCCACCTTCCAGACTTCGAGTTGCGGAATCCCATATTATTCTAGACCTTGATTTCTCATCTTCCGCTTTTCGCCTTCCACTTTTTGCCTTTCGGAGTCCGGGTTTCCAGTCTTCCGCATCGTCAATCTTTTGTGGATTTCTTCATGACCATCAATATACGATCAAATGCGTATTTGTGGATCTCATAAGAATTCTGCGTCCACCCTCTACTGTTAATTTTCCTGGTAGTTGAATCAACAGAATGAATGAGGACCTTTAGATCTAGATCGACGGTTGATTCCAAATATCATAAAGTGGATTTTATAGAAATTTTGTGCAAATCAAAATTTTATTTGTCTGCACTAGTTCTCCTAGTGAAATCACTGACATCCATTGATTTGTTTCGATGATCAACCTCGTCCATTGATCTTGATCTCCTTCTTAGCGATTAGTTACTGATTTCAGAGCCCAACTCCCTTTTTTATCTTCCTCATTATTTTATCAACGAAATGCTCCTTAGTTATTGATCTTCATCCACCTTTAATCTCCATTGCATGATCTTCAAGCATATGAATGAGCATTATCAATTTATCTCATTCGCAACTCTAACTTGCAAAATTCAACTATAGTCATGGATTTGTTCTTACCACGATCTCAACCATTAATACCTGCACAGGATTAGGCCTATAGGTTCATCATCGATCCTTATAGTGATCGATCAATCGATATCTATCTTCTCTCACTCTCAGAATCCCTAATTCCTCAGTACTGACTTTCTTTTGTGTCATTGCTGAATTCATCCTGATACCATATCTACTACCTATTCTTTTGTCATACGTTACATGAAACCCTTTGACATCAATGGCAACTTATATTCTCAACACTAACAGGATATAAAAGAAACTCATACTGATAAATCAACCCTTACAATACAATAATCAACCTCTTAGGCTGGAACCTTCTCCCTTTCCTTCCGATTACATTTCTTCTTAAATTTATATCAAACTATTGATCAAAACAACTGACAACAATCGGCAACTAAAAATCCCAAAATAGAAAACTGTTTGGATAAGCTACACGTGTTAAGCCATTAAATATGTAGGTTCATTGATACATGTTTCCAAGTGTTAGGTTATCATGCCGATTCAGATTTGTTTATCAATTTTAACCTTGACTAAGATCTTCTACAAAGATTTTGATAATCCTGCTTGCAAAGTTTTCAATACTTCCAACTAACACCTTTGATCAATTCCTTCCAACACTCTATCACCTAAAATATGGAAGTAATAAAGTTATTTGATAACTCAAGTACCAACTATTTATACCAGGTGTCCTAGAAATCTGGAAGTGATCCTTTTACAAAATCCTCAGCTTCCATATGATGTGCTATCTTGGAATTAAAGATATATTGCTTGAACAAAAATCTATAACCACTTCTCAATTGACCACTATAACTTGGAGTTGTTGGATTGATCCTTTTCCACTTCAAATTCAATCCCTTTAACATCGGGCTTTATAACTACTATAGCTCAAAACCCATTACACATTGTAAACACATGATTTGATCAGTGAGGAAAATGATTTACAATCCTTTTGTCCCTCTTGGGTGCTCCCAATTGAATTAATGAAATTAGGCATGTGGGACTAGTACTTGGTGTTCAACTCTACAAATTCACACAATCTTAATGAGACTTGAAATGTTTAGTGAAATTATGACTTGGGCTAGTGGATGCTTGTCCTCGGCTGATATCTCACATCTCTCGTGACTATCATCATTTGAACACCCTACAATCTGAGAGTGCAGGTTGCTTTGTTTTGAACATCTTCGAGATGAATTAATCGCATGTCCCTTATCACAATGCTATGTTTACAATCGCCCTAGTGACAATAAAGGTACTGAACACCCAACTGAAAGTGTATATCATCAAAACAAGTTGATTCCATGTTAGCAGCCCTGAATAAAGTAAGTCAATCAAATGGTAAAGAACCTTGGAGCAAGGCCCATTGTTTCTTATTGAAACCAACAACTACAATGGCCTTCCATTTTTCAAGTGCCTCATCCTTATTGAGTTTGACCCAATCAATGATTGGATTGATGTACTCAATAGCCATGCGATTCCTTAAATCATTGTAGAATACATTCTTGATCATGAAATAGCCTGAAGGTACTTGCTGTTCAGTGTTCTGCATCAACTAATTTGTCAAATAGTAAAGCTTATCCTTCAATTTGGAAGGGATGGATTTGAAAGATTTCAACCTTTCCATCTTTTCTGATGTATTGCATGTGCGTTCACTATGCTTTGGTTTCAGTGAATGAAGTTTAAATGTTTCCTTTTCTGCCTCTTACTCATGTTTTATCTTTTAAATTTTTTTTTGCTTCAGTATCTCATCACTCTCAAGCTCTGCCACTCGTGTCTCTCAGTCAAATTGTCTTCCCCTTCTTTTTTTAGTCTGAAACCATCTCTCTTAATGCACATTTAAATTAAATAATGAAACTCATCACCGATACTTGGCATTGTGTATCCTTGACATCTCCTTCGATGGAATAAAACAAATAAATGTTGTAAACATGTTGCTCCTTAACAGTGATTTCTCATCCATAATGATGCCCTTGAGCTTATTCCTTTACAACTAGACTGTGTATTTTCAAATAGTTAATATATAACAAATGATTGATGCCCTCAACACCTGAGTGCTTGATACAGGAGCTTGAATGCATAAATGTCGTTTATTAATGGAGTGGTAGTTATAACATAAGATGAATATGGTAATTTTAATGAAAACAATGTGGAGGGGGAGTGGGAGCGAGAGTGGAATGGTGAGGTGGAAGGGTAGGTGAGGTGAGATAATGAGTGGGATATATAGGCCAGAGACTGAGTGGGATGAGGTGAGTGGAATATTTTTGTAAAATATAAAATCAAATTTTATAAAATCATTTTATATTAAAAATTAAATTCCACTAAATGAAATTGAGCCATGAAAATGGATGAAAGAGAGACAACAGAAGATTTGATCGAATTTGATGTGTGGACTTGATACTTCAACAAAATTTTCCCAAGATGACACAAACACTGGGGACTTTGATGAAAATACTATTGGATTTTCCAGCAGCAAAATTCAGCATCTTTGTTTACATCACGTTGTCGGAATCTGAAAATAGTTGTGGGAAAAATATGGTACCAACATCGGCTCTAGATGGGGATAGAGTCCTCCCTGTGAGGATATAAGAAATACAGAACAAGTGATTTATATCCATTGGGTTGGAGTCTTCATCCCAAACCTCTGCAACTTATTAAAAAACTTGAAAAAACACTTCTTACTGAATGCTAAAATTCGGACAACTCTACAAACTAAAAATAATCCTCACACAACAATCTGATCACACTGTGCAAATTAAAGAAAATGATCAAGAAAGAGATTATTTTATATGCACTATATACACTAATAAATTGAAATATTCTTTATCAAGTATAATCCCATTTCCAATGTAGCTAGGAAAACATTCCATCAACCAACCAAAGCTGGATTCCAACTTTGAGCATATATACAATCAGAAATATAAAAAAGTATGAAGCCTAAAATATCTAACAACTAATATTCACGTTCATCAAACTCTGTATCTAAGAAATTAATGATAGAATATTTATAGTTCAGTGTTTAATCTAAATAACTTGCCATAGGATCATAAAAGTTACCAAAAATGACATCTTCCTTTTGCTTGAAAAAGATAGGATGTCCATAAGAATCTGTTGTTCCATGAATATCATCCAGAAATTGGCAATCAAAGACATTGGGATCAGCCTGAATCTTCTCCATAAGTTTTTGGACAATGTCAATAAGCTGATTGTCCTTTTCCATGCTGCCTTTAGATGGATAACTGTCATACATTGGCTCTGGTTGTTCAAGGATAATGGATTGAATGCCTTCATTAATCTGCTGATCAAATTTTGCCACGTCACACATATCTGGATCTTGCTTTTCGATTCCATCATCATATTCATAAAAAAATGGAGCATCTTCATAATGGTTTTGAACAACAGATTTATCACAACCATTAATTTAAGAAACTTTTGATATGATGTTAAATGTGTCAGCAACCTGGCTTACATCAATTTGAGCATCAAAATAATTATGAGCTTCCTCCTTTTCAATAAAAGGATTAGAATATAATTCATCATGGAATTATCGTCCTAGAACTTCAATGCCTATATCATGTTTATCATATACAGGATGATCTAAAAAAATGTTAGCATGATCGTCTTTCTTTTATTTATCTTGTTCAGTTCCATGCTGCTCTTGAAAAGAAAAGTTTGAAATATATTCTTTAAAAAACAACTCTCCTTGAATTTCTATTTTGGCAAGATCTTTACAAAGTTCATCGCAAGAATAACACTTGACTGTCTGTTGGGTACATGATTTAAATTGTTTAGAACAATCTTCAATAATTAGTTCATGTGAAAAATACCTTTTGCAGTGTTTATTGAATACGACATGGAAGTCTCTCAAGCAAAATACGCTGGAAGCAGGAAGAGAAAAATACCAATCTCGTGCATATCTTTTAAGTGAATACATGAACATATTCATGAGCACATATTCATGTTGTATATTTAATTGAGCCATACATTGATGAAATATGATGAGGTGATCCGAAGGATTATCTTCTTTTCTTTCTCTAAACAATGGAAGACAATCTCCCCAAATATCCACAATAGGAACATCATTTGGAAATCCTGGAACAACTAAAAAATTGAAAGTTGCAAACCTCCGAGCCAGAATGGCTTCCATGGTATTTGACATCTTGAACCAGTGGACTCACCAATAGATTTTTTTGTGATGAAGCTGGAGTCGCTAGGTAGAAAATTGCAGTTAGGATAACGTCCTGCCCTATCTACCATCAAGAGTTAAATTTGATCGTTGTGGTTCTTCCCAGGGAATATAATATTCACTTCTGTCCCCGGCAACGATGCCAAAAGATGTTAGTGCTAAAGTTAACTCTAGACTGCAAGAGAGCCAAGCTTAACACATCTTAAGCTCTAATGGTTGAATAAAATCTGAATGGGTTTGGTTTGAAATAACATAAGAGGAAAATTGAAGGGTAGATGAATGACCAATACACAAGAATCAAATAGGAACTAATAAGTATATACAAGGGATGGTAAACAAGGATGATATAAAAACATATGACTAAAAATAGTAGCAATGTATGAACCAGTTTGAGAATAAGTCATATAACCACAAACAGTTGATTATATAAACTGATAAATACTCTTTAAACAAAAAAACATTCTGCAAAAAGGAACACAAATATCTGCATCTGTAATAAGAAACTAGGGATAGAAACACTATCTTTCAAAAGATTTATTACAAACAGACAAATACATGAACAACATTTGCATTGATTAGAAATAAAAAAAGGTTCATAAAGGATTCCTCATCCTTCATACACTTCAAAAATATACTAACAGGCTATAAAATAAACTCAGACTAATAACTCAACCCTTACAATAAAACACACAGCCTCTCAGGATGGAACCTCCCCCCTTTCCTTTCGATTACATTTCTTCTTAAATTTATATCAAACCATTGATCAAAACAACTGCCAACAATCGACAACTAAAAATCCCAAAATAGAAAACAATTTGGATAAGCTACAGGTGTTAAGCCTTTAAATATGGAGGTGCATTGATACCTATTGCCAAGTGTTAGGTTATCATGTTGATTCAAAATTGTTTATCAATTTTGACCTTAACTAAGATCTTATGGAAATATTTCGATAATTATGCTTGCAAAGTTTCCAATACTACCAACTAACAGCTTAGAACAATTCCTTCCAACACTCTGTCACCTAAAATATAGAACCAATAAATCTATTTGATAACTCAACTGCCAACTATTGATAGCAACTATCCTGGAAATCTGGAAGTGATCCTTTTACAAAATCTTCGACTGCCATATGATGTGCTAGCTTGGAATTAAAGATATATTGTTGGAATCGCTTCTCGATTGACCACTATAACCTGGGGTTGTTGGATTGATCCACTATAGCAAATCCTGGAATTAGTGTCCCATTTAGCATCCCTTTTTAGTGTAATTTTTTTTACATTGAGTGGTAAAACTAGATGCTAAATGGGACGCGTCATGGACAAAACTTAAAGCATCTCAAAAAACGTATATTTTTGCTTCCTAGATAGCATCCTTTATGAAGTCCAAAATAGCGTCTATTTTTTTGCTTCCAGAATAACAGATCCAACTTTGCTTCCTAAACAACATTGAGGTTTGCTTCCTAAACAATGTCAACGTTTGCTTCCTAAATAACATCATATTTTGCTTCCTAGCAAGTGTCTTCTTTTGCTTCTTAAATGGAATCCACGTTAGCACCATATTTGCATCCTTAATAGCACCATGTTAGCATCCAAATTAGCATCCAATATTGCATCCATTTTTGCTACCACTATAGCATCCCATTTTGCACCATGTTTTACTTCCAAATATGTGTCAATTTTTCGCTTCCAAATTTGCACCAATTTTTGCTTCCAAATTTGAACCAATTTTTTCTTCCTTCTTTGCATCATGTTTTGCAACCAAAATGACGTCAAATATTTCTTTTATTGTTGCACCATATTTTGCTTCCTATGTAGCACCATGTTTTGCATCCAAAGTAACTTCTTATTTTGCTACCATATCAACGCCATGTTTGGCTTCATCATTAGCGCCACGCTTTACATCCTTTTTAATGCCTATTTTCACATCTTATTTCACTACCATATCAATGCTATGTTTGGATTCATCATTAGTGCCATGTTGCATCTTTTTTAATGCCTAGTTTCGTGTCTCTCATTTTTTGTCACTAATTTATTCATTTTTAGTAGTTTTATATATGAAATTTGGTCATTTTGTTTGGTCACTTATCTCTAATTGTTTGGTAAGTTATCTCTTATTATTTAATTACTAATTTATATTTTTTAACCGATATTATAATATCATTAGGGCATGGAAGAATCGAACCACCAACCTCCTGCTTGTAAGGCAGGCGCTCTTCCATTGAGCTAGCACCCTTTAAGAATTTGAGAACCTAACTTACAGAGTCCTCTATAATGGTAAAAATGATCAATACAGAACTTTGAGTATCTAATGGTCGGCAAAGGATGATAGATTGTATAAGTTTACAATATATGATCAAGCAGGTTATGAAATCCATAAACCTTTTCTAGGAATTTTGAACAAAACTCAAGAAATTGGCTTAATGGGATTTGTTGGAGGAGCAAGTCGATAAGTTGACTTGAACGATAGTTGACTTAGTTGATCAGCCCACTAAGTCGATCATCCAACTAAGTTGGTTGGCCGTCTAAACTAGAGATTAGGTCAGTCATCTAAGGTTGTGTCGGTTCACCGAACCGATAGGTAGTTATTTTGTAACTATTTTGTAATCATATATATTAGGCTGTTGAGCCAGATGAGAACTCGGTTTAGTTCTCTATATTGTATGAACCCTGTTGGTTGCCATGGGCAGACCCGGGTTTACTATGATTAACCAACAAAACCCCTAGCTCACTGGCCCTTTCGGAAACAGACCATGAAGCGGCCTGAAGTCTCACCCGAAGTGAATCTAATGGGTTGGCTAAGGACTCAAGTGTCTTGGACCGGGTTCTGATGCGTCCTGCTTGCTACTCGCAGCTCTACTAGCCGCGAGGTCTTTATCTCTGCGCGTCGCACGATTCTCCTCCTTGCGTCGCGTGACCTCCTCTACTCACAATATCTCCAATCTTACCTCATCACCCCACACCATGCGCCACGCACTCCTTTCCAACACTAAGCCCTTAACCTGCGGTATCGCGCACCGCAGCTCCTTTGCTGGTGCGATATCGCCTCTCTGTGATATCCTACCTCCATGGCTCAGTGCAATCAGTGTGGTTGTGTCGATGTGCGGTTCTCCACATACAAGATTGTCTATACTATGACTAAATGACTGTCCCGGATAACGTGAATAAACTCTTATAAAGCAGGCAAAAGACTTAGGTAGATATTTATCATTCTCTATTGCTGTGAACTGAATAATACATACATATGCTGCCTGTAACAAAACTCATGTACAAAATAATAGATAACAGTAAATAAGCATAAACACATTCAATCATCACACAACACGTAGGTTTTACGTGGTTCACCCCCGGGATGGGAGCTACGTCCACCAAACTGTGTTTCTCTATTATATCTTGAGGGAAGCAAACACAGTTTGGCTGCACCACATATGCAGTTAGAGATATTCTTGGTAACTCCGCACACAGCCTGGAGCCCTTCTCTCCTAGATCTCTTCTCTATCTCTACCTATATATTGTCTCTCTTACAATATACTCTTCCCTCTCTGTCAATCCCTGTGGATTGTTACAAAACAAGCTCAATATGCCAGCTACGGGTTATAGTAAGATTTTACAGTTACTAACAGAACCAGTGCTCTGAACTTACAATACAAGATATCTATACATGCCCAACGGCTAAGCTAACCGTCTAGAATACAAAATATATCCCTTTATAGGTGGCCCAAAGGTCTCACCATTACAACACTGTGGGCCTGTCCCAACAGTAATCCCGAACCCTCATAAGTGACAGTCAGCGTCTCTATATGTAGCTGCTTTCCATCACACCATAGCTCTTTGTAGTCTTCCATGCTTCTCGACGCTGATCATGGGTACTATGCACCGCTTCTCCATTACCACAGCTTCCTGTAGTCTTCCATGCTTCCCAGCGCTGACCATGGGTACCGACGCTGCTTCCTTTATGAGGGGTAGCTGAACCCTCTTGTCTTCCGCCGCTGCCTTCAATGCAGTGGGTGAGCTCTCTCGTCTCGGCCGCTCTGGCACCATCACCTTTCATGACTTCTCTATCTTAAAAGTCGTGGTTTCCGGCTTTGCTCTGTAGCTGGAAATCTACTACGGCGTCGTAGCTCCGCTTCTCCTATCTCCGCTAAAACTGTCTGTCTGCCAAAAATAGCAGCTTCTTCTGTAGCTGGGGGACCCTACTCCAACAAACCATCTCATGCTAATATTATCTGTTATTCAATCTATTAGTTCTTGTCTCTTGTCTCTATTATGTATGTATGTTTTAGTATGTATTATTGGTAACCTTATGTGATCTGTGAGATTACAACATTGGTTCCGTTGCTGGTAGTACTTGTCTGAGATGTATGCAAACAGATGATATAAAAACAAGAGATTAAGGATTGGTGGGAACGTAAAGTTGCAAATTATTTGTAGAATTACACACGAAGAAACAGATTAATGACTACACAAGCAAAAACAATATTCTTTATAGAAACACATGAGAAGTTTGTAGAATCAGTGCCCCAACTTCTGAAGAAACTCTAGGATGAAAAATTTGGAAGGGACTAAAGATCAACAGTTGCTAGAAAAAATAATCCGAGGGGGAAGAACAAACTTGTTGGAGTGGTTCAAAAAAATCACTGATGACTTTTGTGAGGAGCAAGCAGTAGAAGACAGAACTTCGGTGGAAACCATCAAGGAGAAATTTTACACAGACCTCAATGAGCAATTTCTGTGTTCCTTACCGACCTTGCTGTTTAAATTCCTGATCGAGAAGGGAGTGGGTCATATTGTCGAACCTCATCCATCACTTCACGGACCGCCATTAAACCCTAAATTGGTGGAAAATCAAAAGAGGTGGGAAAAATTCATTGCAGAAAGGGAGTGGGAATACTTCCTAAGCAAGTAGACTGAACTATCCGGGCTTTCTAAAAGCGCCAAGTAGGCTATGGGGGGGTAGCTAGTAATATGTCGGGATAAAGTGGAGTGGATTCTAGTCGCATAGAAGCAGATACCATTCACCAGTAATGAGAAGTTGACCAAAAGGGAAATCAAGAAGATAGTATCACACAAAGGTATGTCGAACATTCAGAAAGTAGAGAGGGAAGAGAGACAACAAAGGAGGGAAGAAAGAAGAGATAGAGCCTTAGCGCTGCACAGAGGAAGGAGTACTAGGGTGACCGACCAGGAAATAAATTTTCCAGAGTCAAGTCATGACCGATAAGAAGAAGTCATGGAAGAAGAGGCATCCCCTACGAAGGAAAAATTGTGGATAGAGCAGCTAGAAGCTCTCCAATTAAGAGCTCCCCTATTAAGGAACAACTATATCTCTGTTGAATCCGCGTACCCGGATACAAAATATTGACGAAGAGGACCTCCAACTAGGAGATGGTGACTTTGGTATATGGAGTCAACTAGACGACGAGACATACACTAGAAGACACCTCATTATCATTCGACCAGAAGAAGGAAATTGGGTTACCTTTCAAGCGGTACCCTCCAACCGAAGTATCCACTTACTTTATCAACACATGAAGGAGAAACCCCCCTGCCAAATACAGCTTTGGAGGACACAGAACATTCAGAACTACAGACAAATAGTTGCAGTGGGACATCGACAGAAGAAATCGACACTAACTGACTGTTGGTCGAAGAAGAATCGACAACCGACGAGAACAAGAATTTCATCGACCATAGTTCTACAGAGACGAATAAGCCAATAACCCCACTACCCCCACCAACCGCACCCCCAACTCCACCACCACCACCTCCTAAAAGTAGTGACAGTGACTCCGACATGGGTCATGGGTCAGCACATGTTCCTCTATATGAGGGGGATGAGGACCCCAGACGACACTGGTTCGTCTGTGGGTCGAATTGGGAGGCTAACCAAGTTACAGATGAAGACAGGAAGATGGCATAGTTCGTCAGTGCCTTGAGGAAAAGGGAATTAACTTGGTGTATGAACTTTTCTGAAAGACAACCTTGAGCAACCAAAGCCGAGATCAAAGCGCAATTTCTATCATTTTTCAAAACTCCAGATGCAAAACATTTGGCAGCAAAAAAAATAAAATCAACATTGCAAAAGCCAGGAGAAATTGTCTATGATTATGATAAGATATGGAAAGACCTTCTTATCCAACTGGACTATGTTATAGATGAACAATTATTAATCCACTAGTTTATTACAAGTTTATCTCAGAAAATCCGCTGACACATAAGTCTGGAAATATTCAAGTCTTACAAAGATGCGCTTACAAAAGATCTCCAAGTGGAAATGGATGAGGACATACCAGCATACTCCACGAATCACAGACTAGAAAAAAAACTTGAGAGTGTATAGAAGTCTTTAAAGGAATTAAACCTAAAAAATCAGGATATCTGGTACACGAAGTGCTCGACGGCCAGACATTCCAAAGACAACTGTCGACAGGAACACAGCCGACAGGACATTCGATTCATGTAGACAAAATGTTTTTGTGACATTTTCCAGGAGCATGGAGACCACTCGACAAAAGATTTCCCGTTCAACATGAAGAATGGCAAGGCATCTTGGTGTGAAATCTGCGAAACTCAAAATCATAACACAGCCGACTGCCATTTGAACCTGAAGAACAGACAGAATTATCATGCAGTCTACCAGACCACTGCAGTTGCACAAAATAATGAGCAAAACAACTTACCAAATGATCAGAACAATTAGAGATATAAAGGTCGAATATACGAGCACCAGTATGACAATTGACATGGAGGCTACATAGGTCGAGGTCAATTCTCTAGAAATCAAGACAACCGACCATGTCAGCCCATCCAATGCTTTACATATTATAAGGAGGGACATCGGTATGTAGACTATCCATATAAAGACAGATCTGACCTCAAATTTTGTACTCATTGTGGAGTAGGGGATCACTCACTAGAGGATTTCCCTACCATGTTGAAAAAAATAAATACAAATAAAAATGTTAATGTCTTGTCGTGTATGCAAAAAAATGATGTAATAAACACAAAAAATTTGCATATTGTAACCCAATAAGGGACAAAAATAGGAAGTGATAACCCAAGAATCAGAAAAATAAAAGAGAAAAATGTCTACCCTGATCCACCTAAAGAAAAACAAACATACAAAGAAGAAACAAATGTATTCAAAGAATTTTCACGACAGGAACAAGCTAACGACAATCGACATAACACAATAAAAGAATTAATACAGTTCGTACAAAAATACAACTCAATATCTTAGTTCATCGATTTGCTATATGAATTAAACCACAACAATATCGAAAAACAAACAAAGAATATATGTTGTTTAAATAAAAAAGATAAAGGTGGTGTCGACCCACTTGTCAACCTGGAAATTGAAGGATACCATGTCTAACAAGTAGTGCTCGACTTTGGATCACAAGTAAACATCATGACTCATGACACTTGGGAACAAATGGGCAGACCTCAACTATATGAGTCAGGCATATACCGGAAACTAGCCGACTAGGGCCTAGTTGAACCTATTGGAGTCTAGAAAAATGTTGACACCACTATAAAAGGAATCTCGACCAAAGTTGACTTTGAAATCATTGACCCTAAGGAAGGATCCATTTCCTTCTCAGTGTTAGTAGGTCGACCTTGGGGTAGAAAGATGAAAGCATCGATATCCCTGGACAAAGAGAGAATCAAATTAAAAGGAAATGGACAAAAGGTCATTGTACCTATTCATCCATCTCAAGGAGAACCTTGGACTGAACCTATCAATGAAGAAGTCGACATCCGACAACTCTACCAGATTCAAAACAATGCAGATTATACAGAACCTAATATCTACGAAGAAATTCATTTAGGAAACCAAGACTCAATCGATTACAATTCAGATGCATAATTATATGATTGGGAGATTGAGAACTACAAAACATAAGAAAGAGGGTGTTGGACTGTTCAAAAAGTGCAGAAAAATCCCACCCAGCAGTGCTTCATAGTGTCCATTGTCCCAAAAATCTTTGAGAAGAAAATTAGGGAATACCCTACTTTACAACCTACCAATGTAATACTACACAAATACCAAGATACAAGGAAAGAGAATCACCAATCATGCATGTAGAACAAGTTTCCAAAAATATTGGTGACCATGGCTGACTTCAAAGCCTAGTAGAAGCTTTTACAGGCCAAGCTGCTCGATGGTGGGATACCCATCAGACAAGATTGCAGACTTGGACATCAGCTTTGACTTACTTTGTCTAAAGGTTTGGAGGAAAGAAGTTAACCCAATAGGCTCATATACCTATATTCACTCAAGGACAGAATTCAAAATATCATATTAAGACATGTGAAAAAGAATGGTGAAAACTTGGATACAAGGATGAACGAGCATGGCCACACCTATTCCCATCAACCCTCTCCGACTTACCAAACAAATGGTATAAAATGGAAGAAGCTAGAGGTGAAAAATTCTTATGGCATGAACTCAGAGAAAATTTCATTAAAGATTTTAACTTTATACCACAAAATGAAAACTTGGTCGAACCGGCAAAACAGATTAAACACTTTATACAGCTGATAGAAAATGAACCCTTAAAAGATAATTGACAAACAATGAAATGCAACAATATACAAACCAGGACAATACCACAGTCGAAAAGACTATAGTTAGAAAATGAAAATACAGAAGGGAAAAACTTTAGATGGAAATCAAACCATGTTGAAACAACCAAACCTATTCGTACAGTCCTTAAGGTTGAAAGAACCGACAAACAGGATACGGATAGAATGACTACAACTGACTTCCTTGCCACATTCTCATAGTTTAAGAAAGGAAGTTGACCAATCAATGAAGCCAAAGCACCGGAATGGCTAGATGCTAAAGTCAAATTTAGAGAATTCGACATCTCAAATGATGACTGACTAAAAATGGCAAAGATTGGTGACTACCGGAGTGAAGAACAGACCACAGAGATAGTGAACTTATAAAAAGAGTTCCAAGATGTATTGGCTAGAGATTATAAAGACCTCAAACGCTTAGTCCACAAAATGGGAGAAATGAAGATTGACACTAAACCTGATGTTCGACCTATGAAGAAAAGGCCATATAAGCTAGCTCACAAATACAAAGAGATAGTAAAAAAAGAAATTGATAACATGCTTGTAGTAGGCATCATCTATCCTATTGACCAATCAGAATGGGCAAGTTCAATGGTTGTATAACCTAAGAAACATGATCCAACCAAACTAAGAATTTGTGTCGACTTCAGAGAACTAAATAAAGTGACACTGACATACCCATTTCCAACTCCTTATGTAGATGAAATCTTAAATGAGGTTACAGGACATGAATACTACTCATTTACAGATGGATTCTTAGGTTATAACCAAGTGCCAATAGCTAAAGAAGACTAGCAAAAGACAACCTTTGTATGTGAATTTGGCTCATTTGCTTATAAGGTTATGCCTTTTGGATTAAAGAATGCACCTACAGTATTATGGGCATACAGAACATCATATAAATGCTCGACTGACCAAACTCCTTTTCGACTAGTCTATGGACAAGAAGCAGTAGTTCCACTACCCTTCCGACAACCAACACCTATTATCGCAGAGATCCTACATGTTGATGTTGAACAAGGAAGAAAGGAATGACTATTGCAACTAAGCAAACTCGAAGAACACCAACTAATGGCAATACAACATCAAGAAGTCTAGAAACAACAACAGAAAGCATGGCACGGCAGAAACATCAAAAACAAAAAGTTATCGGTAGGAGATCTTGCTTTACTATACAATAGTTGGGTAAAAGGTAAACCTAAAAATCTCCATACAGAATGGATGGGACCCTATGTTGTCGAAGAGATACATACCAACGGATCAATCCGACTAAGGACGTTACAAGGCATAGTATTTTGAAAAATCATTAATGGAGCCCGACTAAAACGCTACAGAAACTAGAAATAAACATAGTGGAAAAACAAATCCTATAATGACCATAATAGTTAAACCAAAAGCTATAAAAAATCTAAAAATCCAAAAAGCAAAATAATACCGTACATGCAGAAAACTATGACTGGAAATTACCACTTCGACAACCGACATCATGCCCATTGACATAACGCCATCGACAATTTTCATAACCAACATCGATCGATGACCTCGATAGTCCCATTGCGCATTCATGACCTCGAGCGCTGAAAGCAATTCACCATTAACGCACACTCAAGTGTTCTTGCTGGAACATCATGTCCGCCATTAATACACTTCTCGACAAAAACATCCAAAGCATTCCCTATAAATATTGGACTGCCGAAGGATCATTCACTGTAATTCATACCGAGAGAGCATCAGAGCATCTAGATGACTAAAAGCTGAGAATACCTTAGTGAAATCGACCACCAAACCAACAAGATGGCACCCAAATAGACTAGAGCCTCAACCAAAGCGAAGGAATTACAGACTGCAGAAACACCTTCAGTCCAAAGGCTAAAGAACATTAAGAATGCTAAGGTGCACGAAGGCTCATGGAAAAAACTATGAACCAAGATGCAAGAATGGGCTTATGTCAACAAGAAGCCTACTCAAGCTATAGAGAAAATAAAATACAGTACCATCTTCAGCTATGTCAATGCACCGCTCGTGCCCAGCTTCGGTGGCACCAAGGAAACAACCGTAAAATTTATCATAAATCAGTACCACAACGGCCGGTTCTACTTCGACGAACAGGTTGACATCGCTGGGGAATTCATCTCCAAGCTGACAGGTCTCTCAAACATAGGAGACCCAGTACTAGTTGGTATTAAAGAAGGACTGGTCGAAGAACTAACTGGGTCAGCTTCAGGCAAAAACTTGAATGGGTTGATGATTAGTCAAATCACAGCCCGAATGCCACAGATTTTGGCCAAAATAGTATCCATAACACTCACCTTGGCAGGTCGAGGCAGTGACCTCAAAATAGACATGTTAGAAGCTATCGACACCATGCGACAAATGGAAAGATATACATATGGGATGAATATGTCGCCGACATGGTCAAGATCATCTGTGAAAGATGCCAAGAGATGGGAGGAATCATCAGGTTCCCCTCCATCATACTATGGATAGTCATGTACCATATTTGCCCCGAAGAAAACCTATTTTTTCAAGAACCGACAAGGTTCCACATGTGGAGGCTCAAACCATTCTCCCAGAAAGGAACCTTGAAGGAACTTGAAGATGGAAAAGTGCTGTTGGAGAACTGGCTCCAACAGCTAAAAGCCCGCATGACTAGATGGAGGGTGCCTCAAAACATCCGACGAAGTCTACCAACAAAGTCCCACATCCAGCTAGAGCTCAACCATACTTCGGTGTGGTACATGCAGGGCGCCGACTCAAATGAAAAATCCCTCGACTATTATCTATCGGTCGATCAGATATTTTGGGAGCTGTCTCGACAAGCTAAAACAAAAATACCAGTACCAACGACAAAAAAGAAGACCAACTTCTCAATCGAGGAGCCGTTGACTGACCAAGAGAAAGAAGAAGACTATGAGCTAAACCTCTACATCAGTACCTTTGTGTTAGAGGAGACACCGGTCAAACACACTGGTCAAATTCAAATAATCATCAAACCTCCGATAGCACACAGGGCAGAACCACAAACAAACGAAGCACAGTTAGAGCAGCAGGTAATCACTCTGGCTACAGAAAGTCTCATCCCGACCCATGAGCCAAGGGGAGAGACAGAACCAGAAAACCTAGAGTATGCTATCAAAAAAGGAATTATAAGAAAATTGTCGAAAGAGATAGCAGCTGTAAGAAAAAAGATAATAAAACAACAACGACAACAGGGAAAAGGTAAGCGCAAGCTTATCATTATAGAATCATCAGACGATGAGGAGGAGCTGGGAGCTATAGACATCAACATAATAGAAGATGCCGCAGCAAATAAAGTGCCGATGGAAATCCAGTTCCAAAGATTTGTCGAGGCAGGAGCACTACCAGGACGACCAAAGAAATCCAAGATCACCCACACGACGACGCCTGAAAACGTCATAGATCCTGTGTCTACGCCTCCACCTCCATCCCCGACAAAAGTAACAGAGGAGCAAGTACTAGAATAGCATTCGATAATCCCACTCGACTTGTGCAAAATTGCTATGTTGGAAGCTGTCAAAGAAAAGTTCGACAAAGACAGAGATTTGCAGGAATTCATTAAGAAACTACTTAAGATATTCACGTCGGTACAAAAGCTGTCCACAAAATCACCTCTCTTCAAGGTCGGTGGATACCAACTAGGTCATGAATTCCAGTCACAAACCTTTGCAACTATCACTTCAACTTTCGAGAGAAATCCCAACAAAGAAGCTGAAGTTACTGCACGTCAGACTGTGACTATCACTCCAACTGTACCCCAAACCAACCTGCCAGCCGCTGTACCGACCAAAGGAGAATAAAATGTCGTGGCCATAAATCGATAAACTAACCAAATGTTCTTCAACTTGGACTCACCTCCCTAGCCCAACAACCCACCTCTTGACCTCACTTCCACCAACCCAATCACGCCCGACCATTCACCAACTCCATCACCACCGCCACCATCTCCCCCACCACCGCCACCCCTGACTTAGAACAAGCCCCACCACAACCATTAGCACCAACTACATCCACTTCTGCACCCCTTGCATCTATCCAACCAGAGGCAGTAGTCATCCCACCTCCCCAAACAAAGAAACCATCAACCACTATACCACAAACTGAAAATCCTGACTCGACTTTTGCAGGTACACAAGTGCCAACACAAACAGAGATGAAAAAGCATAAGAAGAGGAAGGAGAAACAGAAGAAGGAGCATCATGGACAGCCATCAAAGATCCATATCAAATTGAAAGATGCAACCTCACTAACCGATGTAGAGCTAAGACAACTCCTGAAAACCCTAGCAGTCAAAGCAAAGACAAGGAGCTAGTGGAGACGTAAGGAACTCGACAACAAGGTCGAAGAATAGGTTGAGTTCCTCAACAAATGCAGAAACCTTGCACAATCAGTAATGCTAGGACCTATAGAGGTCGACACTGACAAACCGCTCAAAAGAGCGTATCAGCTATTTGAAAGCATGGTGTCAGCACTCCAAGCACAGATTCAAGAAACAAAGGAGGAGCAAAAAGAAGAAATTGTCCGCCTCCTAATGGCGCAACACACAAACTTTTCTAAAGCTTATAAAGTGCTGCAAGATCACATGGAGGAGTCTGTCATCGTTGAAGAAATACTGCAAGACTGGCCTGCTTAATACAGGTAAGTCTATCAGCAAAATCGGTAGACTCGACAAGGGATCCAAGCACTTGAGAACATGAAAACCACTGATGAAGCACTCAGAACCACAATAGAAGAACAAATGGTGCTTGAGACAGCCAAGCTACAGAAACTTGAGAGGGAAGCACATCAGTGGGTGCACTAAGCTATCGCCAACTTGGAAAAAATTAACATCATCTACCCGTAGATGAAATGACTTGTTGAGACTGTAGAGGAGAAGGACCAATTTATGGGTCCCGACATGGAGAGAATAGCTGAAGTCTCCATTTTAGAGAAGATGTCGATCTTATCAAGTTTGACTACACTCACCATTGACATCCAGAAAATATTGCAAAGTTGGACAGATTTCCAACATCACCTAGCAATGACAGCCCTAGCAATTGTCGAAGTCTATGTACAGAGAAGACCGACCATCACATTTCATAGCCCATGAAGACCAGGCACATCATAATGACTACTAAGACAGACAGAAAGAATTTTGTACCTCCCTGTTTCTTTGGGATGAAGAAACATTTTGTTCATGGGGGAGATGTTGGAGGAGTAAGTCGATAAGTCAACTTGAATAATAGCGGACTTAGTCGATCAACTAACTAAGTCGATCAGCCGACTACATCGATCGGTTGACTAAACTAGATATTAGGTCGGCCACCTAAGGTCGTGTCGGTTCACCGAACCGACAGGTAGTTATTTTGTAACTGTTTTGTAATCATATATATTAGGCTGTTGAGCTAGATGAGAACTCGGTTCAGTTCTCTGTATTGTATGGACCCTCTCATGCTAATATAATCTGTTATTCAATCTATTAGTTCTTGTCTCTTGTCTCTGTTATGTATGTATGTTTTAGTATGCATTATTGGCAACCTTATGTGATCTGTGAGATTACAACAGGATTGCAAAAATTACTATTCCCTAGCAGTCGTAAGTGTACCACTATATGAGGCCTATCAACAATAATTATCTTAGTGTGGATGCCATGGATATAGTAGATAAGCATGATAATCCTAGAGCCATGTATAAGTGGAGTAATAAGGAGAATCAAAAGAGGAGGATCAACCCAATAGTTTTTGCTTCACATGGATCCTATCCACCATGGGATGAGAAAAGTTCCTTCTTCCATCAAGCTAATGAGTATCCACAAGGAAAAATGGTTAGGATAAACTATGATGCCAATTCATGCCAATTCATGCCAATTCATAATGTTTATTTGCTTCCCAGGGTGATGTTGCAATGCTTCCACTAGGAGATCTACATGATCCCCAACATCATTGGATATAAGCATATTCATGGGGCCATAGAGTATAGGATGAGGTTGTATTTTCTCACCAATATGAAAAATGATATGAACAAGCTAACTAACACACTATATGTATGTTACAATATACTTGACACAATTTGTATGTTAAAAAATAGCGTGTTTGGCCATCAAAAAGTGATTATGGGCATTTCAAATAGTCATTAAGAAGTATGTTGGGTAGTATCTCTTTGAAGCAACAACACTAAGCACTAATTTCTAGAAACGAACATCCACATAGCAAGCATTGGAAACAACATTAAAAGTCAATCCGAGCACATACAACTGTCCTAGGTTGTTCATGGCACTTTTTCAGATCATTGCAGCTGTAAGCATGCCTTTGAGAATTGTAAGCAAGCCAAAGAAAAATTCTTAATCATCATCTACATGTATAATAAAGGTTGTTGCAGGGGTGAAGCAGCCCTATTCTAGGGCATCCTTTTGCAACAAACAACAGTACACATGTGCATTGAATTAATGTGTCAAACATCTTGGATGAGAGATTTTATAGTGCTTTCTTGGTGTATCTCAAAGCACAGTGGATGGCTGAAAATAGAGATTTGGAGCAATTTGAACAGCGGTAAAAGTATTTTTGGGTGCATTATAAACAATTTTATCATCAAAACAATAATTCATACCTATGAATAATGGATCTTAAGGGAATTTGATAAAAATCATGTTCAGGTTGTCAGCAACCATTTATACATTTGTATCAACTGGCTTTCCTTTCAGTAGATTTCATATCAAATTACTATGTCCAAGGAATTAACAAATGGAATGGAGAGTTTACAACCTGTAGCAGACAATCTTGGAGGTCCTCACTTTAGGAACAAGTTTCTTCATCAAGCAGCAAGTTGGTCTCTTTATAGAAGTAGGTTTGGGCACTAAAAGACCCTAAAGAATAAATTGTGGATTAATTACAATAAGAGTTGACCATTTATTAATAACTAATATCATATTAATATTTTACCATTTATTAATTACAATCACCTAGAAAACAAAAAAAACAAAAAAAGCTAGCATAGATCCATCTTAAACTTGGATCATTTAAGCAACAAGATTTTTACAGCTGTCGAGCCCTCTCTAGGGCCTTCTCAAAGAATTCTAGAACTGTTTGTGGCCTATCCCATCCAGCTGCAACCTTGTAAGGGCTAATACTCAGCCATTGAATCTGCTGGAAAGTCAACAAGTCAAACAACACAGTCCTGTAAGCTTTAAACAGTCAACAACACACTCAATCTATCCAACAACAGGCTTCTCCTTGGTCAATGGAAGCCTCAATTTTGGGTTTGGAACAATGGCAGTAGCTCACTTGTTCAGGATAGTCATCTTCTATGGGGTTTTTTGTTCTCTTTGTATGTGTTCCCTAGAGGCAACTTGATTGTCATGTAAAATTCTTCTCATTATCTGCTCATGTACAAACTCAGTCAACTCATTTAGAAGAAGAATTATTCATTATTTAGGGTTTTATTACTTGAAAGGTTTCCTCATAAAAATATTTGTGTTCTTGCTTCTACTATTGATTGGCTACTATCTACTTTACTACTGCTACAATCTCAGATTTACATTTCTTGAAGTCTGTTAAAGTTAAAAAGGATTGTTACTGCTATTAAATTGAATCCATGTTAAAAATTTAATAGCAAGCAACCTTAACTCTGCATCATATGTAAAATTGACGTTGTTACAAGAGCAGAGATAGAAAATGTCAAAGAGTGAGGAGATCTTGGTTTTATACATGTGATTTTTGATGACCTTGTTGCAAGCTCTAGAGCATGGCCATATTGTCTTATCATTTTGGCCTGAAAATACTATTTCTATTATGCAAATTCATCGTTGAACAAGGATTTCCATGAAGAGTTGGTGTAAAGTGAGGCACAGAGTCATGTCATTCTCAAGGAATAAAGAAGGTGTCGAGGTGTAAAGTGAGGCAAGTTAAAAATTCATTACATAAGGTTCAAACCCATGGAATATTTTAAATAATTTACATATATATTTTAAAAATAGTTTAAGTCCATTGCAATGGGCATCAAAGACAAGGGATTTGAAAGTCAATAGTGGCACCCCATGTATTTTGATATGCAATTCTTCTTGAAGGTGTAGATCTCTAGTTGGTTGATAGCATTATTTCTATTGAAATTTGCAAGCAAATACCTTTGAAACTGAGACCTAGCCTAGACGTGGAGAGACTATACCTTTGAAATTGAAACTTGAACTATGCGAGACATCAAAATTTCTGCACATAATAATTTGCAGAAGCGACACCATTTTTCCTGTAGACCATGCACATGGGTCCTCTTATAATTTGAAGATCATTGAATGGCCAAATAAGGTTGACAGGTAAAGAAAATATTTTGTTTCAAGTTTTTAATATCCCAAGTCAATCTTCATATTGAATATCTTTCTACTTGAAAATAATGAAGGCTTATTGTTAGCCCTAGTATCCCCATCATAACTTTGTTATGTTCAGTCTATTTCACTTATAAAAATGCATTTATAAAATAAAGGAGATCCAAGTACCATCAATTATACTTTAAGATTTTAACTCTCATTTATTATTATCCTTGAAAAAACTAAAATATAAATCCCTTGTCTTTTTCTTGAAACAAAATTTGAATTAGGTTCTAAACAAATTAAAATATAAATTTTTGGTCTAGAAAATTTCTTTTAGGTAAGAACCAACAGATTTAATAAAATAATAAAAACAATGTATGTTTCTTGAAATAATTTTGATTTTGAATTATAAAAAACAAGTTCTATATAGATATCTTAAGTTAGCATGGATTTATACTAGTATGGAAAAGTTGAAAAGACTATAATCCCTTGTTTTTTTCTTGAAACAAAATTTCAATTAAATTTAAAAAAAAATAAAATATAAATTCAGTCTTCTTCTTGAAACAAAATTTCTTGCAGGTAAAAACCAACAAATTTAATAAAATAATAAAAACAATCTATGTTTACTTAAATAATTTTGATTTGAAATTATAAAAAACAAATTCTACAATCCATTGTCTTTTCTTGAAACAAAATTTCAATTATGTCCTGAAAAAATTAAAATATAAATTCTGTGTCTTCTTCTTCAAACAAAATTTCTATTAGGTAAGAACCAACGGATTTAATAAAATAATGAAAAAATCTATGTTTGCTCAAATAATTTTGATTTGGATTTATAAAAAACAAGTTCTATATGGAAAATAAATATTAATTTAGCATGGATTTATACCGGTATCGAAAAAGCTGAAAAGACTCCCTGCTCAAATAATTTTGATTTGGAATTGTAAAAAACAAATTTATATGCAGAAGAAATATTAATTTAGCATGAATTTATACTGGTATGGGAAAGCTGAAAAGACTCTTTTCATAGTATAGTTTAAAAGTTGAACTTCCCTTCCCCTGAATTGTCCTCTCTGTGTGAGGTCAGGGTCACTGCTGCCAGATTCCGATTGCATTGCATTGATTAAATGCATAGTCTGTATGCCACAAACAGACAAGCATTAAACCATATTATAAAAAATATCAGGACCTTTATTTAAGGACCTCACCTAAAGCAGAGTCCAAACGACATGTCCGCCGTTACTTGGTCTTAGGGGAAAATAAGAGCTTTAGGAAAGGATGGGTTCTTATAAGAGGATTTACCATCTGCAAAATCCAGGTTTCTTAAGGGAATTTACCACCCTATAGGCGAGGTTCGCGCTCTCAAAATTACCATATTATAAGGCCAAGTTCTAAGCGGAGGATTTACCATCTGCGTAGGCCAGGTTTATTTGGGAATTGACCAGGTCCAAGATCATCGTTTGGTTCTTAAACTTATTTATTTCATGAAAGGGTTTCAAGTTCACCTTTGCACTGCAAATTTACTATCCCTCGGCCCCCTCTCTTTATTTACGGCCCCATAAATAAAGCATTCGCTCGTAATATGGATTCAACATAGGCAACTTCAACCAATGTATGCAATCTTGTCCAACCAACTCACCACAACAGAAAAACCTAAGGAAAAGTCCAAAACTTATAAAAGTACGTAAAAAGTGCAATCATTATTACATATATATAATTACATTCGACCTTTAAGTAACTCAAGGTAATATTTTACTTGTTCATCTCCTACGGGTAGGATTTTCAGTTCACTGCACTGACGTACCCCCTCTATTGCATGTTTCCGTGGATACATTGGATGAACTTTCCAAGAAACGTAGTGCCATCGTAGTTCTAATTAGTTGATGTTGGAGATCCACTACTAAGCCAGGTGCTGATGTCGGATTTGCTGGGCTCAGATACTCCCCTTGGAGATCCACTACTAAGCCAGGTGCTGGTGTCGGAGCTGTTGGGCTCAGATACTCCCCTTGGTTACTCTGGGTGGTATCCGCGTGGGTTCATATATGATGTTTCCTTACAGACTTTCACTTTCAACTTCTATTACCCTTCCCCACGCTTGGAAGTTTTACCACTTGCTGGGGTTGGGTTCCCCTCCATTTACTTTCGTCCTTGCTTCTGTTGATGTTGTTGATGCTGTAGTTGTTAATCCTATTTATTTCAATCCAACTTTGTTCTATCGTTTGTATCCTGAAGCCTGGAAAACCCAACTAACTATACAAGAGTAAATTGCAAGTATTACGTATATAACCATATAAGCATAAGTATCCTGTACATAAAAAGGTAGATCAGTGTTGCTTTCTTGATCCTATCCATTGGCATAATCTCTATATATGTGACTTTCCTTTTTCGACCAATGACAATTCGCCTTAGAGCTTTATTCCTTTCTACCTCATCAATAAAATATTCAAAGAATGCACTAGAAACCCTTCCAAGTGAGGCATTGGCCTATTTTGATTGGTTTAGAGGTTTTACAGGGAAAGAAGGTGGCTTGCTGATGATGATATAAAATTTTGAGCATTAAACTACCAGCTTCTATCATTGTATTATATATATTTAATAACACTAGATTCGGTGTGATTAAGAAAGAAGGAAACCATATTTCTCTCTCCAAACCTGAAGACATGACATATCATTGTATTATATATATTTAATAACACTAGATTCGGTGTGATTAAGAAAGAAGGAAACCATATTTCTCTCTCCAAACCTGAAGACATGACATAAGAGTTATTTAAGGTTGGATGTTATTCATTAATTAATACAGGTGGCAGTAGGCAGAGAGAAAAATTCAATGATAGTTGTATTTTTTCCAACATTTAATCTTCTTCATCTTTTCGCTATTGCTTTTCTTAAATCCAATGCTAGTTGCCTCATTTCTAACCTGTAATCTTTCAGCTGTTGTTTTTTTTGTGTTTTCTTATATTTTGACAGCCAAACAAAATAACTTCTGGCAAATCTCTGTTGTCGCTACAATTTGGAAATTACTGGGTTAAGTTCAAGCTTCTTTCCAGATATAAATTTTTTATAATAAAAAACCTGAAAGAATAAATCCATAACATTTGGAAGTCCCAGGGCTAGCGTTCGATTTCAAAGTTTAGAATGTGATTGTTTTAGGTTAACCAGGATCTTAGAGCATGTATCCACCATGTTTGATTTCATATCCATATTTAACAATCACCCAAAAGATTGGGAGATCTCATGATTCTAAATTTTAATCAGGATACATCCGCACTGATCCCTCCAGAACGCCCTCTCATAAAAAATATACAAAGTTTCTGAGCTGAATGGTCTAGGAGCCGAGGACTTGTCCATGCTACTATGGGATAGTCTAGTAGGCAAGAGAAGTGAACTGACCTTTAACAGAGATCACATGGAACTGCCCGATGGATTATAAGCTGACACATATGCATACCACAAAAACAGGGAGGGACGATTACATTGATGTGAAAGCTACTGAATCTACTCGATCAACTGAATCCACAGGACCTGGATGTCTACACCTGGCTGGTATATGTACGCCTGGCTTCAGGAAATGGAACCTTCTCCTTTGATTTTATATACAACGGAGTAGGCCAGAGTTTGATCGGAATAGTAAACATTCAGAAACTTCTTTATTATTCCTCAGTTCCAGAAGTACGCATCAGTAACAGAGAAAGGCTTTTTATCCTCAAACAAGGGATTACACAAATTGAATTTTTTCTTCAAAGAAAAATCTTAACAATTCACATAATTTCTCTGAAATTTACCAGGTCAAGCAAGCATTTCATGTCTAATCAAACCATAGATTTTCTGTTCTGAAGAATACACACTACATTTAATAAAACAACCACTATTTTATACAAAATTATCATTTTTTAGGCACTACATCCGTGAACATAAAAAAAAAATACAGTTTTCTTTGGCACATGGTATATTAAAATTTATATAACACAACATATCATACACGAGATTGATGTGGGCTGAAGAACAATAAATTCATGCACAATGAATAGTAGAGATTTTATTATATGGATTTATTTTGCATAGATACATGAAAGGATAATACCTGAAACTATCTCCCAAATTACGATCAGATTTTTCTCTTATAAAAAATATTTGACAATGTTTAGTTTCCTAAATCCAAAATCTGTCTCAGCCAAGAACACTAACCCTTGAATGCCTGCAACTCAATGACAAGCACATGGTGCATGGTCCAACACTCTTTCAGAAACGGTTTAACCATGATCCTTGGATTGGTAGTAATAATACATCTCTTTTAACCTATGTTACCAGAGAACAGTACGAGAAACGATGTTTCCAGGTTTCGCACATATAAGAAACGAGGAGAGAGAAAAACAAAAAAAATAATTAATTAAATATATAAATTGAATGTTGTGACAATCTATAGATTTTACAGATTTTAGGAATGACTAGACTTAGCTTAAGTCGAGCATTTACCCAATTAAGTTTAGCTTCAATGCAAGAAAACTAGAGATTCAGACGGCTGCTCCACCAAGTTATCCTCACTTCAATGCACAGACTATTAGTTCTTTTACCACAACTGCACATCTTTTAATTTGGTATACAACAAATTTGAAACATATTTCCTCATATGTACAAAACTTGCACTTGGTCTATAAAATAAAATTCGGAGTAATTATAGGGCGGTTTGTCTGATCTCAGAGTTGGATCAGTTCCTTTGATCAGAAACTAAAATATAAATGGGAATACTCAAAGGGCAGTCTATCTAATCCAGAAGTTGGAACATCTCTTTTGATTAGAAAGTGCACTTTAAAAGAAAAAACTACTATAGCATAAATGCCCACTTTAACAATGAGAAGAGAGATTTAAACCTTCCTCTCCCATGTAAGAGCAAAGACTACCAATTTTGGTCATTGGGTAATATCTTGATTTGAAATTACATCTTTCCTTTACAAAGATTTTTAATTATTATTATGTTAATGCTTATTATTCAGCTTTGGTTACATATCATAAATGATAAAGCACCATAGCTTACAAATTGGAGATAAATAAAGGATAAAAGGAATTGATGGATAAAAGGAACTCATGTAGCAATCGGAAGAAACTAGTAGTTAACATATATTTTTGGAGCATGAACATTCAGGCCTTGGATATTGTTGGTCATACTAATCGACAATTAGAAAGGGATTCACTGGATGGAAGAAAAAAACCAAGTTTGATTTCTCAAACATAACTGTCATTCATGATGATAGGAGCAGATTTTAAATTATTTTGGGATTCAACAAAAATTAGTAAAAATTGGAAACTTCAAAAATTCTTTTTCTAAACATAACTTGTCATTTGAGAAAAGAGAGGAGACATACCAGTTAGCCTTTGTTTTCTTTGATGATTGTACATGCTAGTTTAGTCCTTTAGGTACCTTGAGTAAAACAGTGGCTAAATATCAAAGAGGCTAAATATCAAAGGCTTGCATACTTTGAAAAGCAGAACTTAACAAGAAAATAACCCAAAAGGGAAAAAGAGCCCTATGTTTATAATTACTTTGTTGTTGGCAATAAACTTGTGAATAAAAATGACCCAATGAATTTGAAAATGTCATCCGCAAAATATGTTTCTTGGGCAATAAATTACGACTGCACATTACTCACCCAAATCTCAACATTATATGATTAAAATTCCATACCCGTTCTCTGCAACAATGATTAAAATTCCATACCTGTTCTCTGCAACAAAAAAAATTGAGAGACTTTTAACAATACCTGACCAGTGGCTTCAAACTGAAAGAGATCGCGGGACAAAGCAGAGAACCCAATTGTGGCGTGAGGCACTCCTTATCAGTGGCTCCACTTCCTCTTCCTCACTGTTCTCAACTTCTCATAGTAACGATTTCTCCCCCAGTGCATGAACAAACACTCCTTATCAGTGGCTCCACTTCTACCCACCAATCCTTACTCCGCAATCCAGGTAGGAGCAGAGATGCTAGTCATGGCCTATAAGAGATCCTACAATTTTCCTGTGATCACCATAACAGGTAACAATGTATATGGATATTGGGCCTAATCAATTTCTTGAAAAACTGATACCCAAGTTCATTCTTCTGGCAATGCGAGGTAAGTTGCTCCCAATCCATGTTGATGGATCTAATGTTAGGAGTTACTTGTACTGTGAGGATGTAGCTGAGGCTTTTGACATTGTTCTGCATAAAGCTGAAGTGGGGCATGTGTGTAATATTGGTACACAAAAGGAGTGAAGGGTCATTGATGTGGATAAGGATATTTGTAGGCTCTTTTCATTGGATGCAGAGAAGGTTATAAAGTTTTTAGATGACATGCCCCTCAATGATCAGAGATATTATCTGAACGATAAGAAACTCAAGGATCTAGGGTGGTCTGAGAGGACCAAATGGGAAGAGGGATTGAAGAAAACAATGGATTGGTACATTAGCCACCCTGAGTTGAGAGGTATACAAAAGCCCATGATGCTCAAAATGACAGGATTTGAGAGGTATACAGAAGCCCATGATGTGGTTGACACGAAGTCTCTAGTGCTAGAGAATGGCATCCATCATAATCACATGCTAGAGACCTCCAACGACTATATTCAGAGATCTGCCTTCAATTTCTTGATCTATGGATGAAATGGATGGATTGGAGGGCTTCTTGGGCATATATGCGAAAATCAAGGCATAGCCTATGAATATGGAAATGGGAGATTGGAGGACAAGTCTCAGAATCAAATGGACTACAGAACAACAAGCCTACTCATGTTTTTAATGCTGCAGGTGTGACAGGTCGTCCTAATGTGGATTGGTGTGAATCCCACAAACCCGAGACTATTAGAAATGGTCATATTCTTAAAAGAATGCTAAGCTCTAATATATTTACAACAACAGGGATAGCCTGAACCTCCTTCACTGGGTCATGGGGAAGCACTGTAGTAGGGATAGCCTGAACCTCAGGGTCAAGCGAGATCACGTGCTAAGACCCAACAATGGCTTGTCAAAATAAAATCCTCTATCGCTTAGTCCAGGCTGTTCAACTGTTGCTGCTGGAATTCCTATAATTGATCTCAATCATCCTCACTTTGATCCTCATGAATTGGCCATGAGTGCTATGGATTGAAGGTGTTTCAAGGTTTATCTTGTAAAGAAGAAAGCAGTGGTCCATTAAAGGATCTCAGTACTACACGTCCACTTTGCAATAGAAGAGAAGACTTGCTCCTACAAGATTTATTGGTTGCAACATTTTTTTAATGCCTTTCGGAATCCATATGTGTAAAGCCAAATAGTTTTCAAATGAATATTTCTACTCTAGAGTCTATAGTAGAAAACACGATGCAATCTATCTCACAGGAGTTTAGCAATTGACGCAGATTATATATTAGATTGTAGAATACCCACTAACTCATTTGAGTCATTGGAAAAAGTATCTACCTGGTAAACTAGTAGTAGCAATCTCTCAGCTCTTCAAACTGGTATCACTGCTCCAGCACTCTTCTCAATTTCTCTACTATAGATATTTTGTTTGATAGGGAGCTTAGCCAAAGCATTGATTGAAAGGCAGAAGTAGAACCTAAAAACTGTAGCCTTGTGTCTCAATTTCTCTGCTCGTTTTTTTTGTTTGACAGGAGCTCAGCCAAAGCACGGAGTTAAAGGAAAAAGCAAAACCTCAAAACTATAGCGTAGGTACAAACATGGTTTCAAATTTTGATGCAGCCTAACAGGCGGCAGATAGCCTTCTTCAACACCCAACCGTCAATAAATTTCACATTTAAGTTGGAGCCTATTTGCCACCCACCAAATTCACTCACTGTTCATTAATCGCTCCACAAATTTTAAAAATATACCTGGAAACGATGGGCAATGGGACGAGTTCTCTCAGAAACGGACAATCGTTTCTTCTGAAATCATTGTGTGAAACGAGTTGTTTCGGAAGAAACGGTTATTTGGATCCAGAAACGAAAACGACCGTAAATAACAGCGGTTTTCGTTCCATCTCTGTTTCTAGTACGTTTTCTCCCCAAAACACAAGCTTTCGTCACGTTTTTGGTAACATAGCTTTTAACAGGAAAGAAAAGCTCATAATATTTTGGAATCATAAAGATTGTAGGTTTTCAAGAGAAAATACTTGTCTAATAATAGTGATCTCGATGCAGTCTCGGTAGTCGATAAGGCTGCTACTTCTTTCAGAGTTAATTGAAGATAATGGATATGGTGGCCTTGGTGAGTCTGGTCTAGCCCTGCTTGTACAGTAGTTCATGCAAATTTGACACCTTCACCTACTGCATATTCGTGATGCCTAGCATAAAAAAATGGAACCTGGGATGTTCAATTTTCCTGAATAAAAAAATGGAATCTGAAATGTTCAATTTTCCTAAACCACTACTAGTTCCACATGAATTGTAAATAATTGATCCAAACTACCCTGGAAATTAATTATTTTCATTATTCATATAGGGTCGAGTGGAGATCTTAAGTTCCAGAGTTGGCGTTCGAGATCTCTAAATTTCACAGTCATTTTTGTCTAGGGCAGCTAAATATCGATTGGTGGATCGGTTGGCTTGGGAAGGCATAACTCGCATTGAATGGGTAGACACTACAATGCGCAAATACAGCCTTATAAATATTCAAGCATCACGGGTTGTACCAGCTTTGATTTGGACCAGCCCTTGGTTGCTTATTTCCCATTTCCAGCAAGCACAATCTAAACCAAAAAGAAATTGAATCCATCCATGTTTAGTTGGGACATATTCAACATCTCCATTTAGAAGAAAACAATCATCATCAAGAGCGGACAATCTATTATGGTATATGATTACAAAACGGTTACAAAATAACTACCTATCGGTTCGGTGAACCGACACGACCTTAGGTGGCCGACCTAATCTCTAGTTTAGTCCGCCAACTGACTTAGTCGGCTGATCGACTAAGTCGGCTCATAGACTTAGTCGGCTCATAGACTAAGCCGACTAAGTCAGCTATTGTTCAAGTTGAATTATCGACTTGCTCCTTCTACAATGATCATGATGAAGACGATGATGATGATGATGATGATCCACATGATGATGATGTTAGTAACTCTTTTTAAAAATAAATAAGATAAAAGAATAGGTCTAATTAAATATTTACCTTTCATTATATTTCATCGTTAACGATGACGACGATGATGATGAAGACGATGACGATGCTACAGACGACGATGATGATGATATGAAGTAATTAATTTGATCTAGGTTTATTTTTAATTTTAAAAATAGTTTTAATGATGATGTTGATATTGATGTTGATAATTTTAATGATGATGATGGCGATGAAGATGATGATGATGATGATGATGATGATGATGACGACGATGATGAAGATGATGATGATGACAACGATGACGAAGACGATGATGATAATTATGATTTTGATGATGACGATCACAATGATGATGATGATGACAATGATCATGAGGATAACGATGTCATCTTCATTGATTATGATGAAGATGATGATGATGGTGATGATTATGTTGAAGAGGATGACGATGATGATGATGGTCATGATGATGAAGACGGCGATGGCGATGACGATGATGATGAAGGTGATGATGAGGGTGATTATGATGATGATGATTATGATGATGATGATGATTAAATATGACGAAGATGATGAGGAGGAGGAGGAGGAGGAGGAGGAGGATGGTGAGGATGATGACAATGATGATGCACATGATGATGATGATGATGATGATGATGATGATGATGTTAGTAACTCTTTTTAAAAAGAAATAAGATAAAAGAATAGGTCTAATTAAATATTTACCTTTCATTATATTTGATCGTTGACGACGACGACGATGATGATGATGAAGATAATGATCATGATGATACAGACGACGATGATGATGATATGAAGTAATTAATTTGATCTAGGTTAATTTTTAATTTTAAAAATAGTTTTAATGATGATGTTGATATTGATGTTGATAATGATGATGAAGATGATGATGATGAAGATGACGACGGTGATGATGATGTTGATGATGATGATGATGTGTGATGATGACGACGACGATGATGAAAATGATGATGAAGATGATGATGTCTGATGATGAAGACGATGATGATGAAGACGATGATTATGAAGATGATGATGATGATGACGATGATGATCATGATGAAGACGATGATGACAATGATGATCCACATGATGATGATGATGTTAGTAACTCTGTTTAAAAAGAATTAAGATAAAAGAATAGGTCTAATTAAATATTTACCTTTCATTATATTTCATCATTGACGATGATGACGATAATGATGAAGACAATGACGATGCTATAGACGATGATGATGATGATATGAAGTAATTAATTTGATCTAGGTTTATTTTTAATTTTAAAAATAGTTTTAATGATGATGTTGATATTGATGTTGGTAATTTTAATGATGATGATGGCAAAGATGATGAAGATGATGATGATGATGATGACGACGATGATGAAGATGATGATGATAACGATGATGATGAAGATGATGATGATGACAATGATGTCGACGACGAAGATGATGATGACGATGATGCCGACGACAATGATAATGATGATAATTATGATTTTGATGACGATGATGACAATGATGATGATGATGACAATGATCATGAGGATAACGATGTCATCTTCAATGATTATGATGAAGATGATGATGATGGTGATGATTATGTTGATGAGGATGACAATGATGATGATGGTCATGATGATGAAGACAATGATGACGATGACGATGATGATGAAGTTGATGATGAGGGTGATTATGATTATGATGATGATGATGATGATGATGATTATATATGATGAAGAGGACGACGATGATGATGATGATGTTTATGATGATGTTGATGATGATAATGAGGATGGTGAGGATGATGGTGATGGTGACAATGATGATGATGACTATGATGATGAAGATGACGATGATGATCATGACGATGAAAATGATGAGGATGATCATGACGATGAAGATGACGATGAAGATGATGATGATGGTGATCATGATGAAGATGAATATTATGATGACGTCGATATTGATGGTGATGATGATGAAGACAACAGTGATGAAGATGAATATTAAGATGACGATGATGACAACAACGATGATGATGTCTAATGATGACGACGACGATGATGAAAACAATGATGATGAAGATGACGACGACGATGATGATGATGATGATGATCAACATGATGACGATGGTGCTGGTGATGATGTTAGTAACTCTTTAAAAAAAATAAGATAAAAGAATAGGTCTAATTAAATATTTACCTTTCATTAATTATATTTCATCGTCTTCTTCATCCATGTCATTGTCTTCTTCATCCAAGTCATCATCTGTATCATCAGATCCAGAGTCAACATTGTAAGGGTTGTCCATATCATCATCATCATCATCATCAATTACGCTCATCGTGTCATCGTTGGTATAACTTTCATCGGCATTGTGTACTACATCATCTGATTCAATTGTTTCTTGGAGCACATCTTTTGCTGGATCATCATCATCACCTAACTCATGTTGATCATGTTCTTCATCATCGTATCCTTCTTCCAGAGAACCCTCTTCATTAGCATCGTCTAGGTTATACTTTATTGGCCTTCCCCTTGGATCATGTCTCACAACAAATGACCAGCCCGCTTTACCTGGAACCTCTGAGTAAAATACCTGTTAACATTGTCTTGGAAGAACATAGGGCTCTGTTCCTGGCTCAAAAAACCTTGTGTTTACCATGGTAAATCCATTATCATGTTCAATAATAGTTATATCGGGATCACGTTGATTCAATCATAACATGTACCATTTGACAACGAATAGAACTACCTTAAAGGATTTAAAGTCACACTGTATAATATCTTCCAAATACCCATAGTATCGACTTTCTGAGACTTCTGGATGTCTGTCACTTCTAGATGAAACATTGGTAACCTCAAAGACAACAGATATCCCAGAATCTAATGTTTTTTTTGTTTCATCCAATTTTTTGATCTGATATCTACCTCCATTACAGACCATAGCCTTATGGTGTTTTACCTGCAATAAGCAATACATGAAAAGATTACACAACCATTCATTCCTTATGCATCAATACATGGAAAAGATCAACATGTACGTCAAAATGTAATTTGCAAAATAAAATATTTAGAGGGATTGATTTATTATATGCTTGCCATTTTATCTTTTACACCATATGCCAAATCGATTTCCCTTTCTGTTAGATTTCTATCTCCATTGCATTGTGTTGCCTTTACCAATGAAGCCACACCTTCCCATGATATTCCATGACTCGATTGTTTGCATCATTCAATCCATACCTTCATCCAGTCAAAAAAAATTTCGATGTATAAATGAATTGCATCCCATTCTCGACCAACTGTTTGATGACAATAACCATTAAAATGAAAGAAATGTGTAAATATCCTTAACAAAGTATATGCTCTTAATTGAAGCAATTATAACTAGAAAATACAATTAGAATATGAACAATATAATAAACATCCACTAGCTAATAATTACCTTTAAGCTTCCTCAATATACCTTTCCCCTTCAGTTGCTCCCCTTCAAATTTGTTATTGGATTCTGGATCACAAATGCGATGGAAATTGACCTTTCATTAGAGGAAATTTCAACTCAAAATGGGCCTCCTAAAAAAAATTAATAAAATAATAGTTGAAATTATAAAATAATATTTATTAATTTTGGAGGAAGAAAAGAAAAAAACTACTTTTTTGTTTGTATTTTCGACATATCTCCCCATGTTTTTACTCAAATGTCGATTGGGAGAGCTCGTTGGATGTGGAATTAATTATCATCACGTTTTTTCAGGTATTTATTATTTTTGGGGTAGCAAGGTCCGTCAAAATTATGTCGAGTGGGAACTCGTTGGATGCAGAATTTAATTTCGTATCCAATGAGCTCTCTCGATCGACATTTGAGTAAAAACACGGGGAGATATGTCGAAAATACAAACAAAAAAGTAGTTTTTTTAATGATACCTATCCCCAAATTTATATTAAAAAAGTGTTTAAGACCTATATGGTATTTCAAATTTAAACCAATTTCATTGGCTAACACATGATGACATGGAATTTTAGTTAAAGTTAAAAGGCCCATTTTGAGTTGAAATTTCCTCTAATGGACACTGAAATAGGAAGATATTCACTAACATACAACATGTTTTGGTATACCGTATATATTTCCATCATAGAACGCTCAGCATGTGCTCATTGTCTCACCAAACCCTTCATAAATTTCAAGTGCCTCTCAACCATCCACATGGACCTTGAGTGCATAGGTCCACACAACTCAATCTCCTCAACTTGGTGTATGAGGTAGTGTTCCTGTGCATTGAAAAATGCATATGGTAGATGCTTCTGCATTTCACACATGAGACGAGGAATTTCTCTCCTCCAATACTTTATATATTCTTTATGGATTTCTTTAGATTTCAACCATCTACAAGTGACGCAAACCAATAACGATATTTAACAAAAAAAAAATTTAAATTACATATGATGAAATAGTGCACAAAAAAAAAATATAAATTATACGGAGAAGTAAAGAAACAATAAGCACATGCAAGTAATCGCTAATTACCTCATGTATTTACCAAGATTATATATAACTTGTTTGACATTGTTGTCGAAGTTCTTTGGGAGAGAGAGAGGTAGAACATACTGTATCAATATACAAACCACGCCATTTATTAAACAAAGAGTATACAAACAAGAAAAAAATATATGTAGTAAAATGAAAAAAAGTAAATTATATGGACATAACAATAATAATTACCTTGATGAAGACATGCCAATCATGTGTTTTGACCCTCACAAAATCACCTTTTTTGGTTATGATATCATTCTTCAAGTTCGCAAAAAATCCAGTGGGAAATTTAATTTTCCGCATTACTTCTTTGACAACATTGATTTGTTGCTCCGTAAACATCCATGGAATTGAGTTTATATTAACTTGTTCTTCATTGCTATGAAATTTGATGACATCTTTCATTGTGTGGTTTTTTTCTTAAATGTCTTTGCAAGCTTTCACAACTTTATCTTTCTCCCTCCTTAGCTCCAGTAGTCGCCATAAGGTTTCAGTAACACACTTTCCAATATGCATTGCATCAAACAAATGAGCAATTTGTAGGTGCTCATAGCAGGGCAACCTGCTGAATTGAATAGGATAACTTTTCATTCCTCGTGGAATCCCATTAATGCCTTCATGATCACGATGGACATCATGAATATTAGTTTATAAATAAATTACATCATAAATCAAATATGGCCACTACAATAAACAACTCGCAATAAAAATTAAAATACATAAAAATTCATATACGATGATCCATACGTACCAAGATGACGATTTCTATTGTATTGAATCTTCCAAAGGTGAGGTGTCATTCTCTGTGGTTTTAATGCAGTCTCATGCTTCCCATTGAAAATATTTTTTTCAGTTGTTCTATACTTGTGATTCTTAGAGAGGAAATGCCTATACTCATAAAACACCTTCTTTCTTAAGCTTTTTGATCGACGAGATTTTATCTTAGGACCACAAACTGGACATGCAAATTTACCCTTTGTCTGAATACCTAAAATATTTATATATGGAATATCTATGTCAAATATACTCATATATAAACTATTCTAACTACTCCATATAATAAAATGCAATTAAAGTGGAACTTAAAATTACAAACCACTAAATGAAGTTAACCCAGGGGCATCGTGTATTGTCCATACAATCATTGCATGGAATTGAAATTGCCTTTGTCGTATTAGTCTAGATACGTCATACATAGTGATGCATTTCCATAACTTTATTAGCTCATCTATAGGAGGTTCTATGTATACATTCATATCTTTGACTTGGAACTTACCTAATTGATTTGAAGTACATATAAAATATATCATTATGAGGACCATTAAGATATATAAACCATGCAAAAGAGTAAAATTATATATATATATATATATATATATATATATATATATATATGAAATTAGCAAACATAATATGACAAATGAGATGCCACAACTACATTATAAATAAAACAGTTGTAGACAAAAAAACCTGGAATAATCATCGACAGCATTATGTGCTCCCTCTTTATTGAAAACCATGGAGGAATGTTATTATTGATAAGAAAAATAGGCAACACCATGTAAATGGATTTCATTTGTGCAAATGGATTAACACTATCTGCTGCCAAAGAAATCCTAAGATTATGTGGTTCTTCTTTAAAGTGAGGCCACTTTTCCTCCATATCTCTAAAAGCAAAACCATCTGCAGGCATTCAGATAACATCGTCTTGACTTCTATTCTTGGCATGGTAATCCATAAATTGCGCTATGTTTTTGCACATGAACAGTCGTTGCAAACATGGAATGATGGGAATATAACAAATAACCTTCTAAGGCACCTTTTTTGTTACTTTATCTGTAGGATATCTACTTACATGACAAAACTGACATTCTGTTGCAAATTCATGCTGATTATAATATATAACATGGCCATCGGGGCATACATGAATTGCTTCATAATACATTCCAATTTCTTTCATGATGGAAGATAAATATCGATATGTGTGAGGTCAAATATTTGATGGTGGTAACAAAAATTCAGCTATCAAGCTACAAAAAAGTAAAAAAAAATAGTTAATGTAATAAATAAATAATATTAATGAAACATGCTTAATCCATACGATGATCAATAATGAGTTAACAATACAATTATTAGAGGAATACAGATAAAATTTATCACGATCCTATATATGTGATGGATTATTTTACATACCTTAGCATCCATGTGATTGCAATGTTTGAAAGACCATTCATAACCTTCAAGTTCATTTCAACAATACGGCAGAGAGAATATTTGTTTTGGAGCCTTCATAAAAGGGTTCATATGCCTTATCGAGAAGAGGTATATCATGAACATCATCAAAGTCATCATCATTTTCATTATCAACATCATCGTCATCATCTATTCTAACATTAAATGAATCATGGATCAATGTATTTGTACCATCATCTTCAATTACATTATCAATATGATCATCTTGTTCAATATGATCATTCACTTGTTCTCCATTAAACATATATGCTCCATGATCCTGATCATGAACTTGTTCTGAAAGCACTTCCTCTGGATGATATGTTGTAGAGTGTCTTTCCTTTAATATAAATACATGGAAACATCAATAGATATACATTAATATATGAAAAATAAAAATAATACATACAATTACCAAAACAAAGAATATAATAAACTTTATAATGCTAAACCTACAAATGGACGATATTCGTTCCCCCCCTCAGTGTGTCCATGTTCCCTGCAATGATTTGTGGTTGTTGAGATCAATATTCTTCACCTCTTAAATCCCCTGCATTGAGTACACGAACAATAACATTTTCCATCACCCCTTCGTTTCGCTGCATCCCATAGTCTAGCAAGCAATTATTGGTTGTCTTCATTTGGATATGGAATATTTCTATTTGACATTTTGTCACAAACTTCGTGAATGAATATAACCGGTTGTCTTAAAAAATCAAGTTCCACGCATCAGCATTTTTTCAAATGGAGAGAAGTTGAAGAATAAAAAAATCTCGGCAAACTGTCTGTCCAAGAAAAAAAAATTCCCACAATCGCCCGTTGAAGAATAAAACAATTCCTAAAAACGTCCGTTGAGGAACAAATAATTTTCACAAATCATCCATCAAGAAACAGATAATTTCACAAATCGTTCATCGCTTCTACAACAAACATGTTAAAATGTTTAAAAAAAATTTAAATTTATAATGGCTCGGCATCAGATATTCGACACCTTGAACATAGTTATCGTTGAAAATATGGGACCAAAAATTTCAAATCTTTCAAATCTTACATTATTTTTTTTATTAAAAACTACGACATACGGTTGGATATCCGACACTATTGTGTCGAAAAACCGACACTCTCGGGTCAGATATTCAATCCCGGGTCGGATATTCGACATTTTGGTACCTCGAAAAACTGACGCCTTATGTGTCAGATATTCGATGACACTATTAAACTTTCTTGATCACTGTTCTTCTCAATGATTGATGTCTAACACATCCGTACAAAATGTCGAATGACGTCGGATTCTGACGTCGAATTTCGGGTTCAAATCCTGTTGTAGACACTAAAAATCTCCCTTAATAGTCATTTGAGAAAATGTAGCCCATAACCGCATGCAAATGGTATGCCCTAAAAGGAAAAAGGATTTCTTTCAAGCAAGAAATCGAGGAAAGAAGGACCTAATTATGAGTTAAAATCTATTTTTCTCTATTATTTTCTAAAAATAACAATTGGAGATACTTTGTAACTGCAAATTCTTTCAATAACCAAATCAAGAATCTATCTCCTTCACATACTCCCAAGGATTTCATTTAAAGCAACCATATTTGCATCCCACGAAAGGTAGTTCAGTGGGTTAGACCAATTATGGTTTTCCATTAAGATTTGCAAAGATGCATGCATTAATATAAATCAAAAGGGTCATTGCCTTATGTTCAAACAATACCATCGTATCTCCAATTGAAAGCGGTTGAAAGCTAAGCATCACATAGGCTAGGTTTTCTTAGTGCCATAGAGGAAAGGGTTACAGCCATCGAGCTTGGAGCTTTCCATTGATCTTGGAGGCAAGGGTTATCACCATGAAGCTTGGAGACTTTGCTGCTAGAATATTGATTAAAAAGGTATCTCAGGCCTTTAGTTTACTTGAAAATTGCTTGCAAGCTTTAAATTGATTCCATTCTTTGTCGAGTGCTCCTTTTCCTTGAATATCATAGGTAAATCCTCTATGATCCCTTCCCTCTCTTCTCATAGTTGCGTGCATCTCCACACTATTTGTGGTCAACATAATTCCCTCTACTCTATGGTATTGTGAATTAGTGTTGTAGACTGTTCATGTGTCATTCCTTCAATTCCCATCCACACCAATTCCTCAGACTAGATAACCTTCACGGGAGTTACTTTGCAATTGCAAATAACTCACACCTTGTTCTCCATGAAAACAAAGCGAAAAACATACAGGATATCTGTTGCAAGGTAATGCAAACCAAGATAGGGCTTCATGTCTCAATGTCTAAATTCTGTAAAAAAAATCCTGACACTTTCAGCTCCCGCACATTCTTCATAACAGTATCACAGAACCTTTCCTCATGCATGGCACTGACTGTTGAGAGTATTGAGAGAACCCTTCCATCTTGTGTTGTCATGGCAGGTTTTGTGGATTCCACATTCTATTAGGTGTTACTTTGTCCTCCTGCCACTGCACGTTAATCTTGCTTGGAGTTTGGCAGTTGTCCACCGCTTATCAATCTTCTTTGTTTGTTTTCCACCTATTCTCAGCATGCCTCTTGTTAACATGTGGTGGGTGCAATCTCTTTCTTTTTTCCACCTGCCAACAACTCTCACTGTGCAGCCACTTGGTGCATGAGATTTAGAACTAGAAAGTATAAATGAAATGTTAGGTTAATATTTCATCTTCATTTTCTTTTATTATTATTATTATATACAGAATGACAAGGACATCAAATGAAAAATTGAAAGCACATTTCAAAGTCCAATACTTCAACAAATGGAATACTTTGGTACTTGTGTTAATTAATTGTTAACAAAGGGTTTGGTGGGTTGGACATTCTTCCAGCCTATAGCTATAGAAGGGAGAGACGGTTAGTGAACAATCGATATACAGGAAGCTGGATTATAACGTCCCTCATTAGTCATTTCGGAATCGAAACTCACAGAACCAAACACTTCACACTCTGGTACTCTAATTTTTTTTTCATTTTGCATAAGTTTAATAATATTTGTTCAGTTGCGGCTCATAAAGAATGAATACCTGATTTTATAAGTTCGGGTGAGTATGTGTAAGGCTACGAAACCATGCAGAGTGTGCAGACCATCCATCACCATAGCTAACTTTATCCAAAATTAAGTGTCTGGCACGGGAAGAGATGCGGCTGCTTTCCATCGAAGACAAATACAAATGCATTCAAAATGAAGAGTATTGCATCATTTTCAACCCCAAGTTTGCATCTCACTCACAATAGTTTCGAGCGTTGGGTAGTCATAAAGGCAACAGGACACAACAATGGTGGAGAAAACAAACTCCCATAATTTGAACACGACCCTGATGCTGCAAGCATTCTCATGGGTAATTTTGATGTACCTTCTTTATATAGTTTTGATTATTTGAATACAAACAATATTTCATGGAATTTTGACTAATTATCTTTGAAAAAATGTAAATTAAAAATATTTTCTTAAAACAAAAATTAAATAAAAAATCATAAACTAAATTTTGCCACTTGTCAAATGATACTTACTTAAATTATATTTACTTGTCAAAATATCAAACTGTATTTAAATGTAAAAACTTCAACACAAAGATGGTTATATAATAAATGGATATAATAAAATAAAATAAAAATGAGTAATCATTTGTAAAGAAAATCACAACCAATATATATTGTTTTTCTATAGCTGCAGCTGAAATCTAAACTAGACAAGTAACCATTCATTTTAAAGTTTAAAGTTCAGCCATGGCGCTCCTATTGACAAGTGCATTCTATGCTTTTACTTGTTTTTTGTCTATGATTTTACTATTTAAACCAGAAGGTATTGGGTCCACAGCAAATGGATGATCGTGTTGAAGACGAGGTACTTGGAAGGTTTCTCGTGCCACAAGAAATGTTTTCGAGCAAACTACAAATTCTGTTGAATTGATTAGCATGTATCTTGGATAATAACTTCGAGAACTTGTTTCATCAAGGAGACATCTCTCAGAAACCTGAATGGCGAGATTTTTCCAATCCAGTACATCAACAAAGGGGAAGACATAGTTATCAGAAACAAGGCAGGTTGCTAAAGGCAGCAAGTCCCTGCCTTTTGATATTGAACATTTATGCCCATAGTAATGTGCAATTATGTTTTTTTATAATTATGTTTTTGTATAGTGTAGGTGAATGCTGAAATTTTCGATCGTATAATGCAGGTGAATGAAAAAAGGAAACCAAATTTTCAAGCCCTATGGTGAGCTAGTGAGTCTCTTCATTTCGAAATCCTTTTAGGATGATTTCAAGGATGAGACATGGGATTAAGGACGTAACGAGAAAAGGGTGTCCAAACCCAAGATCTAGTGCTTAGGGAACATGTTCACAAGGTGCACGGAGAAAATGGTGTTAAGGTGCCATACCTTGTACTCACATTGAGAAAGATCACAAACCCTATATTTGAAACTGTTAGACACTGAAAAGTTCCCATGATCAAGAGCGCAGTGAGAGAGGGTAACTCGATTTTGACAAACATAAATGGTTAACCAAGGTTGGCACCCTAATGAGATGATTATCCACTTAAGTGGCAATGGCCTCCCTTACCAGCCACGAGGATTCCTTTCATCGACAGTCAGGTGCATGGCCTCAAAGTGGCAGGCAGCTGAGATTTGATGACACTATTCTTGGCATTTATGTTTTGAGTTTTGGGGCCATGATGGCTCTCGTTGGGAGGAAATCATTTCATAACTCTCTGACAATGCCATTTGATTATGCATTGTCCAGTTCACTTTTGGATAGATGTTGAATTTCGACCTTGTTCAATTGTCTTTCCACCTATACATCGGGAAACCCTAAAAGCTTTCATAAAAGTTGATCTCCAACACAAATCAATAACCTAAAATGCAAGAGTTGGTCTTGACCTACCAACGAATGCGACCATATCTGTGATTGGCAGGCCTTGCAATGATAATTCAACGCATAGTTTGGTCCAGTACACCTATTTGTTGAAGATAATGTTGATTAATGTAAGGAGATAACTACCGACAAGCAATGCACCTTACCTCAATGGTTCTATGGTTCTAGACTTCATCGAAGGTTTGAGACATCACCAATATTTATAGATCATCACCTTGTCTCTAGTGTTTAAGGAACATTTAAGATTAACATATATTAAAAACTATAAATTCAGGTTTGGTTAATCAAAATGGCATGGAAACACTTATCCATTAGTGTTTGCATTTAGAGTTCACTGTATATGCACTTCACATTTAATATCAATGCACCAATCGATGCTGGCCGACAGTGTGTATGTGAATGCAATGTTGAAGTATTTCTCCGTTTGATGTTAGGCGTTGTCTATTTGATGTTGTACAGGTGGTGAATTGATATTGTGCTGTCTCTTTGTTGAACTAGTGTGTGAAGGTTGTTGTAATCGGTGTTGATGCGAGACCAAAATTGCTCAGCCGCTTGGAGAAATGTTACTCGGTGATTGGTGCTTGGAGAATTATTGCCCGGTGATTGCTGCTCATGGAAACTTTGTCATTTGTGAAAGGAAGACCATCGTTCTTTCAAGGAGCCGTCGTCTGCTACAGTACAGTGCTCAAAGCTCAGAAATTTACATGCAGCAAGCTTGTTACACATGAGGTCTATTATGGGAGCTATTTTATGCAACATTAAACATCATTGATTATGATGCAAATTTGAAATGTCAAATCCAGCCATTTTTTTAAAGCATTGCCAGGTGGAAAACAAAGGTGGAGGTGCACACAAATTGAGCTAAAGCCACATACAACACTTCTTTTCAACGACTACGTGAAGAGAGTAAGGTCAATTGGCTTAACATTATACGAATAAAGGCTGTTGTTGAGGTATCCTTCTTTTATTCAACCTGCATGTGCACGTTCATTTCAGATACTACCTATATACTTAAAAATTACTTGCATGAGGCAGGGACTTGCTGCCTTTAGTAGCTTCCCTTGTTATTTTAGCAGTGTATTTTTATCTTGATTATATATAATATAAAAGTTACATAATGAAGGTTTGATAATGAAAAGTGTTACTCCATAAAGTGAAAGTAAGCTCTGATAGGTCAGGAAATTTTATTTTTCTTTATTTTTTTTATATATTTAAATAAAAATTAAAGGTATGATATTTTGGTCTATCATTTTTACACAGTTTATAATTAAATAAGATAAGAAATATTTCCTAGTGTTGTTTANTATATATATATATATATCCATGTAATTCATTCATTGTGAATTCATATCAAGGATTAAGGTCCAACTTACTCTATGATATCAAATTAGAGAGAAGGTAAGATTAATTTTGATGGCATGGACAACATGCTTCCAAGCTTCTTTTATTATTATTTGCATAATATGTAAGATATTATTATTATATATATGTGTGTGTGTATATTAGAAGTTGAATTAAAAAATAAAGGAATGATATTACATATTATGATTTGTTTGTGTATTTCATATTTTTTTAAAAATGCCAAGAATAAAAATATCAAATAATTTTTTTTGGTTATAAAGAATGGAAGACATCAATAAATTGATATTATATATTTTGAGTATAAAGAATTGGTAAATGACACATTCATAAATTAATATTATATATTATGATTTATTTTTATGTTACATATTCAAATTATTATTATTATTTAATATATTTTTATATATTAAATTCATTTTTATAGTTAATAAGAAGTGAGATGATGATGATGACGATGATGATGATGATGATGATCATCATCATCATCATCTTAAGAAGGAAAATGCTTGGCTTACTCACATACCTTTTTGATTAAGAAAACCCCTAGTTTCATCATATATTGTAGGTATCTATTTTTATCAACCCATTTTTAATACCCCTTTATATCATATTATTAGGTTGTAAAAACCACAATCCGTAATGCATCTTAGTATAATAAAACATGATGTTGAATAAAATAATTGTATAATGCTAATAATGATCCCACTGGAATTGTAAGGGGGAACTTCTTTTGTACTGTTGGATAGCAGAAGACCCAACAAAATAGTAATGGGAAAGGAAGAATGCCTAAAAGGAATACCAATCAAGAGATCAATGTAACAAAGAATGTAAAAGACTATCAATAGTCCAATAGTCAGTGCAATGCTTAGAAAAGATGAGATTTACAAATATTCACACCATAGTCTACCAATCTAACAATTTTACATAATGTAAATACAAGTATATCCATATAAAGATCATGTTTTCAATAAGATTAATAAATTAAACTCCATAAAAATGCAAAATTGAAACCCTTTCATGGATGGACTTCCCTACCTTCCTATCAAAACAAAAATCATTGGTATTTGAACCCAAATGAACATAGAAAATTCTTCTTACTTTCCAGTAACACCATATGATCATGTTCCTAGCTTGGATTTCAGTTATTCACAAGATGCCATGAATTTCCTCCACTTCCCCTACATTTATTCTTGTAATAAAGGAAATTAACAACATTTGGTTACATTTTCTTGGGTTATATCTAGTTTTTATTAATCTCTGTAGGAGAGGTAAAAAACTCTATTGTTAAGTTTCAAGCATGCAATAGTTATAAAAATACATAGATGGTGAAACTTATTTGATACCATTTCATGGTAACGATCACACATAAGGGTATGTAAATAAGGATTTAGATTTTCACCTATGTTCATGTCAAATCCAATACAATATTAAGACATATTCCTTCCATATAAGAATTGAAATTACAATTATGTGTGCCAAATATAACTCAATCTAACAAATATTCCTAACTGGAAATATGAAAATGTTAAAGAAGAATACAAAGAGTTGAAAGAAGCAATTAGTCAAAAAAGATTAATTTAACTTTCCATGGTTCCAATGAGCCAATAAAGTTTGATCTAACTTTTCTTGGTTCCAATGAGACAATAAAGATTGATCTCATTTTTCTTGGTTGTCATGGAGCAAGGTTTGATTGAACCTCAATACCCACCTAAACCCCAATCTAAAGAGTTATATCTTTTACTATAATGCCTACAAAAAATACAATACAATTGTTTAGCTCCATAACTCTCAAATAGCTACATCTCTTAACTTTGGAGTTGACAAGGAACCAAATGCATTCAATCGTATTGAATAGTGTCATAGAATGAAATGTGACATCTATCTAGAAAATAAACACAATTTTTGAATTGGACTCATATAGAGAAACAAAAGGTATAATCTTACAAGACTACCTTAGTTTTAACACTAGAAACCTCAAACTCAATTATGGATAAAGTGTGAAATCTTGCATACATATTCTTAACAAAGGACAACACTAACCTTTTGGACATCACATCAAGACCATTTTGCTTAAAATAATAAAATACTATCACCCTCATTATCTCAATGCCACAAAATGCTAATATTGTAGTGCATGTTATTCCAAGAATCATACCTTGTATCTAAATAACTTTTCTAAGAAAAAAAAAGAGTAACCCCACAAAAATAAAACACAAAGTGGAGTTAATAGTAATAGTTTCAATATTATCATAATTTCAAAAATCCAAATACAATTGCAGAAGTTGTTCTAAGATATTTACAAAAAGATTAAAGTCTCTGTTAGAAGAAGACAAGATGAAAAAAAAAATAGCTCACAAATAAATCCATTTAGTTTAAACGAATTATAAACATTCACATATGTTTTTATAAATCAAAATGGAATATATGAAAGTCAAAATCATTGCTAAGTCAAGAAAAATAGTTTATATTATAGTATGATACTATATATGACATAAATTGTACTCAAAAGAGTCACGTTCTCCATTTACACTACTAAAAGTTTAAAGGGGGCATTTCCCTGAATTTTAAAAACATGTAAAGATAAAGTATTTGATGAAATGATCTTGACACTGGCTCTAAATGACCTTTAGTATAGAGGAAAGAAAATTCTCCTTCTTCCACGTTGTTATTTTTCTTAATAGAGAACCTTCTAACACCATTAGTGTTGATTTTTAAATAATTATCCTTGACATGAGGTTTACATCATTAATGACACATGAATTTGTATCAACCCATGTACCTGTAACAATCAGATCATCGTGTGAAATCCAAATCTGTATTGAAATCCAATTTAAAATCATAAGATGGATAGTTACCTTAGCACGATATTTATCTTGAAAATTGAAATATGACTACAAAATATGAATGGTCAAAGAATCTTACATGAAAAAGTAGGTGAAAAAAATTAGGTTGGTTTATCCAAAAATTCATGATTCAAACCATTCACTGCACATGAAGCCAAAAAATATAAAATCAAGATGACATTGCTACATGAAATCAACAAAAATACAACCAATAATTATTTATAAATGATTTATTAGATGGGGATGAATAAGGAAAAATAAAATACAATATTCTTGAAATTTATCTTGTTGATATTTTTGACAAAATCAGAAGAAAAAAAATTGTGATCACTTTCTTCTAATTTGTTTGTGTCGTTCCTTTTGTTATATGATAAGTTGGCCATTTCTATAATAGATTGAAGTTGTACAAAAAGATGATCTGTCAAATCATGCTTGTACAAGTGTTTCCATTTTATTTTATTGTACCAACAAAATTGAAGCTCGACACCTTCTGGCCTATCCAAAAGATCAATGTCATTATGGTAATCAAACACCCTATTTCCATCCTTCTTTCGTATTCTTGGAACCCTTCCAATGTACCAAGTTCCACAAGAAACACCTTCTTTAGTATGTCGAGAAACGCTTTTTCTTGTGGCACTTTCAACTACAAGTATTGAGTTGCTCTCAAACAACACCCCACAATCTGATCCAATTCCAAATCCAATTGAAACACCCTTTTTTGAATCCCTTTTATCTCTTCTGAAGTAGACCCCGTTTCTCACTCTAGTCAACCTATCTTTGGATAATGTTGGATTTCCATTCAATTGACTTACCAAACAAGATTTGAACATGTCCTTACCATCAAGCTCTACCACTGGTTTGGTAGTTATGTTCACAATCTCATCAATGGTATCTAAAATTTCATCCAACTCATGGCTCCACTCATTTTCCATTATTTGCAATTCACAGACATTGAGTATGGATGAAGATGAAGATTGAAATATTGAGTTAAAGAGAATCGATGGAGAATCATCAACTAATTTATCTACTAATTGGAATGTCAGATAGTTTTGATCCTATGTCCATGGTTCAAACCACCAAGAATATTGTATGCATCCTTTTGGTTGCATGCCAAGACTTGATAAAAGGTTTTGTGCATCATTCAATCCTACTTTAAGAGCTTCTATAATTTTATCATCTGTAGATATTGAACCATAATGTGATAATACATCATAATTCTCTGTCTTATTTTGGTGCAATTTATTCCAGATGCTTTCTTGTTTCTTATGACATTTATTAAAGCGAATCCCTTCGGGATTTGATTCTTCTTCGGCAACTCTATTAAGAGTTCCAACAGCATGAAGCAAGTGAGTGAAGTCATAGGCCCTCTCTGATCCAACCATCCCACCGACTTTGCTAAAGAATTTCTCACACACATATGACCGAGTCAAGTGCAATACACATGGGAAGTTAGAGTAGTGATCTCGAAACAATCACATCAATAAAACCACAAAGTGGCATGAAATTTTCACATCTTTATATACCTCTCTGCTAATGAAATTTATATTGGCATTAATATGATATTGTTTTGAACTCTTGAAGCATTTCGCACTCTTCCCCAAAGAGTCAAACTATGATACATAAAAATGTCAATATAGTATGCAATAATCATTAGATAAATCTCTGTACCTAATGTTCTTTCTACCCTACCACTTGTTGTACTTCTCATCTCTTTTAAACACTTTTGAACATTCCTTGAAGCAATGCATTGTGCTAAAACCCAATTTTGTCGATCCATGCTCTCTATATATTCAATTTTAAGCTTGTGATCTTCCACTTTAAAATTGTTATAAACCATTCTGACATGATTAAAACATATGAACTCTTCTCCAAGAATCAAATCTCGTCGACCACTATACAAAGGATTGACTAGTTTTTTTCCGTTGTGTATGTAATCTTGGTCATGTAGTCCTGTTACACTTCCACCATCATCCAACCCAGATAACATCCACCCTTCCCAAGGGATTTGATATCAAATACCTGTTTTTGAAGAATGATCCTTCAGCATGAGTTGTCTTCTTCACTATCCCCATCAGATGAATGACCAATAATAGGTCCCAAACAATTTTCCACGTGTTTCTTCCACATAGCTTCTATTTTTTTCCATTTCTTGGCAACAAAATTTGCATCAAGCCTATTGCATGTTGGATGCACAACCACAACCAAACGGGGAAGGTTTTCATGTAAAGGGTTTGCAATAATGACACATGCATAATGTCCAATTACATTACTCTTAAAAGTGTCTGTAATAACGTCATAACCTGCAGCTTCCTCACCCACAGTCACCAAGAAATGTGATTGGAATTGATGATTTTCTTTATTACCACAAAACCCCACCAATGTATCACTTTTTGCAACCCAGCTAATATATTTTTTCACAACGGTCTCATCTTCAGCAATGCATACAGGAATCAGACCCTCTATACCATGTTTGTATTTATAAGAAGCATAGACCTTTCCAACTGCCTAAAAATGTACTCATGCTCCCCTGGGATATATGACAATGATTTTCTCACTTGCCTTAAAGTTGTAGATATTGAAGTACCATCTAAATTGAAGCTAATGAGGCTATGTAATCTAGGACCCCCCCATAAGTTAATCATCTCATAAATGGATTTAGTGGAAGCACCATACCTTCTCCCTACTTTTGGATGTGTCGGGTTGTGAAATATATCTTGGTCAAATTCCGAAACTACATCTTTTACTTGTAATTTTCCTTGTTTATGTGCCTCACACACATCCTTGCAAAACCTATATACATCTTTCCTTTTTGCAGATTCAAACAACTTGTCCTTTAGGGACCTTATTCTAATAGAGAGTATAGCAACCTTTGTCCTTTCCCACCAAAGAGCTCTCATTGTTGATCTATAGCTAGTATTTGTAACCCTTGCAACATTTCTGAGCTCATTTTGAATCAAAAAGTATAATCTTCTCCCTTTACCTGTATCTCGTCCATGCCTTTTAACAGGGCTCCTTGATTCACGATATAAATGCATCCTAAAGTCATCACAATATAGAATCAACTTACAAAACTTGCATGTTAATGATTTGAAAGGGATCCCTGTTTCAGAAGCCCTCTGACAATGAATATGCCTATATGTACCATCAATACGACATTAAGTACCATGATAACATAGAATCCTCTTGGTATGCTTCTCTATGGCCCATAATTTCCCACCACTTTGATCATCCATCAGAATATTTGTGTTCAATCTCTCCCCATTTCTATCAATATATGGATACGAATACACCAAACATTGTAGTATAAAGGGATATATATGATCTACAACAAGACAATTAAAGTAAACAATTTTTAAGATAACAAATAAAATTATGTTCAATGTCGTATTCAAATTAAATTTAAGCTTGTGAAAGTAACATACCTGAAGCAGAAGGGTTTGCACTTGTAGAACCCGTATGTGATAGTGGTGTTGATGATGGGACCAAGAACCTAGTCAAACTCTGTTGGGACTTATCATTGGTAGGATTCTTGGGTATCCCAACTATGCTAGCCCTCAACCCAAATGTATTATTTGAAGCCTCATCTGTAGTAGAAATGTGCTTCTTTGATTTCATGTGTTCACTTAGAGAACTAACAATATTACCACTTGTTGTTACTAAATAAAACTATTTATTGCACTGTGTACATTCCACTTTTACTTTTCTCTTGTCCTCGTATCGTGCAAGTGTTGCCTCTACCACTTTGAACAAATTTGGATCTTGTGTCTTGTTGAAATCATCTAGTAGTTTAATGACTTTCTCAATATCAAATCGCTCTCCAACTATTGTTGTCTATCTTTTTATGTTACACGAAGTACTTTCACTACTTCCCACCCTTCAAATATTACGTTGATGGGCCCTTGTTTTCATGTGATTGTTTTTGAAGTTGCTAAGTCTTCGTGTTGCCAAAGATGTTTCCCCGGTTCCATAATCAATTCCACAACTTTCACAGTGTATCTTTATTTTAGGTGTTCCCTTTTTTGAATATACTTTAAGAGTAATCTTCTCCTCAACAGTAGAATCAACACATATGTTTTGTTCCCAAGATGCCAATATAGTAGAATCAACACCTATGTTTTGTTCTACCGAATCACACTCAACTTCAACTCTTTCTTTTTTATGCATTGTTCCTCCATGTTCTCTTTGATTCTTTCAACATTTGGTGATCTTTCCATTACATTTGATTACAACACTTCAGTATCTATTGTGTCTAGTTTCTTTTTGATGCCTATAGGTGTTTTTGTAGCTTTCCATATTTTCTCTTATGTTGCATTTAAAGTATATCCTTGATTGTTGGTAAAATCGAAAGGATATCCAATGATACCATCAAGCATGATTTCTTGCCAGATTTCCACAAATGTGGCATCTGATTGACACCTAACTATACCAAGGGTAAAATGTTCTTCAATAGTTACAATTACAAAGTCAAAATCATTTTCTAGATTCATTTGTATTTCCATCCACATGTACCCTTTACTTAGATAAAAATGGATAAAGATATAGCAACAATTTTGAAAAGACTTGATATAGCATACATTTTTTAAGTGATTATCGAAACATTCAAGCTACAATAGAATTATATACAAAAGAATTCATTGAACTAAACAAAATGAGAAATATTTGGTTGATTCAATATACAACTGGGTCTTGTAGATATTAAATAACATTCCGAACAGACCCACTATACATTCAACAATTGGGTGGGCCATAATAGTTCCATTAATTGGATATACATGCCCCACTATGCCATCACACAATCTTACATAAGGGATCTTTGCCCCACAAGCATGGTGACTGTTTCCATTTTGAGAATTGTAACACAAGGAGCATTCTCATGGTGTAAGCAATGGTATAGAGTTAAAAGGGTTGGACCAAGGCCATGTTAATTATGATAATGACTCAGTTCTGCATTGGGTAGGTGTTACCAACCTAAAAAGTGAAAAATAAAATGTTGATCTCATTGGTTAAAGAATAAAAAAACACACATAAATGAAACATGAAAGGGAAACAAGTAAAGACAAGATGAAACACAATTTTCAAACAAATTGTCATTAGTTTTGTACAAAAATCCACATCAGACCAGTGCAAGCCAAATAGGTGTAAATCAGACAATGAAAAATCTATAGGATTATATTGAAGAGACAAAACAATTTGAAATACACAAAGGCATAGCATGGCTAGAAAAATGTATATAAAAATTTAAACAGTATATAAAGCATGCAAATTTGTATTGTTTATATGATGTTGATAAAAAAAAGGTGTAATGGGTTGGTGATTCATAATGGAGAATGAGGATATGATGAACCCATATTAGGGGTTAGGAGAAGAACTTTTGAGGTGGGGGATGAACCCTTATTAGGCATTAAAGGAAGGACTTTTGAGATGGAGGGGGGGCGTATTGCTTTTACTTAAAAAGCTCAACACCAAAAGTTTTCGCATGAAGTCAAACTTGCAATAGTTCATTTTATAGTTTTTTCCTATGATATTTTGTAATTATTAATAACATAAGAATGTAAAATGAAGTATTTATGTATGTCAAATGATTATATACAAGAACCCTTAGAAGCTAAACACGTTGATGGAACTTGAAATCTGGGACTGAGAATTCCTTTTATATATTAATCAAAGCCTTTATAAAGTATAAATTAAATTGGAAGTATTCAATCATAAATAACCAATTAACACCCCACTCTACGAAATCAGTGGGAAATGTATATGATTTAACAAAAACCCATTAAATTATTAAATAATAGGTAATCAGAAATAATGAACAAAACTAGGGTAAAACCTATTATATCTTATACCACATAATAATAAAGTAATAGTTTGACTTTTGGACAAGACAAGCTCTCATTTAACAATATGTAAGATATATTTAATAGAAAATTAAGGTAGTACAATATTTAGAGCACAACATAAACTTTATGTAAGTGTTTAACTTTTCAACCAAAACACAACCTACTATTATTTTAGTAAGAACCTAAACCTAGATAAAAGAGTGCAAAAACTATAATCAATAAATACAATTTAAACTGAGACAGTGCTATTCTTAAAATGATGCCACAAGTTTAGATTTTTTCTATAAATTGAAAAATTATTAAATAAAAATAATAATTTTATTAATCTAAAATTATATATATATATATTTTTGTAAAGATTACAAAACCTTTTAAACATGATTAGTTTTCTTTCTTAGTTTTTTTTATATTCAATATCATTAAAAATAACAAACTCTTTATTTAAATTTAACTTAAATATCAACATTAAATATTAAATAAAATTTTATATATCTTATACATTATATCAGTTTTAATATGTAATGAATTTTATATATGTAAAAATTTTAACTAAGTCTTTCAATCATGAACATTTTTATGGTGAACACAGTTAGAAGGCTAGTATTTTTTGAGAGGCTCCGGAGGAGGTTCTGCCTCCTTCAATTTCAGGTAGCCAAGTTATCTGTATGTAATTTTTCACCTCTATAATATAATATATCTCTGCAGCTTACCAAAAAAAAAATTATTATATTTAAATTTGATTAATTTTACTTTTATATATTTATTTATATATCAAAAATATTTCACTAATATATAATCATATTATTATTAATATTATTTGCTTTATAATTATAAAGATTTTATCTGTATAAATTCAGTTTTTACTTTTATAATGATATATATACTATTTTTGTTTTAAGTTAGAAAATACATAATCTAATTTATAAATTTACTTTCAATTTTAATAAATTTATTTGTATAATTATATATATTTATATAAATTTAACAATTAAATGTTTAGTTGAACTTTTAATGTGATCTTTATAAAGGATGGACTAATAGATAGTTCCTCACTGGCTCCTATATAAGAGTGAAGCCAAATAGAAGTAAAAATATACAGTATTATGAGAAATACTTAAACTTTAACCAAAAACTTCTAGAGACTTGACCAAAAAACCTGGTCGAAACGATCATTTAAACGATAGGGATATCTTCAGTGATGGGGCAAGCCCATCGTTCTTCCTACGACAAAGTGGGCAAATTAGTGGCGGCATTCAGTGTGGATAAAGAGAATGCGGTTGCTGCTAAGATTGTTGGGCCGACGAATCCTTCCGACTCTTGAGGAGAGGCTCCATGGTAGATGGAACCGAAAAAGGTTTGACACGGGGTGTTTTTGTAGAGGAGCCAGTTGCGCTGCCGCTGCCACCTAGACTAGTGAGAGCCTGACCACCAGATTCGCTGCCACTAGCACCACCACCCTGAGCACACCCCCCTGTTTTGTGCACGTTCAGACTAGAAATGCTGACCGTGCCTTTCCAAGAAAAGGAGTTGTCCATGACCGTAAGTTGGGCGTCAATCTCTACAATTTTCGCTTTCATGGAGTGAACTGCTATCCGAGCCTCAGACCAATTATTGAGCATGTCCTCCGCCAGGTTGCAGAGCATGTTCTTCTGCATCTGATAGTGGTTAATTTGACCACCTTCCTCACCCGTCAAAAGCTTGCGGTTGAGGACCCTATTCTCCTAGGCTTCCACTAAAACACAAACGCGCAGACAGATGCGAGGTTCATAGTCTATCGGGACCTGAGCACTGCAACCCCTCTGGGATTTTCCCCATCCTGAACTAGCTCGTCTAGGAGTTCCTCTCTGTCGAGACATGGCTGCCAACCTAAGCCTGAAACCAATAAGCAGAGGAGCGTTCTTACTAGCACTGAACCTGGAGTGCACTGAAACAAAGACTCTGCAAACCTCCCGCCGCATTGCAAACCCAACACTGCTACTAGCCACGACATAAAACTCGACATTGTGTTGGAAAAGACGCCTTTCGTTCCACGTACCTGCAAACATTAACCATCGTTGCAGAGCCACAAATGCACCTAGGAGGACGGACCTTCGTGAGCCCGGTTCACAAATATAATAAAAAATACTATCAATATAATATAATATTTAAAAACATTATTATTACTCTTTCATATATATATTACAATACTTCATAAATATAAAATGATTAACTTTCTTTTTAATATTTTTTTAAATATGTAATATAATAACAAAATACTAACACTTTATTTACATTTAAATTAATCACCAAATTTTAATATTAAATAAAATTATATATAATTAATATAAAATAAATATTATATATGTAACAATTTAACAAATTATTATATTTAATTATGCACAAATTTCTTACTCGTTCATCTTTTAAGAAGATCACATTAAAAATCTAACTAAATATTTAATTGTAAATTTATGATGATGATAATGATTAACTTTCAATGAGATCAACTTTGGTCTATCAAACCTTAAGAAAAATAATACTTAGTTTACTTTAAAATCTTAATTTATTTGAATAATTGTATATATACAATTATTCAAATAAATTTATTCAAATTAAAACTTTTTATTTTAAATTTGAAATTTATATTTGAAATTATGTGTTTTTAACCTAAAACAAAAATATTGTATATATCTTTATTAAAATAAAACATGAATTTCTACTTACATAATAAAGACTTTGTGATTCTATACTAAATAACCATATGATTGTATATTTGTAAAATATTTTAAATATATAAAAAATATTTAATATATAATATTAAAATAAAATTAATCATATTTAAATATAATTAAAAATATTATTACATTTTTATTTCATTTTATTAATGTTTAGATTTCTAAACAATATATATATATATATGTTGATAACATTTGATTATTATGATATAAAATTTAAATATATAGTAAAATATATCATAAAAAAAATAAAATTAATCAAATTTAAATATAATTACATTTTTATTTCATTTTATTAATGTTTAGATTTCTAAACAATAATGTATATATGTTTATAACATTTGATTATTATGATATAAAATTTAAATATGTAGTAAAATATATCGTAATAAAGAAAGCATTTTTTATATATAAAATTTCATAGTTATAAAATCATATTATCAAGGGAGCGAGACATGTTTTTTAGACATATATCTTGTTTGTTAAAATATATATTAAAGAATATTTTAATGATTTTATGTGGGTTTAAATGCAAAATATTGAAAAGACTTAATGATTTTATGTGGGGGTTTAAATACAAAATATTTAACCTTTTCAATATAAAATTTTAGTATCAAATTGTCGGCTCCACCAAATGGGTTAGTATCAAATTGTCGCCTCCATCAAGCTTGAATTTGAGCTCAAAACCCTTTGACGATAGTAAGAGCAGTAGGTGGTTTGCGGGTCTATTCATGTGTATGATTCTGTAGTCTTAGCTCTGTGTTGTTTTGTAATATTTTAGATTGCTTCAACCACTGTAACAACATATTAGCGTCCAACTCATCCAATCAGGCTTGGCCTTATTCTAAATTTATGAGTGTTCTATTATGAAAGTCTGAACTCTCCTGCGAGGTGTGATAATTTTGTGGACTCTTGATTTGACATTCAAATCTTGAGAACTTTTTTTATTTGCGAGTTGTGATAATTTTGTGGATTCTTGATTTACATTCAAATCTTAAGAACTTTTTTTTATTTGAATGGATTTGACATTGAAAACTCATTCTTTTAATTTGAATGCAAGTTAAAATTTGTGTATGAGATTTTTATGACTGGCGGTTTTTATTTGTTGTTTGTTGCACAATAAATTTCCATGGGTTTGTTTCACGTGTGTCTAAGCTTTCTATGACTAGCGGTTTTTATTTGTTGTTTGTATAAATTCCATGGGTTTGTTTCAGAGCGTGTCATTTGGCCAAACAAGCATTTGATAAAGCAATTGCAAAACTTGATGCTTTTAGTGAAGAGACGTCATTTGGAAGTCCTCCATTGGACACTTGGGCCCACAAACTGAAACTTGATTCTCTTCAAAAATCGTAAAATGTGGATTCGCAAAATTCAGTGGCATGATAGTTTTTTATATACATTCTAAAGACATTTTATGGAGAGCCTCCCTTGGTTTGAATTCATATTCCAATATTAAATTCTCCTTTTGTGCATGAGTCATTGTAAATTCTCCTTTTTTCCATTGTGAGGAATCCTACATTGGACACTTGGTCCCACAAACTAAATCTTGGTTCTCTTCAAAACTCTTGAATTGTGGATTCCCAAATTTCAACGACATGACAAATTTTCGTGTATATTCTAACTGTAGTGCACTACGATTTTGAAGTATTCTAAAAAAAATTAGATGTTTGGGGATGGAGGGTATCCTTTCGCTTGATTCCATATTCCAGTATTGAATACATTGTCAAACTTAAAAAGTTATATATTATTTGAATTTAATTAATTTCTCAATTTTTTAAATATAATATTTTGTGAAAGCAAAAATAATACAACTAAATTTTTAAATCATTATTTATAAATTTAAAAAAAAAATATTTATTTTTATTTAAATACAACCAAAAGATTGCCTATTAATGAAGATTGTTGATTTTAACATGAATATAAATATTTTACTATACAATGGAGATTGTTGGAAAACAAAGTAATTGAGTTAAGATTTTATTTTAATTAGCCATTATTCTACATTTTTTTTATGTCTTATAGTGAGATATATAAAAGGTGACCTCTTTGACATAAATGAAGCTATAATATTTTCAAATTACATTGTTGCTAGCATTTGAATTTATAGTTTTACACTAAAACATAATATTATGCTCATCTCCTCCTAGCATTATAGCTTAGAGGTATTTTTGAGGAACTGCAATTCTAGATCATGATGTTATTGTCCCTTCTTCACAAGTTATTTTGGATTTCATATCAATCACAAATTACCACTCAATTGATTGGTAATTTGTCTATGTGGGTATTTCTTATAATCTTGATCTCATTTTGTAATTTCTTATAATCTCAATTTTGTTTTAATTTCTCAATCTCATTTTATCAAAATATATTATAAGACTAATAATACATTTATAGTTGCTAAGTTTACATGTGGATAGACATTAGATTGGATGAGTTTTTTTGGTGTTATTATGAGTTGGACCCATTCTGCAACAATACAACTCTTATGTGACTCAGTACATGGCACATGTTTTGAATGCGAAATTTAAAGTGCCATGTTTACATGCTTGTAAACTTTCTATCCTATGGAATATGATACATACAATATATTGCCCAAACACTTCGCAAAGCATATGCCATCTACCGGTGGGACAACAAAGCTCTAATTTCTATAATCCAAATTAAATTGCAAAACTTAATAATAATAATGGATAATGTTACCTTAAGGATAGTAATGGATGATTCAAAGTACATGAACTTATCAAATGGATACAAAAGTTTTTATAAATATTTTTACCTATCTAAAAAAAAAAATTTAACCACTTAATACTTGAATTGGAAAGGTATAAATTTTTCCTTTAAAATTCCCCTTAGTTTTTATTGAACAACATATTAAGTAGATTCAGTAAAATATCAATTGTGATTTTTGGGACTTTATCATGAAATCAATTGCATCGGTGTCAACTTGTTTGGCTTAACAAATATCTCAATTAATTCATAAATTTTGTTGCAAAGATATTCAAACACGATATCGTTTATCATGCTCCATTTTGAACAGTGAAACCAAGTGTATATGTGCCTCCGTAGAGCGGAAAAATGGGGGAGTGATTATTCTAAGCCACCTCCCATGATAAAGAATTTGAAATTAACGTTTGAAATGAAAACTAACACAATGGACAAGTGGAAGCCTCAACCTAAGGAAATTTTTGTTAAAGGCACCTTAACAACAAAGCCAAGATGCAATGCCTCAAACATGTATACATGGTACTTCTTTACGCCACGAACCTTCAAGCTAAAATAAATAAGCGTACAGTGATGGGATGGTCTTGTTCATGTGGGAGAGCATGAATTAGGCTCCACCATGTAGAATTAATGACTGGTCAATTTTTATTTGATATGAGGAATGATACCATGTATCCTAGCCAATTCTTCTACAAATGTGTTGTTTCAATATTGTGTTGCTATATGTTGAGTTTCTGAGATGAGGACGAATTTTAAGTATTGTGCAAGATACATTGAGGAGCCCCATGAGTGTCACAGATAAGTGAAACAACTAGCTCATTGTTCACCTATTTTTTGGAAATGAGAAACCATTTAAAACTTGCTTTGTTCCTCAAGAGATAGAAATCAGTTGTCCCCAATAATTTGCTAATCATGTTTGTTAAAATTGTTTTGGAAGCCATGGTTTCAACAATTCCGAGTTTTGTTGAGAACTTTCTAAATTTAGAGCACATGAAGATCAAGATAATATTCCCCTGAATGGAAATTTTTTACTGCATCTTGATATACTCTTCACAAGTATGTAGAAATTGTGTCATCTTCGTTGGGAAAATAAGAGGCAAATCATTACAAAACCTGGGAAGCATGAGCTAAATTCTTTCTAAATTGTTGAGCAAATGTGCAACACAATCAAAGTACTGAATCAATTTGTTGATTTCCTGCTACCATTCCTTAATGATTAACAATTCAGAAAGGTTGAGCATTTCATTGAAATACTCTATCTTTATTGAAGAGGTTTTGATAGCTTTGGGTGACACAAGTTCTATGAAAATGCTAACCACGTTCAGTTTTTGGCTAACTTTGTCTACATTTAATATTTGAGTGCATATTTGTGCTATCCTTGAAGGGCATTTTAAAATTGACCTTCCTTGGCCTTCCTTGCAACACTGTAGTTGATTTGTGATGGTACTCATTGTACAAAGCTAGCTCCACACCATTGGAAAAATTTAGTCCATGCTTCTTTTTTTCTGGGGGGGGGGTGGTGTGGGGGTTGTTCCCAAAACACTAATTCAATTTTAGTTTCCCCTTTGCAGGGATTCACCCTCCAACAACAACCTAGCGACATATTATTGCACCTTTTGGGGGCAATTGCTAGTTATAATACTTTTTATATAATCCATCTTTTTTCTCTGCAAAATTAATATTTAATTTTGGGCCAACGTTGAAAATTTAGAAAATGGTTTCTTTATTTACCATACATTTATGACGTTGTTTACTATATAAAGTAGGAATTCAAAAGATATGGAAACTATGTTTTTTTAATTGTAGGAGTATAGAAATTACACACTTTTACACTAAATACTAAGATGAAACCATTCTCAAGCAATTGCAAATTACATATATAAAGATGAAATGGCAGTTTAGCACATTTATAAGGGCAGAATGATAACTCTCAATCTCATTCCAAACCCTACCGACATGAAATACACAGAGAATAACACATGCTCTCACTCTATGCATGACTCGACAATACTTCAAAGTTGCAACAATATTTTCCTCTAGGAATATGATCTTTCAATTATGTCGTATTCTCCGTGAGATCATTATCATTCAAAATATATTGCAGTTCGAGAATAAGCAACAGTTGAACGTATAGGCAAGGAAGAATGGGAACATAAATAATGTAACACAGCTTCAAACCTTACAAAGAGGATGTGGTATATGAAATTGGTTGTTGCCGAGGAGCTATCCCCAAACTCAGGGGAAGCTTTAGCTTATTTCTTTCTACGCACTGACTCTGCCATCGACTCCATGTGCTTGCTACCCTACAGTTGGAACTCGCTCCAACAAGAACTTCCCATCCAAGGAGCTATTCAAGAAAGTTTGTCACTGATGCTTGTCTATTTATCCTCCTATTCCAGTTCTTAGATCGGTAAGAATGAGAAACTTGGTTAGAAGGTATTTGGATAAGAAACAATTATTTTGTACTATATTTGGTGAGTCAATTCGACACTGGAGTTTGGGGGATCAAACTGAAACTTTTAGCCAAATTTCTCGTGTGTATTGCAAATTGGCAATAACTTCGTTGGGAAATATAGAAGATGTTGATGTATTTGTAAATTCGGAATGTATTCACTTGTATATTCCGTATATTGTATTCCATTGATCCCCGATGTTCCTATCAGGAGAATCAATAATCTAAACAAGTCATGTAAAGTCATAAAGGTTAACCCTCCTTGTTGATCAGGGGTTAAAGTCCCCGTAGTTGTGGGGCACTAGGGTTATTAGACTCTCCTAGAGAAGTTCGCCCTAGTAAGTTATTGTCAAGTCAAAAAATAGTTTAAATAGAGAGTGAGCCTCTCTATGTATCACACAGTCGCTCACACTTAGTTGTAGCGCATGAGTGAGAGAGAAGGAGATGGGATAAGAGAGAGAATAACTGGTGGAGATTTTTTTTTGTCTTTATGGTTTCCTTGAGGAAAATATTTATATCTATTGTCTCTTGTGATTGATTGTTGTGCATGTTATTCTCTCAAATAAGATCCTAAAATAATACTGTCTTATTGATAAAAATCTAACATGGTATCAGAGCTAACCTGAGAAAAAGACACTGTCTAGCTGCGGAAGCTAGGGATTCTTACTTTTTGGGTCTCTCTCCACAATCCATCAACAAGAGGAACCTAGGATGACACTCCATTGAAGGGTGCATCTTTCTGTCGAAGCAGAACCTGATTCTGAGATTTTTTAGTTTTTGACCTACCACTGCATCAAGAAATTAGGGATTTTCACAGAAGTGGATTTTTTTACTGATCCTAGCCTAGGATTGATCTCCTCATCAAAATCAAATTTTATAGACAAAAATCAAGGTTTTTGGTTGTGTAGAACTCCGAGAAAGTTAAACCCTAATTTTCCTTAGATCTAGAAAACCAACACTGCAGAAGATTAGCTCTAGATCTAGTTTTAAACTTCTCAAATTGGTAAGATATAAATATTTTATATTTCCATTTGAGGTTCTCTGTTAATATGTCTCATCACAACAAGCTTGATGAAAAGCTTGAGGGAGCTAACAACTTCTGATCCTGGAAGTATAGGATCTCCCTGGTCTTGGAAGAAAATGAGTTGGACTCTTACATCAGCGAAGAGGTTCCACTTCCAGAGGGAGATGAGGCTAAGGCCTTACATGAAAGGGAATTGGTCATGGCTAAGAGGATTATTGATGATTCAATCAAGGATCACCTCATACCACAGGTGTCCTCCCTAAAGACACCTAAAGAGATGTTTGATTCCTTGACCAAGCTATTTGAAGGAAAGAACATTAATCAAAAGATGAATTTGAGGAACTAGTTGAAGAATGTAAAGATATAGAATGAAGAGACCATACAGTCATACTTGACAAGGGTCTCTCAAATCAATGAACAACTTGAAGCAGTAGATGAAGAAGTAGAGAATGCACAAATTGTGATGACCACCTTAAATGGTCTCCCTAGGTCATGGGATTCTTTCATCCAAGGGATCTGTGCCAAAAAGAAGCTAATCAAGTTTAGTAGGCTATGGGAAGAATGCTCACAAGAAGAAGCTTGAATAGTATCTTGAGAATAAAAGATGGGAAATGAAGATCAATCTCTCACAGTACACTCCAAGAAAAGCAGAAGAGACAATCAAGATCACCAAGGTAGGAATTCTCACCAAAGAGATAACCCTAGAAGATCAAGCAAGGATCTATCCAAACTCAGATGCTATACATGTGATGAGAGAGGGCATTTTTGTTCAGGTACACAGGGAAATCCCAAAAGATCGAACACCTTGAGCAACCACTTCACACAAACAGATCATAGATCAACACACCGATGTTTGTCACGTGGTTAAAACCCTCGAGAGGGAAACAGTCCACGGCCCCAGCCAAATAGCTACTTGGAGCAATTTATTATGCAAAAGAAATAAAGTTACATGAGCTTCTCATAATCAATCAACTAGCCAAGGACCCTCTATGCTCTTTAAATAGAGATCATAGACCAATCAGGTGTTAAGCCACGGATCAATGGTAGGTATGATCTAAGAGAAGTTGAACTGTTGGATCACTCTATGTCTAGAACATATCGTGACCGTTGTAATAGAATATTTACAAATGCATACTAATGCATACTAAAGAGACACATTTTTACCTAACGGATATATTACACAAGTTGATCTTAACTAACTCCTAAGTGTCTAAATATCCTAACATCCCCCCTTAAGAACAACTTAGGATAGGATTGAAGGATTTACAAAAGTGACACTATTAGGAGAAGGAAGGAGGCATTAGAGCCTATCCCCCCTTAAGGATGCATTCCTGAACTCCTAACATAGACCGAAGTTTAAAAAACTTCGCTTCTGTAAGAGACTTGGTGAAGATGTCTGCAACTTGATCATCTGTAGGGAAATAGAGCACTTCAATAACATGATCATGAACAAGATGTCTAATGAAATGCATGTGTAGTTCAATTTGTTTGCTGCGCTAAAGTAGAACTGGATCTTTGGCAAGCTTGATGGCACTTTGATTGTCGCACCAAAGTGGAGTACGTTGCTGCTGCTCGAATCCAAACTCTGAAAGGATTTGTTGAAGCCATAAAGCTTCCTGAATGGCATTAACTGTGGCTCGATATTCTACTTCTATTGAAGAAAGAGCAAGATCTTGTTGTTTCTTACAAGCCCAAATGACAGGTCCAGATCCCAGACTGAAAACATAACCTGCAGTAGACTTTCGATCATCAGGATCGCTGGCCTAATCTGAATCAGTGAAACCAACCAACAAAGGTTTCCCCCTTGTATTGTAATGGATCCCAAACTGAATTGTAGCTCGAATATATAGAAGTATTCTTTTTGCTGCTTTCCAATGACTTTCATGAGGAGTTTGCATATAATGGGAAACATGACCAACGGCAAAGGAAAGGTCAAGACGAGAATGAGTCAAGTATAAAAGACTACCAACAAGATGACGATACAAGGTGGCATCTACTTCAGGGGAAGTACAAGTGGCGGAAAGATTGACTCCAGACTGGAAGGGAGAAAGGGCTGGTTTACAATCTTCCATGTGGAAGCGACGAAGAAGGTCACAAGCATACTTAGACTGGGAAAGAAAGATTCCTTCTTTGGTTTGCAAGACTTGGAGACCAAGAAAATAATGCAAATGTCTTAAGTCTGACATTTCAAAATTTTGCTTAAGACTGGCATTAGAGGAATTTTGGGGTCTAAAATGGGCCTCCTAAGGAAAATAATAAAATAATAGTTAAAACAATAAAATAATAGTTAAAATAATAAAATAATATTTAAACTAATAAAATAATAGTTAAAACAATAAAATAATAGTTAAAATAATAAAATAATATTGATTAATTTTGGAGGAAGAAATAAAAAAACTACTTTTGTGTTCGTATTTTCGACATATCTCCTTGTTTTTTTACTCAAATTTCGATTGGGAGTGTCATCATCACGTTTTTTCAGGTATTTCTTGTTTTTGGGGTAGCGGGGTCCATCAAAAGTATGCAGTGTGGGTACTCGTTCGATGCAGAATCAAATTCCGCATCCAACAAGCTCTCGTGATTGAAATTTGAGTAAAAACACAATGAGATATGTCGAAAATACGAACAAAAAAAGTAGTTTTTTTTAATGACAAATATGTCAATTCAACCATTATGGTTGACTTATTTTATTGAAATTCTATTGGTTCTTGAATTCCAACTCATGAAAACTTATTTTGGCACGTTTTCTTATAAGGCCCATTTTAGACCCCAAATTTCCTCTAATGATTTCACATGGGTTATAAGTTTAGGGTCACTACCAGTAAGGATAAGATCATCAACATAAAGAACAAGTATGATGAGATGGTTTCCTACTTTCTTGGTATAGACATTGGGGTCAAAATGGCATCTAGAAAAACCAGTGTCAAGGAGAAAGCTATCCATTTTGGCATACCAAGCTCTAGGAGCTTTCTTAAGGCCATATAAGGATTTCTCAAGGAGACAAACAAGGCTAGAGTTATTTTGAACATATCCAGGATGTTGTTCCATGTAAGTTTCCTCATGTAAATCACCATGTAAGAAGACAGACTTGACATCCATTTGATGGAATTCCCAGTTATGTAAGGATGCAAGGGAAATAACAAGGTGGATGGAGTTCATTTTTGCTACAGGGGCAAAGGTTTCATTGTAGTCAATCCCTTCAACTTGGGAAAAACCTTTGGCAACTAACCTTGCCTTAAGTATTTTAACACTTCCATCTAATGCATACTTAGTTCTGTACACCCATTTACATCTGACAAGTTTTCTTCCTTTTGGAAGAGGAACAAGATCCCAAGTATCGTTCGCCATTAAGGAACAATATTCTTCATCCATAGCTGCATCCCAATCTGGATTTCCTGAAGCTTCTGCAAAAGTTTATGGATCATGATTCTCAAAAACTTGAGCCAAAAGAGAAGAGGATCACTGAAACTGAGAATGTGTTCGATGTTGATCTCTAGGATCACCAGTAAGATCACCAGCTGCTTCACATGTTGAAATGGACCCATCGAGGAAGTAATAGTGCTGGTGTAATTGGAGGAACATGAGCAGGCGGAGGTGGATTTTCATCCTCACTATCATCATCAGAAACTGGAGTTCGAAACCTGTCAAGGAAGCTGGAAGAAGAAGAAGAAGAAGGCACAATCATCGAATCAAGCTCGCAGGCCAAAGATGGCACACCCGCCAAGTTAGGCTCGTAGGCCAAGAGATTTTCATCAAATTTAACATCTCTTCTAATGATTATATCATGAGAATGTGGCTGAAGAAGTATATAACCTTTTACATCTTCAGAATATCCATTATATGCACTTTTCACTTTTATGCTGCAATGCTTTTCGTTTTTCATCCGGAATGTGAGCCCATGCTTCACAACCAAACACATGAAAGTGACTTACATCTGGTTTAATTTTACTCCATGCTTCTTCTGGTGTTATACCTCGTAAAACTTTAGTGGGTGTGTGATTAAATATGTAATTTGCACAATTTATGGCCTCAGCCCAATATTGAAGACTTAGTCCTTTAGATTGGATCATACAATTTTCCATTTCTTTTAAAGTGCGGTTCGTCCGTTCAACTACACCATTTTGTTTTGGTGTATATGGAATAGTGTGTTGTTGTTGGATTCCTTGTTCAGTGCAGAAAGTAGTGAACTTGTTGTTAACATATTATCCTCCATTGTCAGATCTTAACTTAATAATTTGATGACCAGATTGTTTTTCAACAAGGGCCTTGTAGGCCAAGAACATGTTAAATACTTTGCTCTTAAGTTTTAGGAAGTAAACCCAAGTGCGTCTAGAGTAGTCATCAATGAAGTTTAAGAAATATTTGAAACCAGAAAAGAAAGCAGATGGAAGAGGGCCACACAAGTCACTATGCACAAGATCCAAGGGAACCGAGGCATGCCAAGAGGCACGTTTGTCAAAACTGTCCCGATGATGTTTTTTGAGTACACAACCGAAACAAACACCATCCTTGCAAGATACCAGCGTGTTGCAGCCGCAACAATTTCCCAAAATTCTAAAAATTTTGGGACCCTCCTTTACTTTGAATTAGTTAGTTTTCTTCTTGTTTTCAGCCTGATGGTTTTGGTCTATGGATTTTTTTTTTGAAGCGTTTTCCAGCACTTTGAATTTCTATCAATCGATTTGTTTTCTCCTTAAATGCTTGAAAGAATCTCATCCTTAATTGAGCTCATCGTTGTTTTCCATATCTTTCAAAACCTTTTTGAATCGGGAGTTAAGTCATTCGACTTTCCGCCGTTGCAGGCGGTTTTCAGATCTTCACCGTTGCGGATGATTTTTGAATGTCCCGCCGTTGCGGATGTCTTACGGTTCTCTGACATTTCGGGTGGTTTTCGATTCTCCATCAAAAGGATTGAGTCCTCCCTCGTCCGACGTTGCAGACAGATCTTCACTCCGGGCGTCCATCATTGCGGATCATTACGGGCTTAGATTGTCTCTTATCCTCCGAGTTGTTCTTTGATTTTTCCTCCCGGCTGGGTATCGGAGCCCTTTACCATCATGCTTTCCGCTGTTGCGGGCGTATCTTAGATCCTGACCTCCCACGTTGCGGACCTTTTCAGGTTTTGATTTTCTTTTTTGCTCCAATGCGTGTTTTGGTTTTCTCCCGGCTTTGTATCGGAGCACTTGGCCATTGCTTCCTCCTCCGTTGCGAACGACATCATGCTCTGAAGGTTCACCGTTACAGAAGGTTTCAAGATGATTGGGATTCCAATTTGAGGGTCCACCGTTGCGGAGGAGTCCGGATTCTTGGCCTCCGATTTAGGTTCCCGCCGACGCCCAATATTCTTGCGCGTTTATTCACCGCTACGGATGAATTGAGGATGGTGACTATCCGCTGTTGCGGAAGGGCTGGGATTCTAGCCGCCCAACTCGGATTTGGTTTCGCAGCCGATTTAGAGCTCTCGCACGTGCGGATTTTTATATATATATGGGGACGATAGTTTGGTTTTTTATTGTTATTTTTAGCGGTGAGCACTACCACGTTGAGCTGTCATTTTTCGGAGGGAGTGAAGGTCTCGCTGTCGCTGTACCAGCTTCCAGGTGGCAGAACGAAATTTCCAACCGTCATCGACTTTCCCGTTTCATCGGATTGCCAGGTAGGTCTTTTCGTCTTTTTTCCTAGTCGCGCTTAAACTATTAATGGTTTTCTCCCGTGGTTTGGGTGTCCTCGGCGGTTTCGCTCGTCTAGTTAGGTTTTAAGCTTATATGAGTGGGATTTTTATCTTTGACCTTAGGGGGGGGGGCGTTTTAACCTTTTGAACAGTGTTGCTTTCTCCTTTTAGTTGGTTGCCTCGCACGCATAGGGTTTCATAGGTTTCCGGCGCGGACGGCCGTTACGTCTTCTGCGCCAAACCTTCATGCACAATCATGTTAAGCAGAAGATAGACGGGTTTTGAGGATGGTTTTGGGAATTTTTGGAGGCTATTGTTTCCATAGTGCGCTCCCAGGACTTTGAGCCAAAGATGTTTCACCTGCACGGTTAGGCGTAGTCCCGTCGAAGATTAGTGTGGAACCTGTGGTTTGCCGGGGAAAATAGATTTTTGAGAGGGGTTTACGGTCGACAGTGTCGTTTCTTTACAGCTCAAGCCATAGCCTGTGTTGATTGTGCCACCCCTCGCAGCCCTTTTTCATTCAGTAGCTTAAAACCCTAGCGGGGTAGAAGGGATGTATCATCGTTGCATTGCGTTGATTGAAAGCAGCGCGGGTAGTGTCTTGATGGAGGCATCTTGTGCAGAAAGTGAAAATAATCCCTTAAGAATGTATAATCCAGTTAATGTAACTATTCTATGAGTCTTCATTAGTCTTGCGTCTGTTGGGCTTTATGATTAAAATGTTGACTGTCACGAACCTCGCTGGGTTTGCTATGTAATAGAATAATAGCTGAATGTTGTACCTTGCTTATGATATGCATGTTTGTTTCAATGTATTTGCTATCATGGGAAAAGTGGCGTGTTGCGGAGTGGTGTAGTTTTAATGCTGACACAAGTATGGTTGATGAGCTTGCTTCATGTAGATCAAATCATAGAATGTTGCACCCTAGTCTCAGGGCATTATGGGGCTGAACTATGTATGCATTATTACACTGAACCTTATTATACTAGGCATAGGATAATAGCACGGTGCACAGTATTGCATGCTAGTTCAATGCTTTGGCCTGAAAGGCCTATGTCTAGATTTCATTACAGTCATGATACACTTGAAGAAGGAATAAACTGCTGCATAATGTCTGCAAATTCGAATTGATTAATATCACAATGTTATACATGGCAAGAGGAAATTACAATGTCCAAAAGATAGAAGAAGAAGGCCCCAGCAGTGGAAGAAGTACCAGAAGCAGAAATAGAAACCAAGACTGAATATATATATGAGGACACCCAATGTGTCTCGGGTGTTGAGCCTGAGTATAAATGGGGTGAGATATACAGATTGATTTCCCGCAGGGAAGTCCCAGACATGGGTCTCGAAGAGGAGCCCATTTATGCAAACATAGAGAAATCCGCCATCATGAAGGTGGCTACCAGACCAGAGCTATTCCCATGATCTGATGTTATGAAATGGATTCTGCCCCACACAAACAACAACACAATGCTTATAGGAAATGTCGAAGGTCAGGGCTATGCTGCATTTAGCCCTAGATATGTGGCACTGGCTTACCACCTACCAGAGCCCCAAATCTTCTTGTCAAATGATTGGTTGGATAACCTCAAGATGGATTTGGTGGAAACCCTGAAGAGAATGCTCTTGCCCGGAAAGCTCTATCGACACAGAGCAACCGAGGATTATGATACAGCAAGTTTAAGAGCTCCCTACCGGTTTATAGCCCTGATGCTAAATCGGATATTTGGTAGAGCCAATGGAAGGCTATTCAAATTTGAGTGGATACCCCTTATATTCCATGTGGAAACAGAAGGAACTATCTTCAACTGGGCCAGCCTAGTATCCAGTAGTCTCTCTTCTTGCGTAGCTGCAACCTTGGGAGGAGGAGAAGCCCGAAATAAATCTGAATTCTACATGAGTTCGATTTTGATAGATTGCATACTATGTAACCAGCCTTTCCCTGGTCTCAAGTATGTCTGGGACAGGGAGAGAATGCCTGTATATGCAGCTTAAAAACCATTGTGGGCTCATCAGTACCACAGTCACTACAGAGAGGTCTGTGAGCATTTCATTATGCCACTATACACCCTTATCTTCCGGAAGGAATGTGACTACATGTCGGAAGATGCTATGCAGGTAATAGAGGAATATGGAGATTATTTCTTGACAGACAATGGCATGTATCTTAGAATGTATGGAGTCTCGAAGACACCTTATCTGCTGCCAAAGTATGCAACGGATTATATAATCCATAAAGAGGCGGTCAGACAAGTGTTCATTGATGGAGTTGGTCATTTCTTGTTCCAACACAATAAGACTGCATATCCCCCTCTACCATTCAAGCTAAGGTAGCTGCAAGTTCACCAATGTGAAGCAGGCTGCCGAATTTATAGAGGAACTAGGGAAGTTCCACTTTGGGGAGATGCCCTTCCAGCGCAATGACACTCATGGCAAAGTCACTGAGAACTATAAGAAGCACAAGGTGTTCTTTGAATATACCCATCATTTCGATAAGGATGAATCTATCTTCAGGAATGCCCCAAACATGACGGCACTCAGTAGAAGATTCAAACCAAAGCACCCCACCAAAGGTGGAAAAGGGGGTGAGCAAGAGAAAGCTGAGCAAGCTAGGGCAGAAGAAGCAGCCAAAAGGATAAGAGAGGAGGCTTAGAGGCTGGAAAATGAGGTTGCAGAATGGTTGCAGAAGGAAGAAGAAGAGAAAAGGAAAGCTGCCTAGGAAGCAGCTGAACTAGCAAAAGCAGCTAGGCAAGCAGCCAAAGAAGCACAGAGAAAACTAGATGAATAGCTTCAGGAGCAGGAGGCTGAAAATATAAAATTGACACAACAATCAGCCTCTGGAACACCAACAGGGCGGATCCAGGGCGAGGAAAACCCTGAGGTGCAGATCCTTCAAGTACCTACTACCATCACCCCTGCAACCCCTATGCTCCAACTAGTGCCCTTCGTCCAGGAAAAGGGGGAAGAAGTCCTTGACTTCAGTACTGTATATTATGACAGGGCCACCAAAAGGATAATGAGAAGGACGGAAAAGAAAGTTGAAACACAGGATCCATCAGGAATGGCTGGAAAAATGGTAACAGATAAGGCTGTCATGATAGGAACAGACGTGGATCCCAGGCTTACCATAAGAGCCGGCACTGCAATACTACATGCTTCAGAGGATAATATAGACAAGGCGATGACTGAATTGGAGTCATACAAAAAATCTTCAGCTCAGCTTAAGGATACCCTGAGAAAAGAAAGAGGAGAAGGCAACAGACTTAAGCGGAAGTATGAACATGTGCTAAGAGAAATGGAATTCACAAAGGGTGAAATCCACGCCATACAGGTAGAGGTGCAAGCCAAAGAAACAGCACAAGAATCTCTAAAAAATATACAGCAGGAAGTCCAAGATCTGAAAAATGAGAAGGAACAATTGAGGGCAAAGGTAGAATACCTGGAAGCGCAGCAGAATATCATCTATGAGTCCAATACTTCATACACCCAAGAAATGAAAAAGCAGCTGGATTCTCTAACTGCTGAACTGGAAGCAGCTAAGGAACAGCAGGTCGATCTGCAGCCATTTAAAGAATATATACTGGCTCAAAAGGCGAAAATGCTACAGCTGCAGATGGCTCTAGAAGAAGAAAGATGCAAAGTTCTTCAGATGGATAGCAGGTTAGAGGAGATTATAGAAACTTCCTCATATTTTGTAGACAAGTCCCAGGATGTTCTAGAGGTTTTGAATGCCATAATGGCAAGACCAGAAGATGATGCCGAGATCCCAGCAGAGCTACCAGCTAAAGATCATCAGACACTCAGAAGAGATCACAACCTGGTGGAGTTTGCCATCAGCACTGCTGAAGACTTTAAGAAGGTTGTCAAGAGGGCACAGGTAGCATGCTCGAAATATTTTAGAAGGTTCCTCAATGCTTATAACCGCTGCCAAACAGAGGCTGAGCTTAGATTTGAAGAATTCTCGGACCACGAAAACTTTGTGGAAGTATTGCAAAAAAGACATCAAGATGTAGAGGCCAGGACACAGTAGATTCGAGCCATTGATGACCTAGTACTGAAAAATGAGATAGGCCACGCAGCTGTTAGCATACAGGTTTTAGAAGATCAACTTCGGTTGAGCCTAGCAAGGATTGAGGCCATCAGGAAACCAAGTTGAAAAGTTCGAAGTCAACATTCATTTCCTGGAGCCAAACACCTTTGAAGACCTCGCTGCTGAAGCAGCAGCATGGAAAAAATTCCTAGAAAACCAAGTGGGACCCTCCTCATAGGGGACCAGTCAACTTTGTATTAATTTAATAATTTGTAAAAGCTTTTGGGAAAAAATGAAGCGTTGGGAAAACAAAGGGTTGGGAAGCCCAAAGGTCACTTTGGGCAGCCCAACCATTTTTTGCCTTTTGTATAAAAGTAGGAAGCATAGATAGGAAAAGGGATTTTTTCCCCAGTAATACTGGAGGATGTATTGTAAGAAGAACTACTTCCTTTTGCAATAAAAATTCACAGTTTGCCTGTTGAAAGAAGATTGGTGGGATTTTGAATGTTTTTCCATGGATAAGTGAAAGATGAACTACTTTTTTTTTCAGCATTATGTCCATGAATCGTGAGATCGTTCTAACTTGATGACCTATGTCTTTGTTTAATGATTTCTGATTTATTTCATGAAATAACCACCATGAGTAATGTATGCTTGTCATAAACAATTAGCTATCTAGTTGTGAAATATCTTTCGTTGTTCATGCATGTAAATTTAATGTCAGCTATCTGTAATTGATTTTATTATGCGTGCACATTCACATTACTCACATATATTAATTACAAATTGGCTCCCCGGGGATAGGATAGATAGATGGATAGATAGGCATATAGATAGGTACTTGATTCATCTCATTTCTGCATGTGTGATTTAGATGCCTGAGAAGCCTAAGACGAGAGGTAAGAACCTGCGCATCACATTGTGAATGCTCCTTGCATCTTTCACCACCCCTGCATGATTACTTAGATACTTTCATATCATAACTAAGTCAAAAATACAAATTCCGGTGGACCGGGCGGCAACCGGTAAACCTTGGTTGTTACTTTGACCTACGGTAGCCGGACCGTAAAACTGGACGAATTCCCCATACCAAACAGTCAACGGGCTAGTTGGGAACGTTGATTGGGGAGAATTCCTTTCTGTTGCCGCCTGCGAATTTCCAGGCCTCAACATAGTGGAATACCAGTCACCATATTATCTTTACATAGTTGTTGCAATGAGCAATAATTTAAGTGACCAAATTGCTCATGCCAAAGTTTGCTCAAGTTATCACTATGAGCAACAAAAACTGAAGGAAAAGGTGATGATGCAAAGTTGTTAAATTTGTACAACCTGGTAATATCATCAACAGTTCCAGTAGCAAGGATATTTTGAGGATTTTTAAAATCCTTGATTACAACTTGGTGAGGTGTAAACGTCACGGTTTTACCTTCACCTGAATGAGTAATTTGATAGACTGATAACAAATTGCAAGAAATTTTTGGAATACATAGTACATCACTGAAATGACCATTTTCTACTGAAACTGTTCCAGATCCTACAACACTTAGAGATCTATCATCCCCAACAAATATTTGTTTGGTGTTACATTCATGCATAGTAGAAAAGATGGCTTTATCCTTAGCCATATGATAAGATGCTCCAGAATTAATGAGCCATTCAATTGAAGTAGAAGAATAAGATGCAGTATAAGAGTAACCAGAAGCACAAAGTGCATGTCCATGAGAGGTAGATTCTGAAGACGAATCTAGGCTGATGTGGTGCTGTTGCGACTGCAACCATTCTCCCCAAATTTCTTAAATTTTGGGCCCCTCCTCATGATTTTGCATTGTTTTAATCGTTGGATCCTTTGAGTGTGTGGTCGTGTTTTAATTTTAGATGATTGTAAAAGCTTAACTCTCGCCCAGGGTTTTGGATTTTGATTGCACTTGGAATTTATGGTGAGTCGTAGATTCTAAGTTTGTTTTCGCTTGTTGATTGAACCAAGTGTTCTTTATTGTGGATCGCCGTAGCGGAGGTATAATAGGTTTCTGTCCGTTGTTGAGTTTTAAAGCTGTCCAAACACTTAATGTTTTTATATTGATCGGGATTCATTCTTGTTTGATCGGAAGCCGAAACCTTTTCGCTTCCGCCGTTGCGGAACCCAAAGCAGTTTAGCACCCGAAGTCCAAATCATTCCAACTGCCAATGCGTGTTGACCTGTTTTAGCCGCATACCCAAAGCTGTTTCTCTTCCGCCATTGCGGCTAGGGAAGTCATTTGGCCCCTGAAGTGTAAATCCATCCGACTTTCGACTGTGCATCGCGTGGCTCTATCCTTCTCTTTTACGCCGTTGCGGCTCTCAAAGTCCTTTAGCTACCGAAGTGTAAAGCTGTCCGACTTTCGATTAAATCCTCTCCCGCCCGCGTTTTGTGTGACTTTAGCCCTTGTTGTTTCCGTCGATGCGGCTAGGAGAGCCTTTTCGCATCTGATGTCAAAACGTTCTGACTGTCGATTTATAAATTTCCTGCCCAAGGCTTAATCAAAACTCTTTCCAGATCAAGGGATGCACCTGGCCATTTTCTTGTGGATTAGCCGTTTCAGGTGGTTAATTTTAATGTTTAAAACGTCATTCCAACGAATGATGCACATTAATTGATTGCAGGTAGACCTTGATGGACTACTGAGGTGACCAGGATGTGAAGGCATAGCTTGATCAAGTCGAATCCGTCAGGGTTGCAAGGAATATAAAGCGAAGGAAAAGACAAAAAATTCAAAAGCAACAAAAAACACAGATCTGAAAGGTCCAGCAGTTACTCAACTAATCACGAACATACGAAGACAAAGCGGCCTGAAGAAGAATCTAAAACGTTCAAGGGACTGGAAAGTCACACGTTTGGGGGCAACCCAAACAGTCTGCTGTGTAGTTTAAATATTGTAAAGATAGGACTTAGAAAGGGGATTTTTTCCTGAAAAATCGGTAGACCATTTGCTTGTGAGAGGAACTATTTTGTTTTACAATCAGAAACTGTAATTTTGCCTTTTGGAGAAAGTACGATGTGGAATGTATCAATGTGATTAAATAAACAATGTTGAAGGGGAACTATTTCTTTTTCAGCTATGTGTCATTAACTGTGAGAGCGTTCTAATTTCTTGAACCTATGTTCCTATTTAAATGTTCTTCAGTTTATTTTGTGATGTTTTCCACTGTGAGTAATGGAGGTCGTTCATAGACAATTGGCTATCTGGTTGTTAAAATATCTTTAAACTGTTCATGTGTATTGAAAGAAGTATCAACTATCTGTAACTTTTCATAATGCATGTACAAAATGCATTACTCACTAATGAATGATAATCTTGCTCGCTAGCAATAGGTTAGGTAGTTAGTTTTAATTTCTTGTTGTTTATGTGATTTAGATGCCTGTGAGATTTAAGACGAGAGGTAAGAACCTGCGCATCACATTGTGACTGCTCCTTGCATCTTTGTCATCCTACATTGGTAGATAGGCACTTGCATTTCATAACTTAAGTAAACAAAAAACAAAAAATACACGGTGGGCCGGGCCGCAACCGGTAAAACCTTTGTTTTTGTTACTTGACCTACGGTAGTCGGACCGCAAACCGGATGGATTCCCTATACCAAACAGTCACGGGCTAGTTCAAAACGTTGACTGAGGAGAATCCCTTACTATTGTTGCCTACGAATTTCCAGGCCTCAACAGGTGCTTCTTCATTGCTACTTCCAAGGCTGCCATCTTCTTTAAACACTTAGATTCATCATGATTATCTTTCCCACAAAAATTGCAATGACGCTCACTCTTCTTTCCTTTTTGCTTGGAACCTTTGTCATTTTTTAAAGGAGCTGACTGAGAGGGTTTGGGACCCTTGTTGTTTTGCTTATTATTGCGAAAATTTTGTTTCTTAGGAGGCTTGGACTTTTATTTATGTTGGGACAATAAGGCTTTCCCAGATGTATCTGCATTGTTAATTATTCTAAGATGAATGAGCTTATCTTGCTCTCTAATTAAGGAATCACAAAAGGATTCAAGACTAGGCTCTTAATAGCTAGCTGCAGTCAAGGATTCTTTCATGGATTAGAATGTAGATACAAAAACAGAATATGTAGTTCCAAGTTTGGAAATAATATGATAAATACATTGTTTTCCTTCTTTCTTAATCTTGCATTCTGCACATAATAGTCTAAGATTTTTATACTTAGATAAATATTCTTGAATGGATGAAAAATCATTTGGATTCAAGGAAATCAACTCATTCTCAAGTTGATGACCTCGAATTTCATTGTGTTTACCAAACAAAGATTCCAACTTTTCCCAAGCTTTATAAGGTTCATCAATTTCAGATATGTAGAAACGCAAATTAATAGAGATTGACATCACAATCAATCCACGAGCTTCATCACATCTATTTTCTCATTTAATTTTATTATCATCATCAGTGGGTTCTATTTCATTCCCTGAGGTTATCCTGAAAAGTCCCCTATTTCGTAGAACATCTTCCATACGAGATTTCCATGAGAAATAGTTAGAACTTGTAAGTATAATATCAAAGGGTGGCCATACTATGAAATAATGGCTGAGAGAATAGAAACTAACTATCTATATGCAAAGGGATCGAAAAAATATGAGGTTTTAAAAAAAATGGCACTAAAAACTAATTTTGGATGATGAAGTTATGATTGATCAAAGAAAATGTTGAAGATGTCCCCAATAGTGACGTGGCAGATATTAACTTTGACCAACTAAAAAAAAAACCCTCTTCCCAAGATCAACCTTTGACAATCACTTTTTACAATAAAGTTGCTTTGAAGTGAATCACTTTTGTAGAATAAGTGATGTTCACTTTTACAATAATGTGACTTTTAAATAATGCGGCAATAAATTAAAAGACTTAAGTGACTCACTTTTATTTTATTTTATTTATGTGAGATGCACTTTTACAATAAAGTAACTTGAAAATAGAAATTGCATGCACTAAAAAGTAGCTTGATAAGACTTGAACTCAAGATTTATCAAGGAGCAAAGCAACTTTGGACCAAGTGAGCTAAGTTTAAAAGGTACGTAAAAGTATGGAAAGAGGAAGGGGGCTTTTTCATTTTTTAACTCTTCTCTCTCGTTCTCCATGCTTGCTTTCTTTTCCTGCAAATCACAAAAAAAATAAAAAACAAAAACGAAAAAACTTTTTCCACACAATGGGGTTAGATCTTGGTTAGCTTACCCGGAAAGTCTACGTTTTCAAGTTTTCTCATTGTTTCTGATTTGCTGTGATCGCACAAGGTGCACAACAAAGAGCATATGTAGCCGAGAAGAAAAGAAAAAAAAACTTTCCCTTACTGTTTTCAATTTGCAGCAATCGCGCAAGGTGCACGGCAAAGAGCATATGCATTTAGGGAAGGAAACAATCCGAGACTAAAACAGAAAAGATCTAATAATAAATTGACAAAATATGAAAGATTAAAAAAACAAATCCGTCACTGTAACATTATACCTTCAGATTTGTCGAAATGGGTGTTTCTGGAGCAAACGGAAACGGTTTTGGGTGAAACAAAAACTATTTCCAAATGGAAAAGGCACTTTGAACACAATGGAATAGCTCCCATAGGACGAAAATGCACAAAAAATCTAGAACCAGAAACCCTTTCAAAGTTTCGGCAACACCGATTCCAGATCTTTATCAAAACCGAAAGTGGCTCTTCATGAAAGCCTTGATACCATGTTTGGGTACACAGGGCACTCCCAAAAGACCAAACACCTTAAGCAACCACTTCACACAAGCAGATCACAGATCAACACACCGATGTTTATCACGTGGTTAAAACCCTCAAGAGGGAAATAGTCCATGGCCCCAACCAAATAGCTACTTTGAGCAATTTGCTATGCAAAAGAAAGAAAGTTACATGAGCTTCTCATAATCGATCAACTAGCCAAAGACCCTCTATGCTCTTTAAATAAAGATCATAGACCAATCGGGTGTTAAGCCACAGATCAATGGTAGGTATGATCTAAGAGAAGTTGAACTGTCGGATCACTCTATGTCTAGAACATATCGTGACCGTCGGATTAGAATATTTACAAATGCATACTAATGCATACTAAAGAAACACATTTTTACCTAATGGATATATTACACAAGTTGATCTTAACTAACTCCTAAGTGTCTAAATATCCTAACAATTTTGATAGAAATTGCCCTAAAAATAAGAATGGCTCTCAAAAGAAGAAGAACTACAAAAGAAGACATCATGCTCACATTGTAGAGGATGATGATCCTCCTAGGAAGAGCATCAAACAAGAAAGAGAAGATTCTTCAAGTGATGAAGAATATGTTCTGATCTCTGCTCTCACGGGAACTGTCACACATGGTAGAAAAGATTGGCTTATTAATAGTGGGGCTTCCAATCACATGATGGGATTCAAGGAATCTTTTGTAAAACTATCCGAACATGATTCACCCCACAAAGTAAAACTTGGGGATGACTACCAATATCCCATAAAAGGTAGTGGTGAATCCTCATATAAGTTAGACTCTGGAAAGTCTATGAAGATGAAGGATGTTTTGTTTGTACCAGGACTAAAGAAAAATATTTTCTCGATATCAGCATTGGATGCAAAAGGAATCAAGGTTGCATTTGTAGATGGCCAAGTCTTCGTGTGGCCAAAAGGAAAGACTATAGATGATACAGTTGTAATTGGAGAGAAATAAGGAGGACTATATGTAACGTCCCCAACCCTCCGACCAACGAAGAGGACGCTACCATACCATCAGCTATCTAGGAAACTAGCCCCATGAACATACACATAAAAAAAATAAACCAAAATGTTTTGAACTAAAACATGCATACATTCTTACCATACAGCGAAAGCGGAACCATACATTCAAGCATTTAGCATGTTCATTGTAATTCATTAAATAGTAAATACAATTGCAGAGATGAAATAGACAAGAATACTTATCTTTGAATGAAGATCCCTGCAACCAGCTATGTCGCTGTAACGTTCCACCCAACCATAGGCCAGTGTGCTCCTTAATATCTAAGCAACACTGCCACCCCCGAGTTGGGCATGATTCCCCAAGAAATAAGGAAACTAATAAGGCTCACACATAGCTAAAGATACACAACTCAGCCAAGCCAACACAGTTGGGTTTATCAGGCCATCAGGGAGCTGGGAAAAGCTGACTACTAAGCTGGTGGGCTCATTGAAGAGCTAAGGACACCTACACCAAAACTAGCCTGACTTCTAGGACACCCACACACACCTAACACAAAGAATCAGTCCCTTCTCTGCTACACAGTCCCTCAGGCCCTGACTTCCCTTCCAGTGCAATTCAGGGGATGTGGAGAATAAAGCCAGCCCTCTAGCTCTGTCTATGAGGCTCCCAAACACACCAAGTTTATCAAGTATACCAAGTCTTCATTCCCACTCCCATATAGTCCAAAGACCAACCACTGCATACATACAGCAAAATCAATCAATTCACAGCTCTGTGAAAGAAAGTCGAACACCACCGAGCAAACCGAGGTGACAATTTAGGTAATACACAACGTTCCTAGGTCATTCTTGGCCCTATCGTGGCCAAAACGACTCAATAAGAACCCACAGCAACCCAAAAACGAGAATGAACCCACGACAAACCAAAATCATAAATGAACCCACAGCAAACCAAAATCGTGGGGAAACTAACAGCGATTTCTCAGCTGCGTGAGGAAGGAAAAACAACCCGTGTGGAGGTGAATTTCAAGCATGCGCATGAGGAGAAAACGTCCAAGAACCCTAAATCATAAAATGAGAACCCACCATAGCCAAGACCACAATGTGAATGTCACATACACAAGAAAATCATGTATGCCAAGAAAACGACTCTCTCTGCTCTCTACGTGAGGAACCATGAGGAATGGGGGTCATCGTGGCTTCTCCTGCCCACGTGAGGGTGAAAGAGTCTGCTGGTGGAGTGTGCATGTGGGAAAGGACTGACAGTCCTGCCACACACCACTGCCTAGCAATAACTTCCCAACTAACAATAGAGGATTTTAATTTGGTAGTTGACTAATTGAGACAAAGAAAGGTGAGTAATACAAAAGGGTGGGTGACAACTAGATGGGTTTAATAGCTGACACTTGGCTTTTTCCCATTAGCCCAAGGTTCAAATAATTTCCCTCCCTATCTTTAGGAAAATCATGCCATTTTCATTATGGTTGCATTGACATAGCTGGTTGGGTTTCTTTTTAATTAAAAAGCATATTTACATGATGCCAAAATTAATATGTGCTGGATAGCACAATATACCATCGGCAACAATTTTAATCGTCGGAACATAAAACAACTAAATCGATGGTGGGGCTTTTGCCTTTAGCTCCACACCACGATTAATTACAATATATACATCATATTCATTTAATGCAAATGGGGTCAAAACCGTGGTGTTACACTATAAAAATTGAAGGGCCAACTAGATCAAGCCTTGGTCCATGACTCGATAGAGCCAAATGAAATTTGGCATAGAGGGATTGCGCATGTGCACTATAGGGTACTACCACTCGCAAGAAAAGTTGTTGAAGGACTTCCACAAATGCAGGAAAAACATCAAGGAGTTTTCAAGTGATGTGTGAAAGGAAAGAACACAAAGAAAACATTTCCAAGTAGCGAGAGCAAGGAAAAAGGAATCTAAGAAATAATTCACTCCGATGTATGCGATCCTATGTCATCCAACTCACTAAGCGGGTATGTATACTATGTTTCTTTCATTGATGATTTTTATAGGAATACATGGATATACTTCATGAAAAGCAAGGATGAAGTATTCAACAAGTTCAAAGAGTTCAAATCCTTGATCGATAATCACACAGAAAAGAAAATCAAGACCTTTCATTCAGACAATGGCGGAGAATTCACATCAAATGAATTCAAAGATTTATGAAGAGATTCATGGATTAAGAGGGATTTGACCACTACATATAATCCACAACAGAATGGGGTTGCAGAAAGGAAGAATAGAATGATTATGGAAACTGCAAGGGAAACGCTTCATGATCAAGATCTTCACATGCATATATGGGAAAAAGCTGCTAGAACAACTGTCTATGTACAGAACCATACTCCACATAGAGTACTTGAGAACAAGACACCTAAAGAAGTCTCCTCCGACAAGAAACCAAAATTTAGTCACCTCAAAATATTTGGCTGTCCATTGTACATACACATTCTGAAAGAAAAGATGACAAAGTTAGATTTTTCAGGGAAGAAGGGTATATTTGTGGTATATAGTGAAAGCTCGAAGGCCTACAGAATATACTTCCAAGGATTCAAGAAGATCGACATCAGCAGGGATGTAACATTTGATGAAGACTCAGCTTACAACAAATCCAGAAAGAGACCTACTGAAGACCTTGAAGATACAGAAGTACCCAGGATTCAAGATACAACTATGAACAATGCAACTCAAAAAGAAGATAGAGAAACAGAAGAACCCTAGGAACCTATAGATCCACCCCAAGAGAAGAACCCTCACAAGAGGAAACTGCATGGGTACAAGAGGCTATCCAAGGTGCAAAAAGATATGGGGCTCTAGAAGAAATACAGAGAGAGAGGAAAAGAACTAGATCCTACTCCGGTTATGTATCCCTATTATGTGACATCATCGATAAATAACCTTCCAACTATGAAGAAGCGGCAAAAAAGAAAGAATGGAAGGATGCTATGATCAAGGAGTACCAGTTGATCATGAAGAATGATGTCTGGGATGTTGTCCCAAGACCAGAAGGGAAGTCTGTTGTGACTTCCAAGTGGATCTACAAGATCAAGCATGCTGCAGATGGTAGCATAGAGAAATATAAAGCAATATTTGTGGCTCATGGCTTCTCCCAGAAAGAAGGAATAGATTATGAAGAAAATTTTTCACTTGTAGCCAGATGCACTTCCATCAGATCAGTACTTTCTCTGGCTGTAGTAATGAAATGGAAGATACACAAGATGGATGTCAAGACTGCTTTCTTGAATGGTGTAGTGGAAAAGGAAGTGTATATGCAGTAACCACTTAGTTTTAAGACACATGACAGGGAGACTCATGTCTGTAAATTGAATAAAGACCTGTACGGTTTGAAACAAGCACCAAGGACATGGTACGGCAGAATTGACAACTTCCTATCCAGTTTGGGATTTACCAAGAGTAAAGCAAATTCCAACCTTTACTACAAGGTTGAAGAAGGGAACCTAGTGATACTCCTACTGTATGTAAATGGCATGTTTGTAACAGGTGTAGATGGGTTGATTTCTCATACAAAGAGGAAGATTTATCCCAAGTTCGAGATGAAGGATTTGGGTATGATGCACTAATTTCTAGGAATGGAGGTGTGGCAGAATATAGATGGAATCTCCTTGGGACAAGGGAAGTATGGATTAGAGATCCTGAAGAGGTTCAAAATGATGGACTGCAAGGCCATGACCACACCTATGGCATCGAAGCTGAAGCTATTGAGTGATGCTTCATCAGGGTCGGTTGATGCTACGATATATCGTCAGATGATTGGTTCCTTGATGTACCTAACGAATACGAGACCAGATATTTTATTTGATGTGAACACATTGAGCCAGTTCCTGACGGATCCGAGACATGTTCACCTTATTGCTGCAAAGCATATTCTAAGGTACCTAAAGGGTACAGTTGATTATGGGCTCAAGCATGAGGTGAATCAGAAGATTTTCCTTGAGGGTTATGTTGATTCAAATTGGGTAGGAAGTGCCATTGATAGGAAGAGCACTTCGGGGTGCTACTTCAGTATGGGATCAAGTGTGATCTCTTGGTTTAGCAGGAAGAAATCCCACATGGCACTAAGTACAGCCAAAGTAGAGTATGTCATAGCTTATTTGGCTAGTTGTGAGGCAGTGTAGCTAAGGAATCTACTATCTGATTTCGTTGATCTCCGATTCGATGTTACTTGTATATATTGTGACAACCAGAGTTGTGTGATGTTGTCAGAGAACCCAGTGTTCCATGACAAGTCGAAGCATATCAACATCAAATATCACTATATGAGGGATATGGTGTAGAGAGGAGCAGTGAAGCTCCAGTATGTTGTGACAGAAGAACAGATAGCTGATTTGTTGACCAAGCCATTAGCCAGAGTGAAGTTTGAGTGCTTCAAGGAGAAGCTTGGTGTTCTACAGATCGAGGTTCCCTCCAAAGGGAAGTGATGAGTTCATGAGCCTTCTGACATGAATGTTGGATGTGATCCTCTCATGGTTAGATGTAAGTGCAGAGCCCTTCTGACATGAATACTAGATGTGTTCCTCTCATGGTCAGATGTAAGTGCAGAACCCTTCTGACATGAATGATGGATGTGTTCCTCTCATGGTCAGATGTAAGTGCAGAACCCTTCTAACATGAATGTTGGATGTGTTCCTCTCATGGTCATATGCAAGTGCAGAAGCCTTCTGAAATGAATGTTGGATGTGTTCCTCTCATGGTCAGATGTAAGTGTAGATCCCTTCTGACATGAATGTTGGATGTGTTCCTCTCATGGTTAGATGTAAGTGCAAATCCCTTCTGACATGAATGATGGATGTGTTCCTCTCATGGTAAAATGTAAGTGTAGAGCCTTTCTAACATAGATGCAGGATTGGTTCCTCCTATGGTCAGATGTGAGTGCTAGGCCTTTCTGACATGGATGCAGGATGTGTTCCTCCCACGGTCAGATGTGAGTGTTGGGTGGGCCTTTCTGACATGGATGCAGGATGTGTTCCTCCCATGGTCAGATATAAGCGCTAAAGAATAAGAAGACCTACATGGAGGCTAGGCATACTACAAACATGAAAAAGGGTTGGCTCTGTAGAACTTCCTGTGATGATTAGAATTGAGAGATAGCACCATTTGATTGAGATAGTGAAGCAATGATGATCCAGCTTTGATGATGATCCAGTTTTGATGAAGATCCAATTTCAATGATGATATAGTTTTGATGATGATCCAGTGATCATCCATCTTTGATGATGATCCAAAGAAGAAGACTTGTGCTGACGTCTTGTATCAAGAGAATATCTTCCTAGTTAAGAGGGAGTGTTGATGTATTTGTAACTTCGAGATGTATTCACTTGTATATTTCATATATTGTATTTCATTGATCCTCGATGTTCCTATCGAGAGGATCAGTAATGTAAGAAAGTCATGTAAAGTAATAGAGGTTAACCCACCTTGTTGATAAGGGATTAAAGTCCTCGCAATTGTGGGGCACTAGGGTTATTAGACTCTCCTAGAGAAGTCGGCCCTAGTAAGTTATTTTCAAGTTGGAAACTAGTATAAATAGAGAGTGAGCCTCTTTATTTATCACATAGTCACTCACACTCAGTTGTAGCACATGAATGAGAGAGAAGGAGCTAGCATAATAAAGATAACAACTGGTGGAGATCATCTTTTCTATCTTTGGGTTTTACTGTTGCCATTGGTGCTTATTCTATCTCTGAGGAAGTTACAGGTTTTTCTCCTTTATGGTTTCCCTGAGAAAAATCTTTGTGTCTGTTGTCTCTTGTGATTGATTGTTGTGCATGTTATTCTCTTCGATAAGATCCTAAGATAATACTGTCTTATTGATAAAAATCTAACATGGTATCAGAGCTAACTTGAGAAGAAGACACTGTGCAGCTACGGAAGCTATGGATTCTTACTTTTTGGGTCTCTCTCGATAATCCATCAGCAAGAGGAGGCTAGGATGACTATCCATTGAAGGGCACATCTTTCTGTTGAAGCAGAATCTGATTTTGATATTTTTTAGTTTTTGACCTACCACTACATCGGGAAATTAGGGATTTTCACAGAAGTGTATTTTTCGAATGAGCCCAGCCTAAGATTGATATCCTCATCAAAATTGAAGTTTAGTGACAAAAATTGATTTTTTTGGTTGGGTAGAACTCCGAGAAAGTCAAACCCTAAATTTCTCTAGAACCAGAAAACCAGCACTACAGAAGATCATCTCTAAATCCATATTTCAACTTCTCAAATTGGTAAGTGTTTGATCTAGGTCTTTTCCCCTACTTGGTAGGATAGTTTTGTACCTAATATTTTTAAGCCTTGAGTTTTTATTCCTTTTATCCTAAGTTTTGGCCTTGTTTTGAATTCATATGTAAAACTTTAGGTATTGATAACATTTTTAGTTCCTATCTTATGCTCCTATAAGTATTTCAAGTTCATTAACAGTTTTATAGTTTTTTTTAAATATATCATATTGATTACTAAGTCAAGCTAGAAGCACATGATCATTTTTCAAGAACAGGGTACGCTTCCAGCTCAACAAGGACGAGATGTTTTGCAGGTTTTCATTATGATTCAGACTTCGAGCTATGTGTTCATTACCATAATTTGACATATGTTGTTGACAATACTAGTTTCAAACACTTGGAAAAAACCATCTCCCTTCATGATTTTTCCATTACATTTTGTGCTCTAAAGAAAGGAGAGTCGGGAAACTATGGTTTTGCAAAAATGATGGTTCTTTCATACTTCTCAAAGATCCTATTCTAGTGTTGCATCTACAGTCTACAATCCAGCCATGAGTGTGGACATAAGAATTCGGCCGAGTGGCCATTTTTTGAGAACAGAACCCTCGAATGTCGAATGGATGCAGAAATTTCCTCTAGCCCTCGAAAGAGTGAAGAATATTGGATGGTATAATATGTTCGAAAGGATTGCAGAACATCATATTGAGGTTACTAAAGCATTTTTTTAGAGTTTTGATGGATCTAAGGTTCAAGTTGGGGGTTTAAATTTCACAGTCACAGAAGAGTCCATCTCGCATGCTATTGATGTTCTTCCAGAAGGGGAAAGATGGTATAAAAGGCAAACCATTAATGAAGACTATAGCCAATACCTGTTACCTGCTCATAAAAATCCAAACTAGAGCCAGGGCATCCAAAGGAGTTTTCTTTTCAAAGAATGGCAGGATGTATTGCAAATCATCCAAAGGTATGTCACTTGTGAGGGACGTTTTGGCACTGTGTATCATTATCACATGCGATTTCTGCAGCATTTAATAGGTGCAAACAAACTAAACCTCCCTTTATATTTATTAAAAAGTCTGTAGAAGATGTCTATTAGGGTTTGAAATCATCCTATCTCCTCTGGTAGTAATATGTTTCACCATGTATTAGTTAAGTTTTTGATTACCCAGGAGTTAGGAAAAATAGAAAGGTCGTGGTCCCATTTTGTATTCTGGGGGGGTTTCAAAGTTAATCTTAAATCTACAGAGAAATGAAAGAGGAAGAGGGTTGTAGAAACTTTTGACAGTACTGAAACCAAACCCTTGTCTAAAAATAAATCTGGAGATTGTGATGAACAAACAGATCTTGAAGAGACAACCTCAGCACAACCAGTAGAAAATGAACCTAAATGGGAAAATAATGAATTTTCAATGTTAGGTTATGTTGATAAAACACAAACAATCGAGGAGATAACTTCAGAATAGTTAGTTGAAGAAGAATTTGACTGTATAAAAAATGACAGTCTAGTTCTAGGTTTTGAAATACAAACAGTTAAAGAAGGACCAAGTCATACTAAGAAGATTTTAGAACAGATAAGGTTTCCATTTAAACCTTTCAGACCTAAAACCTGATCAGTGAACAAAATCGGGATGAATATGAAGGAATTATTAAAAAAGGCAGGTAATAAGTGTTCAGGACACTTCTAGTGATGATAAGGAAGGCAACAGATCAAGGGAGTTAGAATCAGTCATAAATCAAGTCTTTGATAACATCAATCAAAGTTTAAAACAAATTCTAGATATAGCCCCTAAAAGTTATATTTATAACTCCAGTAACATAGAAGATGATAATCTATCAGAGTTTCCTGAAACTGAGAAGGGTAAAACATCAGAAAAATAGTCAAAATGTAATGAGCAGGTTCTCATAGAACAAGAAAAGGAAAAGGCAGTAAATTTTAACAAGAGGAATATTACAGAGGAAGATTCAAGAGGTAGCATGATACAATTGAAACAAGATAAATAACACAAATAAATTGAGAAACTGAGAAGACAAAATGAACATTTAAATTAGATCAATGATCAATTAGTCAAATAAAATACAATGCTGAAGAAAGATTTGCAAGAGGTGAATCAAAACTTTGCTGAGCTAATTCAAGTTTCAAAGGAAGCAGTTAAAAGGAGGAAATCGGTGCAAGAGGAGAAGGATCAGTTAATGAAGGACAAAGAAGAGCTGACAGCAAAGCTGCGTGGCATGAAGAAGGACATTAGAAGGTTGCAAGCAAATTCAAGTGCGCTAGATGGGCTAGCCACGTTAGCTGAAGCAACAAGAAGGATTTGAAATGATCCTCACTTGACACATGTCATTAAATAGGTTCCTTTTTTATTTATATTTTGTCTATATTTAGAAAAACTTAGCCTTAGAAAGTGGATTTGATAAACAAATTTGGAGATCCTATCTTTAATTTATGTTCTATATATACTTGTAATATTTTTTGAGAAAGGGAGACACATATGGGAGTTTGTCCTAGGAGACTGTGCAGACATACATATTTACTTCTATAAGAGCTAAGTTTTGCTTTTTGAGTGACTGTTAATACATTATATGGAGCTAAGTTTTTGATCTAAAATGCTTTTTATATTCTTAAGTTCAGTTTGAACTCTTCATGTTGTGAATGTTATGTAGATGTTTTCTATATTTCATTTCATATTTGAATGTGATTATTAAATACTTAATGTTATTTGAAAAGTGTTTTCAAACACCAGTATTCTCATATATGTGCTACAGATACCAACTGTCTATTTATTATTTGCAGTCATATATATGTTAAAGCTTATCTCTTGTACCTTTCTACTTGTCATTCATTACTGCAAGACTTTTTTCCTTTTACATCTGTATTTCTGAAGTTTTCATACTTTGTCTTCTTCCTTGTTAGCCCTACCCTTTGATTTTCATTTGTCATCAAAACAAAACCTATAAAAACAGTCTTTTATTTAAGGTGCCTGAACACTGCTAACCTCGTAGTCTAGGTAGCAGAATTTAGGGAGAACAATAAGATCTAAATCTTTTGTATTTCCATTTGAGGTTCTTTGTTAAGATGTCTTATCACACCAAGCTTGATGCAAATCTTAAGGGAGATGAAAACTTCCGATCCTGGAAGTATAGGATCTCCCTGGTCCTGGAAGAAAATGAGTTGGACTCTTACATCAGTGAAGAGGTTCCACTTCCAGAAGGAGATGAGGCTAAGGCCTTACACAAAAGAAAATTGGTCATGGCTAAGAGGATTATTGATGATTCAATGAAGGATCACCTCATACCATAGGTTTCCTCCCTAAAGACACCTAAAGAGATATATGATTCCTTAACCAAGCTATTTGAAGGAAAGAACATTAATCAGAATATGAATTTGAGGAACCAGTTGAAGAATGTAAATATCCAGAATGAAGAGACCATACAGTCATACTTTACAAGGGTCTCTCAAATCAAGCAACAACTTGAAGTAGTAGATGAAGAAGTAGAGAATGCAGAAATTGTGATGACCACCTTGAATGGTCTCCCTAGGTCATGGGATTCTTTCATCCAAGGGATCTGTGCCAGAATGAAGCTAATCAACTTTAGTAGGTTGTGGGAAGAATGCTCACAGGAAGAAGCTTGAATAGTAGCTCGAGAAGAAAAGATAGGAAATGAAGATCAAGCTCTCACAGTACACTCTAAGAAAAGTATGAGGGACAATCATCATCACCAAGATAAGCATTCTCACCAAAGAGATAACCTTAAAACATCAAGCAAGGATCTATCCAAACTCAGATGTTATACATGTGATGAGAGAGGACATTTTGCTAGAAATTGTCCTAAAAATAAGAATGGCTTTCAAAAGAAGAAGAACTACAAATGAAGACATCATGCTCACACTGCAGAGGATGATGATCCCTCTAGGAAGAGAGTCAAACAAGAAAGAGAAGATTCTTCAAGTGATGAATAATATGTTCTAATCTCCGCTCTCACAGGAACTGTCACACATGGAAGCAAAGATTAGCTTATTGACAGTGGGGCTTCCAAGAACATGACGAGATTCAAGGAATATTTTGTAAAACTATCCTAACATGATTCACCCCACAAAGTAAAACTTGGGGATGACTACCAATATCCCATAAAAGGTAGTGGTGAATCCTCATATAAGTTGGACTCTGGAAAGTCTATGAAGATGAAGGATGTTTTGTTTGTACTAGGACTAAAGAAGAATCTTCTCTTGATATCAGCATTGGATGCAAAAGGAATGAGGGTTGCATTTGTATATGGCCAAGTCCTCATGTGGCCAAAAGGAAAGTCTATAGATGATGCAGTTGTAACTGGAGAGCAACAATGAGGACTATACAAACTGAAGGGCCAATCAGAACAAGCCTTGGTCCATGACTCGGTAGAGACAAATGAACTTTGGCATAGAAGGCTTGCACATGTGCACTAAAGGGCACTACCACTCACAATAAAAGTTGTTGAAGGACTTCCACAAATGCAGGAAAAACATGAAGGAGTTTGTAAGGGATGTGTGAAAGGAAAGAACACAAAGAAAACATTTCCAAGTAGCGAGAGCAAGGAAAATGGAATCTTGGAAATAATTCACTCCGGTGTATGCGGTCCAATGTCATCCAGCTCATTAAGCGGGTATGTATACTATGTTTCTTTCATTGATGATTTTTCTAGGAAGACATGGATATACTTCATGAAAAGCAAGGATGAAGTATTCGGCAAGTTCAAAGAGTTCAAATCCTTGATCGAGAATCACACAGAAAATAAAATCAAGACCTTTCAATCAGACAATGGCAGAGAATTCACATCAAATGAATTCAAATATTTATGCAGAGATTAAGGGATTAAGAGGGAGTTTACCACTCCATATAATCCACAACAGAATGGGGTTGCAAAAAGGACGAATAGAATGATTATGGAAGCTACAAGGTCAATGCTTCATGATCAAGATCTTCACATGCATCTATGGGAAGAAGCTACTAGAATAGTTGTGTATGTACAGAACCGTACTCCACATAGAGTACTCAAGAACACGAAACCTGAAGAAGTATCCTCAGGAAAGAAACCAGAAGTCAGTCACCTCAGAATATTTGGTTGTCCAGTGCACATACACATTCTGAAAGAAACGAGGACAAAGTTAGATCCTTCAGGGAAGAAGGGTATATTTGTGGGATATAGTGAAAGCTCGAAGGCCTATAGAATATACTTCCCAAGATTCAAGAAGATCGACATCAGCAAGGACGTAACATTTGATGAAGACTCAGCTTACAACAAATACAAAAAGAGACCTACTGAAGACCCTAAAAAAATATAAGTTCCTAGGATTCAATATACAACTATGAATGATGCAACTCAAGAAGAAGATCGAGAAATAGAGGAACCCCAGGAACCTATAGATCTACCCCAAGAGGAAACCTACATGGGTACAAGAGGCTATCCAAGGTGCAGAAAGATATTGGGCTCCAAAAGAAATACATAGAGAGAGGAAAAGAACTAGGTCCTACTCTGGTTATGTAGCCCTATTATGTGACAACATTGAAAAAGAACCTGCCAATTATGAGGAAGCGGCAGAAAATAAATAATGGAAGGATGCTATGATCAAGGAGTACTAGTCGATCATGAAGAATGATGTCTGGGATGTTGTCCCAAGACTAGAAGGGAAGTTTGTTGTAACCTCCAAGTGGATATACAAGATCAAGCATGCTGCAAATGGCAGCATAGAGAAATATAAAGCAATATTTGTGGCTCATGGCTTCTCCCAAAAAGAAGGAATAGATTATGAAGAAGCTTTTGCACCTGTAGCCAGATACACTTCCATCATATCAGTACTTGTTGCTCTGGCTGCAGTAATGAAATGGAAGATACACTAGATGGATGTTAAGACTGCTTTCTTGAATGGTGTAGTGGAAGAGGAAGTGTATGTGGAGCAGCCACTTAGTTTTGAGACACATGACAGGGAGTCTCATGTGTGTAAATTGAAGAAATCCCTGTACAGTTTGAAACAGGCACCAAGGACATAGTACGATAGAATTGACAGCTTCCTATCCAGTTTGGGCTTTACCAAGAGTAAATCAAATTCCAACCTTTACTACAAGGTTGAATAAGGGAACCCAATGACACTCCTACTGTATGCAGATGACCTGTTTGTAATAGGTGTAGATGGGTTGATTACTGATACAAAGAGGAAGCTTGCTTTCGAGTTCAAGATGAAGGAATTGGGTATGATGCAATACTTTTTAGGCATGGAGATGTGGCAGAATACAGATGGAATCTTCCTGGGACAAGGGAAGTATGTAGTAGAGATCCTGAAGAGGTTCGAGATGATGAATTGCAAGGCCATGACCACACCTATGGCATCGAACCTGAAGCTATTGAGTGATGCTTCATCAGAGTTGGTCGATGCTATGATGTATCGTTAGATGATTGGTTCCTTGATGCACCTAACGAATATGAGACCTGATATTTGCTTTGTTGTGAACACATTGAGCCAGTTCCTGATGGATCTAAGACATGTTCACCTAATTGCTAAAAAGAATATTCTGAGGTACCTGAAGGGTACATTTGATTATGGGCTCAAGTATGAGGCAAATCAGAAGATTAACATGGAGAGTTATGTTGATTCATATTGGGCAGGAAATGCCATTGATAGGAAGAGAACTTCGGGGTGTTGCTTTAGTATGGAATTAGGTGTGATCTCTTGGTTTAGCAGGAAGCAATCATGCGTGGCACTAAGTACAGCAGAAGCATAGTATGTCACAGCTTGTTCGGCTAGTTATGAGGCGGTGTGGCTAAGGAATCTACTATTTGATTTTTTTGATCTCCAATTGGATGCTACTTGTATTTATTGCAATAACTAGAGTTTTGTGAAGTTATCCGAGAACCCATTGTTTCATGACAAGTCGAAGCATATCGAGATCAAATATCACTATATCATGGATATGGTGCAGAGAGGAGCAATGAAGCTCCAGTATGTTGCGACAGAAGAATAGATAGCTGATGTGTTAACCAATCCATTAGCCAGAGTGAAGTTCGAGTACTTCAAGGAGAAGCTTGGTTTTCTCCAGATCGAGGTTCCCTCCAAAGGGAAGTGATGAGTTTGTGAGCCCTTTTGACATGAATTTTGGATGTGTTCCTCTCATGGTCAGATGTAAGTGCAGATCCCTTCTGACATGAATGTTGGATGTGTTCCTCTCATGGTCAGATGTAAGTGCAGAGCCCTTCTAACATGAATTATGGATGTATTCCTCTCATGATCAAATGTAAGTGCAGAGCCCTTATGACATGAATTTTGGATGTGTTCCTCTCATGGTCATATGTAAGTGCAGAGCCCTTATGACATGAATTCTAGATGTGTTCCTCTCATGGTCAGATGTAAGTGCAGAGCCCTTCTGACATGAATTCTGGATGTGTTCCTCTCATGGTCAGATGTAAGTGTAGAGCCCTTCTGACATGAATGTTGGATGTGTTCCTCTCATGGTCAAGATGTAAGTCAGCCCTAGTAATTTATTGTCAAGTCAAAAACTAGTATAAATAGAGAGTGAGCCTCTCTATTTATCACACAGTCGCTCACACTCAGTTGTAGTGCATGCGTGACAGAGAAGGAGATGGGATAAGAGAGAGAACAACTGGTGGAGATCATCTTTTTTTTCTTTGGATTTTACTGCTACCATTGGTGCTTATTCTATCTCTGAGGAAGTTGTAGGGTTTTCTCCTTTATGGTTTCCCAGAGGAAAATATTTGTGTCTATTGTCTCTTGTGATTGATTGATGTGCATGTTATTCTCTCAGATAAGATCCTAAGATAATACTATCTTATTGATAAAAATCTAACAGAATAATTTCATAACTTGTTTTTACATCAAACTTTATAGTTTTTGTTAGTGGAAACCTATTGCTAGAATTTGAACTTCTCAGGCCTAAATCAAGTGGTTTAAGAGGAAGTTTTTTGACAACTTGGTCCAAAGAATCGTTCAAAAGAAGATATTGGGAAGCGCATTGGAAAATGGATACAACATTAAAAGACCTTTGGCAAACAATATTTGGGGTTTTTCAAGGATCTTTTATCTCTTGTTTTTTCTGATATTTTTTGAAACCTAAAAATAGTCATTATAAATTAAATTTGAACTTAGATTACATATTTTTTTAAATTTCCAAAGTAAATATTTTTCATTAAGCTGATTTATTTTTGAGCTTTGTCATGTCATTATGTTATAGAGTTTCCCACTACTCAATTAACCTTCCTTCCATGGACCGACCCACCCACCTACCTCCCATGGGGGACATTTTTTGCTAAACAGAGATAGAGATAGAGATAGGGATGTAACAGAGTGACGAGATGAAAGAGAGACTAGGGGAACTGATGAAGTAGAGAAATTGATTGATTAACGACCTTCCTTCTGACAAATAACCTTACTACTTTCCTACTTCCGGTTAGAGGAAGCATCACCAAAGGAAGCCAGAGAAAGAAAGCAAATGCACTCACTAATTAAGAATGTACTATAGATTAATATCCTTTCCCTCACCGAGGAAGAGGGAAATAGATTGACCTTAGTGGAGCATTACTTTCAGGTAGAAGGATGGACATGTCATTTTTATCTTTGTCAAGTCTTTGAAATGGAAAGCATACAAAAATTCATATACAGCAAATGAGTTTTGTTTGTCAAATGTACGATATCCATAATTTTATGGCCACCATTTGAAGACGCAAATGAAAAATATGGCTAAGAGCATATCTTATGTCTAGTGAAGACAAGGCATATCTTACTTTTACATATTCTAAGATTGACAGTCCTGCCAAAAGCTCTGACAAAAGGGGCCAAGATGCCTTAGATCTTGATAGTTTACAAAGAGTCATTAAAAAACTGTCTAATGAGATCATAGATTTAAAAAAGGGTACTTCTGAAAATACCGCAAATAAAGAACCACCTAAACAGTTTTTCAGAAAACCTTTTCAAAATTCAGCTACGAAACAAACTCCACCCTCTGAAGCCAACAGCGTTGAGGAACTCAATAGCTTCCTCAAATCAATATTTTCAGATCTAGAAACATCTACTGAAAATGAAACTCAGTCTTCTGGACAGAGTTCTCAAGATAATCAAAAAACGAATGATGACAATGACGATAAACCACCCCATGTCATCAGTCATTTCTAGGACACCTCAGAATTAACTGATGATGAAGATGTGGCTGTTGTCAATGTAAATCAGCATCAGTATAACACGAGAAGTAAAAAAGACCAGCCTTCAACTGAACCTGCTACAACTCTTACAGATAATAGTTCAGCTGTCCAAAACAAAGATCAGCCTGCAAACAGTAAGTCTGCACACTCCCTTGAGTTACAATATGATTTGATCGAAGACTTGAAGAAAAGTAGAGACAACATTTCTCTATATGAACTCTTAAAGATACCTGTGATTCGAGATAAAATGGTGCCAGGAGTTTGCTCAAGTAAATCTGGTAAGACTCCTTCCAATCAAAATAATTCTAACATTAATAAGGATAACTCGAAAAAGGCTTCAGTTAATGCATCATCCATAGGCAAGAAGTCTGATTCTTCAACTCCACCCCTTTTACTTACATTTGAAATATTTAATCGTAAAGTACATAACTGTATGATAGACTAGGGGGCCTCTAAAAATGTGATGCCTTACTCTGTATGTAAAAAACTTAATGCTGTCCCTGAACCCTGTGATACAAGTATCGTACAACTTGATCGCTCAAATGTAAAAGTAATAGGTAAGTTGAAGTAGGTATTAATAAGGTTGGCTTCGAATCCTCAGGTGCACTTTATCATCGATATTATTGTCGCTGACATCCCTGAAGCATATGGTTTGTTTCTTAGCAGGGATTGGTCACAAAAACTCGATGGGTATTTTGCCACAGACTGGTCACACCTGTGGATATCTCATAAGGGTCGCACGAATAAAATTAGAATCGATCGAGAACGGTACATGAAACATACTGTCACTGAAATTGATGACTCAAATGAACCAGTCTTGTTCACTGATACCATAATGGGTAACTACATGGCTGATTCATTTTTTGGGACCTTTGAGGGTGCAATTTCCGAAGTTCTAGATTCAAACCAGCAGTCTGAAATTTGTCATTTTACACAAGTTTCAGCGGAAATTTCAGTTCCAAATACACCACATTTAGATCTCAATGACGGTTGTTGGTCTCTTTACTTTGACGGTTCCAAGTCAAAAGAAGGAGCTGGTGCAGGATGCTTACTGATTGATCCTTATGGTAAAAGGTACTTCATTGCTTGCAGATTAGAATTCGATTGCACCAATAACATCGCTGAATACGAAGCCCTCATTCAAGCGATGAAGAAAGCGATTGACTTGGGAGCCAAAGCCTTGGTAGTCTTAGGAGATTATGAGATTATTGTTCGTCAGGTACGTAATTCAATACACTGCATAGCTAGACACTTGAGAAATTATCAAGCTGAGGTATGGAATTTACTATTAGCATTTGAAGCATTTAACATTAGTTCCATCCCTCGTTATCTAAATCAGGAAGCTGATCTTTTAGCTAACGTTGCTTCAAGATTGATTCCATCTGAAGGAATCCTTACTGATGCTTTCTTGGTTGAATTGTTGTTCAGGCCTTCTATACCTGACAACATAGCAAATTGGAGAGTCTTCAATGACGACCAGCAATTAATCGATTTTCTGACTCTTAAAGATACCTTTAAGGATGCGGTTTTGGACGAGATGACTCACGATGAGGACCTACACAATTTTACGGTAATACATAATCCTTTTTCAGTTCAGGAATCTCTCGATCAGGTTAGTGTTTTTCCCAAATCAGTAATCAAACTTGAGAAATTCTATGACTTAAAGGATAAATTCAAAGCTGCAAGGAATTGTAAAACTGGTAGCTCCATCATGCAATCTGACATTGTGAATCTAGGAACTGAGCAAAATCCTCAGTGTGTAAATCTGGGCAGTGCATGTACTGCCTAGGAAAAAACAGCCTTTATTAAACTCTTCAAAGAATTTAAAGACATATTTGCATGGACGTATGATGACCTGAAAACATTTGATCCTAATATCATGCAACATGTCATTCCTATGAAACCGGAGGCCAAGCCTTTTCAACAAAAATTGAGGAAAATGCACCCTAGCCTAGAACCAGCTGTCAAAAAGGAGCTGAATAAACTCCTTGCCTCCAGAATAATTTTCCCTGTTCGGCATGCACAATGGGTAGTAAATCTTGTACCCGTAAGGAAGAAAAACGGTGACATTAGGTTATGTGTCGACTTCCGAAACCTGAATAAGGTTTCGGATAAAGACAACTACCCTGTTCCTACAATGGAGAAAATCTTGCAACAGGTCTCCGGATCTGAAATGTTTTCGCTACTAGATGGTTTTTCAGGATACAACCAAGTGTTAGTATCCAAAGATGACCAGCTGAAAACAACTTTTAGAACGCCTTGGGGAACCTATGCATACAGGAAAATGCCATTTGGTCTCATAAATGCCGGAGCAACATTTCAGAGGGCAATGGACATCACCTTCAGAGGTCTGATTGGTAAGTTCGTCGTTATTTATCTTGATGATGTTACCGTCTTTTCAAAAAATAGGACTGATCATTTAATTCATCTCAGGAGAGTCTTTGAGCATTGCAGGAAGTATGGGATTTCGTTAAATCCTAAGAAATCTATCTTTTCAGTGACAGAAGGTAAGTTGCTGGGTTTTGTTGTTTCTAAACAAGGCATTAATATCGACCCAGAACGTACTCGTGCCATCTCATAGATTTCGATGCCCCACTCAAAGAAGTCCATGCAGTCGTTTCTTGGAAAGATAAATTTTGTTTCTAGATTTATTCCTGGGTTTACAGAAATTGTTCGGCCGCTTCAGAAAATGATAAGAAAGGATGCTAAGTTTAAATGGAATACTGACGAGAAGCAATCTTTTCATGACATTTTAAAAGCTATTGCTGAAGCTCCCACCCTCACTAGCCCAGATTTTTCCAAACCATTCATTTTATATACGTTTGCTTCTGATTCGTCTTATGCTGCTGTTCTGACACAGAAAAACCAGGAAAATAATGAAGCTCCTATCGCTTTTACGAGTTCGGGTCTCAACGGTGCAGAATTAAAGTATCAAGAAGTGGACAAGCAAGCTTTCGTTGTTTTCAAATCTGTTAAACATTTCAGGCCTTACTTACTGAAGTCCCACACCAAGGTTGTTGTACCATATTCTGCAGTTAGAAATCTCTTGGTACAGAAGGATCTTGGTGAAAAACGAGCACATTGGGTCACCGCACTTCAGGAATACGACCTGGAAATAAAACCTTTAAAGATTGTCAGGGGGCAAGGACTTTGCAAATTAGCAGCTGGGTCTACAGACAGTGCTGAATCAGATCTGCATTTCTTCAGCGAGCCTTCCTTATTTGAAAGGGAAGTTTTTCCGATCTCTACTCCTCCTGATTCTTGGTATGATGATATTAAGTTCTTCTTATTGCATGGGACCGGCCCTGAACATTTAGACCCATGTCATAAGAGAGCTTTAAGACTAAAATATGCACCTTATCAGCTTATTGATAATATTTTGTTTAGAAAGAACTTCGAAGGAGTTCTCCTTCGCTGTCTAGAAAAACATGAGGCTGATGATGTGTTATCTCAACTACATGCAGGACCAGCTGGAGGACATTTCAGCAGAGAAACTACTGCTCATAAGATACTTAAAGCTGGGTACTACTGGCCCACATTGTTCAAATACGCATATTCTTTCGCCAGGAAGTGCCAAGAGTGTCAAAAAGCAGGAGGCAGACTGAAAAAGGCAGCATTACCCCTGCAGCCAGTTATCATTGAAGTCCCATTTCAGCAATGGGGTCTAGATATTGTTGGCCCAATCACACCAGCCTCTTCACTACAACATAAATACATTTTGACAGCCACAGACTACTTCACCAGATGGGTTGAAGCCATCCCGTTGAGGGTAGTCAACTCTGAACAGGTGATATCTTTCCTTGATTCTTTTATTATTACCAGATTCGGTATTCCAGAATCTTTAATCTTTGATAATGCAACTTATTTTTCCTCTGTTAAATTGACTAAGTATGCATTAGAAAAAGGAATAAAATTAAAGTATTCTGCTAATTATTACCCCCAAGGTAATGGGTTAGCAGAATCGTCTAATAAAAATCTGATTGAGATTCTGAAACGTACTGTGGCTAATCACCACAGGGATTGGCATACTGCTCTGTCAAGCGCTTTATGGGCTGATAGGGTGACCCCCAAAGCTGCTATAGGAAATTATCCATTTTTCCTTGTGTATGGCAAGGAAGCCATTTTACCTCCTCACTTGTTCCTGCCCTCTTTACAACTTGCCCAGTCAGTACAGGAGATACCTTGTTCTGCCATGGAGCATCGAATTAATACTTTGCAGAAGTTGGAAGAAGATAGGGAAATGGCTAAGAAAAAGTTTGAAAAACACCAGCATACTGTGAAGCGTTGGTTTGACCTCAGGAAGTCAAACGGTCGGGATTTGGAAGTAGGTGACTTAGTATTGAAATGGGATAAGGAACACGAAGATAAAGGAAAACACACAAAGTTCCAATGCCTGTGGCTAGGGCCATTTATTATTACAGAAAAACTTGGTCCTAGTACTTTCAGGTTACAAACATTGGAAGGTGACATTGATAACCTTCCAGTAAATGGTCACCTAATCAAGTGATACTTTTGTTGATCCTCCTCAAGGGATCATCTTGTATATATCACTGGTGTGGTGTGCTTGTTTGAATGATTTTATTTTCTTTGCTTCTGGTCTATGTGTATTTTTCCCCCTTTTGTTTGCTATTTTGCTTTTGTGTGTTGAACCTGACAGATTCATTGAACCCCAAACTGATGACTAAATTCATTTTCCGTAATTTGTCTGGAAGTCATGCACAAAGATATTATTTTCCTGAAAGCTGTCATTCGATTTTACTTCTTGAACAGAGAATGGTATTTTCATTGTTTAGAATATTACCAGTGACTTATGAAATATGTTAATATTAATTAATTATATTAGTTTCTGCAAAAATTAGTCCAAAGAGATTAGGGCAGTGCTTGGTAAAGTCATCTATCAAATCTCTTACGCCATCCCTTCTCGTAAAGAGGAACAGACTTGCCTCCCTATCTGCTAAGACAATCTCAGTTGGGATTAACAATAATTACGTTCTGGACGAGATGGACTGAAACATCTGAAAAAGCCATCTGAAGGACAGAAGGTCTCCTGATGAGCCGGTCTGTTTAGGATTATAAGTTTACATCCAGTAGCATTGTCATCTCCGGTCACCAAGCCTGGGCAATGACCTTTGGATATAAAACTCTGAGGGGTGAAAGGTCTCATCACGAGCCGGTTCATTTTACGGTTATGTAGACTGGTGACTGACATGATTACTACCGGGTTATCAAGCCTAAATCATGACCTTCATGACTAATAAAAGAAAGAAAAAGAAAAAAAAGAAAAAAGAAGATAATGGTAACAGTTCATCTTGCCCAGAATTGTATACTTTTCACTAGCAGATGGGATACTGGCAGTTTGTGGGTTTTAAAGTAACCTTGTCGAGGCTATGGACGCCTGCTGGTATCAGGGCTATGCTTGTGGTATTGAGGTTTTATATTTTAAGACTGAACCATTTACTGTTTTATTCTTTACAGACTGATTTTTGCTAGAAATCTGATTTGTATCAAATAAATGAATCTGCAATCTTCTAGTAATATTTAGAACCGTGAGATATTTGAATCTGTTTGAGGTGCTAAAATGATGTTCTCTATGCAATGGCTTACATTAAGGATTTAATCTCTTTGCTTGCATGATTTCAGGGAAATGAATAGAGATAATTGTTTCATCCAGCAAGTCGCCATCTGTTGTGCCCCTGCTCAACAGCCTTCTAAAATCATTATTTCATCAAACAAAATTCCATTTTGTTTGATGAAATGTTTAAATTTTAAAAAGGGACAAGTTTAATGAGTTTTCAGCTACTGATATGGTGGTTTCCATTAGGCTACTGATTCGTTGAAATTTAACATTTTGAATAACTTTTGCAAGTTATATTGGATCAATGAAATCACTACTTCAGAGTTACTGTTTTGGATGAATTTTGACTAGGACAATTGAGGCATGAGTGTTCATGGTCTTTATACTTGTTGTTGTTGATCCTAGTTGGTATCTTGCCCTAAGCCTTAGATATTAGCTTCGTTGATTTCATTGATATAAATATTAATGAGGTCATGATACCATGGTTTCTATACAAAGTTTGAATAATGGTAATCAAAGGTTGGATCCTTGTGACTCCGTTGAAGCATAGATACATGGCTTGTGTGCCATATCCTAGAGCTCGCAGACCATCATTTATATTGATATTAATTTGCATATAGTGGTATTTAAACGTTCGGCTTCAAATTACATGGTTCATGATTCTTCGCCACCTTTGATCGATGGGCCGAATATATGATAGGAAATGCATGTATTATGGTTTCGACGGGATTGATTTTTGGCACGAGCCACACCATAGTCCTATTATGACACTCGTACTTAGCCTATCCTCCGCATTTAAAGCTTTGGTACGTAGCCTCTGTCGTGGCCACTCGCCAGTGGAGCACCTATACTTTGTTCAGCGAAGATCTTCTCATCATTTAATTCCGAATAAATCATGATATTATCAGCGTTCCACGGCCTTCGACCGTCATTTGTGTTACCACTCCAAGCGCCGATGCTTTCGCTCATGTCAAACCCGCAGAAGTATAACCTGCACTCGTGCATGGCTTACCCTGCTCGTTACCTGGTGTTGCTCAGCCTTCGTTCTAAGTGCTCACAACCTGGTCTTCTGTCTCTGGCCGAGTGGTGGTACGTATTTTGTGTGTGGTTGTGCATTCGTAATCGGCCTGTGATGGCTCCTGTCGTGAGGTTTGAACCCTGCGAGATGACCCTGTTAAGCTCAAACCCTGAGCTCGCAGAAAAAGTTAGGAATGTGGGGTGGATGTTGTTCTTCGAGAAGTTTTTCGACTCGAACCCTGAGGTTACCAGAGTCTTTGCCCTGTCCCTAGTTAATTACCAAGCTGAGGTTGGTGATCTCTGCTTCCGGGTTGATGAAAGATCCATAGCAGCTGCAACGGGTCTGTCTCTGTCTGGGCAAAGGTGGTTCAAATACCAAAGGATGGACATAACCGAATGGAGACGATTGTTAAAGAACCCGATTCAAGAAGTTTCTTTTCGGACTGGGGTGGCAAGTAAGTATTTTCTTAAAGAATGGCGTCCAGTGCTTGAGTTAATTCATAGATATTTGACCTGTGAGGGCCGATTATCTTCGGCATACGTATATCATTTTCGTTTGATGGCTGCCTTTATAGGGTTTCCCATTAATTTGCCTTACTATCTTCTACACAGTTTATTTAAGATGTCAAACGCCATAAAGAAGGGGCCTAAACATGTCAGCCACAGTATTTTCCATCACGGTCTAGTTCGAATGTTGATTGATCACGAGTTGTTGAAATCAGGTCGCTCATGGGAGCAGTTTATAAAGTCAAACGGTTTTTCATCCTTCTGTCATTGCATGTTCGACAGTCCCGATGACTGTAGCAAGCATAGAGATTCGGGTTCGGCTCCGCCCTTTTCCCCGCACAAATATCTGTTGAACCCTAGCCGTAATGGTTCCGAACCCTGTAAAGAGCCCATGAGTAATCCAGTGAATAGTTCTCAAACCCCTAGAGGTCCTGGGCATATGAGAAAGATTTCATCCCTGTCACTTGTTACTCTGCCCATCAGTAGTGATAAAATTGGGAATCATCGAGGAAATCTACCCAAGTCTAAGTTGGTTAGAAGGCTGACCAGGAGTATGGCGAAAGCTAAAATGGTTAAAACCCCCGTAAGTAATAAAGTTCTAGTGGAAACGGTTGTGATTGATGATGAAGAAACCATTGCTTCTTCGCCTGTTAAAAACAACTTGGTTCATCTTGAGTCCGTTCATGATTTAGTTGGTGAAGGTCACCCTGTGGTTGATAACGATATGCACGAAACTCCTTCTCTGTCTGTTGTCGAGCCGCAATTTGATGCCACTCTTGATCATAAGAATTCTCCAGTAGGGGATAAGGAAGTGCGGGAAGTTTCGGTTAATCATATGGTTGATTCTATAGTTAAAGAAAAACAGATTAAAACAACCTCGACTATTTTTCGTGGAACCGGGGAAACCATTCATCCTCTGTTCATTAGTTGTCTGTTGGGTAAGGTTCGTAGAATGGAAGACAGGATGAATGAAATAGTAGCAAGTCGGGATTTAATGAAAACTGAGAATGTGGAGTTAAGGGCAAAGGCTGATAAAAGTGGTCAGCAGTTTTGACGATTGAAGAGTCATAAGAACAAGCTCATAAGGAGAGTCCTCAAATTGCAAGATGAAAACGAAAAGAGTGAAGAAAAGTTGCGTGAGCTCAACGCTCAGATCGCGCTCATGCAATTCAGGGCTCCTTCACCGAATCATTCTAATGGGGTCAATATTCAAGTCTTTAATGCACCAGTTAACTTATGATTATGCTGGATCGATTTGTTTTTGAATTTTGATGATCTTGTACAGGTATTTGTTTATTGCATTTCATTTGTTATTTACGATTTATCATTCTTTTATTTTTGTTCATGTTTTAATTTTATTATTTGATTTGCTGCAGGTATTATGGGTACCGTTTACGTCCAGGTTGGATCGTTGTTTTTAGATTATACTCCTCACCGATTGGACCAGACCACATAACAAGATTGCCAGGTGTTGTTTATCGCTGGAATATTCGATTCCCATGAATCGTCTTGATGATTTTATTTATATTGAAAAATGACACGTTACACTTGTCATTTTTAATTAGAAATCAGTTGGATAATTCGGTCTTGTTATCTCAAACTTTTAAGGATGTTTGTTTTTGTAAACTTGTATTTAAGGGTTAAAAGTTTATGGGATGGGGGTCGGTAATTTGTAGAAGGGAAAAGGACAAGACTGGGTTTGGATTTTGTGACTCTGGACAGCTATCCATCTGCAGCCCCAATCTTTCGAACTGGTGATACTGCTATATATGTTACTGTTTGAATACTCTACATATGTTTTTGGTGTCTGTTGGTCCTGTTGTTTCCTTTTTATACTTTATTATGTTTGTTAAAATTCTCTGTAGAAGTTTACAAGCATACATTTCTTGTGTAATTATCGATTTTCATGCTTTCAGTTTTGTTAATATATCATGTCATGTAACTGGCAATTTACATTGTTGTTTACATGATTTGTAGTTGATTACTGTATGGATCTGGTTAATGTTTAACTTATTTAAATATTATCTAGGTGTATCCACGTAGTAATTCTATTAGCATTAATTGATCCCATGGTTAATTTCTTTTACTGCTCCTGATCAGGATATTAGGATTATATATTGTTTTATGCTGTTTATTTTATCTGAAAAATCCTTTTGAATTAGATCTTGTTTATGAATTACATACAAACAATTCCTTTTGTAATTATTGTACATGTGTATACATCATGCAACATACTCCTGTAGGATACTAATCTTGTCTAGGTTTATGTTTTATTCATGTATTTAAGGCTAATTGTATTAAGTAATTTAAACTTAAAAGTTTGTCAATCATTGTAATATATAACTTGAATCAATCTTCGTAGCTAAATATAGGTCCTAATACTAACAATCAGTAGCATTAATTCTAATCAATAGGTATTATAAGACCTCAGGCCAACAGAGCCTTTAAACCTGTCGGGAACGACTTCCCCAAACAGCTTGGAGCCTGCCCTAAGGATCCCGGTCTGGGTCGTTTTCCCCCGTTGCGGGCTTACCCAAATTCGCCCGTCAACAGCTCCTTATGAGGAGTGATAAGTCAAGAAAATAAGTTATCAAGAGAATACAAAGGAGGAGGATCTATTGGGAATGGAAAACTAGATAAAAATGTGGACCCAAGTTTTTTCAACTATGACAGTTTATAAGCATGGCATATATTTCATTTGAATTCTCTTCACAAAAACATTCAATTTTGAATATACTTGAATTCTTGTTTGAGATTAATATAAGCTTTGTACGACAACTAGTTTCTCTGCACTTAAAATCTAATCGAAGGAATCACTTATATGTAGGATCAGTGCACACAATAAGCGTAGGATGCCTACTATTTCCAAATTAATTTAAGAGCAAGAGAGGATGCACAACTTGTCTCGTTAACGTCTCCATAATTTCCATATAACATATAATATTTGAGTTTCATTTCAATAATCAAATTCTCAAAGCTTGTTCATCCTTTTTCTGTGGCTTCAAAAAGGATTTTGCTTGAAATCAGTAGTGAGCAAAACAACCTTGCATAGAAAATCCTAGGTATATGTGAATCATAACTCAAACGTTGGTGTATAATTTTGATATGGATTTTTCTATTTTTTTTGTTATGCTTTTGGTGTTATTGGATAAGTTTCTGTACTAAATTTGGCACTATGTAGCAAAGTTTTTGTTTACAGTTTTAGCTTTACTTAGACCTAATTGAGTCAATGCATATATCTCTCTATAAGATATATCTATAAATTATAAATAGAGAAACCATAAAGGTGTTTTACTAACCATGCATATTTCTATGATAAAGAAATAACCCATGATTTGAATTTCCTTCCCTATTAGAGAAAACATGAATACAACTCCGTCTTTCCTTCCACTGCTATCAACGAAGGTCGGTTGGGTACTTTGATCATGTTGAGCGAAGGGGTGGTGCTGCATGAGTGAAGGGTTGAAAGCTTCAAAATATATATTCACCAACTCCTTTTAGCTCACCTTTTGAATCGAGTAGCTCTGCCTCGCTACAATCCATTCCAAAGGCAAACGAGGTGCTATAATTTCTTTAAGCTATCCCAACTAAAATTACTAAGGTGTTATTTCTTTAAGCTATCCCACTATCTAGTCAAAGCACAAGGAAGGATGTAGTCAATTTAGTAAAATGCTTAGTGTAATATCACTCCAATATATTTATTAGATCTAGAAAAATTACGGATCATTATTCTTCTATAACCTATCAAATACCTACTTCATATGATTTCTTTAAAAGAAAGGTAAAAGTAATGTAAGGACGAGAATTTCACACATAGAACCATCACACAGAATAAAAATTAACAAATATATATGGGAGCACAAATATTGGGTTAACGCTCTTCATTAAAGCATCAAATAAGCACTTCAAACCTGCACATACTAGTATAAGCAAGTGAAGCTAGAACCGACATGCCAGTAGAAGCAAGTGAACCTAGAACCGACATGCCAGTAAATCAAGTGAACCTAGAGCTGGAAAACACCAGACAAGGGGAGAGGAAAGGATGCATTAGACTCACACACTTAAAATTCTCATCATTATAAAGTATATTTTATTGAATCTATAGACAATGGGGTGCAAATTTTTATTCTTAGGAAAATAACTCTCAAAACCCAAAGATTATTCAACTTAAAAAACTATCAAACTATAACAGTCACTGCACATAGATAGGTTAACCAATAGTGTTTTAACATACATGTTTATGTAGAGCTCCACCTCAATGCCACTTCTACTCCACTCCTGCACCCTGCCTCAGTGCCACTCCCGCTCCACTTCTTCACTAGAGCAAATAAAACTCCTAAAACTCAGAACATTCAATAGACACCAACAACTCTCTGAATTCTCAAGAACAAACACCAAACAAGAAAAAACACACAACAACAAAATGCTTTAAATAAAAACAATTCGCAAGCTCGATCACAATGAAATATTGGAAAGGAAGAAAACCTACTTTCTTTCATTCACATTTATGAATTTAACAACTCATGTAGCTTGTCTTCTTAGAGGACCTTCGCATGTAGCCAATTGACACACTTCAACAACTCCATTAATTGGCATTAATGAATATAAATAAAATATCGAGGGTCGCCCGTTCCAACACCGCAGGATCAGTACCTTAATATCCCACACTCATATTAACAAATGGCAATCTAGATATTAATTAATCTAGTTTTGAATAATTATTTGTACAATGAAAAATAAAAAAGAGGTTTCAATACCTAAATTGTACAACAACACATCACTATGGTTAATTCAGTTGGGTTGAATAATTTATGATACATTTTCCTATTAATTTTATTTTTTAAAATTAAATCGTTCAATTTTTATTTATTTTATTTTATTTTAAATTAAATTGTTAATTGTTTATTACTAATTCAAAGTGGTTAAAATTAAGATGTTAATTTTTTTAATAAGATATTTATGATTATTTGTAAATGTTTAAAATAATAAAATTAAGAAATCAAATATATATTTTTAATATAAATACAATTAAAATTAAAATTAAAATGTAAAAAAATACAATTATAATTATATATGACAAATAATTAATTAAAAATAAAATTATTTATATTTATAATTAAAAATCAAATAAAATTATAAATGAAAAAATTAAATTTATTTAACTCTCATCTTCACATAAAAAAATAAAATTAACCACTCTTCATGTTAACAGTATGAACAAAAAGTGAATTCGTACAATTGTTTATCCCTAATACACCCGATATACAATGCTCACTGGTTGTTGTATAAAGTCTAATAGTTGTAGCTTTATATAACTAAAAAGAACATATTCCAAGAACAAGTTCTTTGTGTTAATGTACCAATGATCAAGAGATAACACCACCTAGTTTATTATCACATGTGAATCACCTAAGAGATACAATTCCAACATCATAGACAAACTTCACTAAGACCCATAAGTCTAGAAGTCTTAGTGTTGGTTCCATAGATATGAATTCTTTAACATTGTCATAAATTGTTTTTTTAATCATTTATCATTGCTTGCTTATTCTTATTTGATATATATTTTAAAAAAAATCTTACGAATATTATATATATAATATTATTATATTTATACATATATAATTTTTTTTATTTCTCATAAACAATTTTTTGTTTGATATATTCTACATACAAGTCTATGTATCTATTTATAAGAAAAAAATTATAGGTTGATTCCTTTCTACAATTAAATATATGACATGGATTTTGGTGAGAATATTCGATCACTGAAAATAGAGTGTTTATAAAATTTTGGATCTTGTGTTTATTATGTCAACTATGTTAGATGGTCTAAATGGATTCTACCAAATGATTATAGAAAATGATATCTACCATTGATATATATGATACACATTTATTGCAAGTGTATGTCTATTTGATGGTTTTCAAGCATGTTGTTATGCAGAAAATTTTATGACATATTTCCAAGTGCTAATGTCTTGTCATGTAAATCATTACTCATCTCCTAAAGCTCTAGAGGACTACCCATCAATGCCTTTGTTGAATAGTTACATGCTCTACTCTATCCTCAATCTCAATCAAATTCCTTCCAATGGAACACTTTTACACAATAAAACCATAGATATGACACTTAAAGCTAGTAAAAGAGCCAATAAGACTAAACTTAGAGGTTTTCCTACAAAGGTGATCAAATTTGTTACAATTTTATTATAAAATAAATCATTATTTACTAAAGAACGCATACCATCCCTAAATTATGTTGGAGATTAGGATATTTAGTTGAACTTTGAATAGAGCATCAACCATCCTACATATTGATTCAGTATCCCTTGTCCATGAAACTCACTACCTCGTGCCCTTGTCCCCCGATTTTCTCTTTGCCTCCCCTCCAACGCTTCTACACGGAATGTAATAAAATATACCCTAAATATTTATATTGACATAAAACATAATTAAACCCCCATTGGCCCCTTAATACATGGCAATATATTTTCTCATTTTCATATCATAATTAATTCCCCAATATGAATGGATGTGATACAATATTGCCCTTCCAGTGACCCCCCCGTGGGTTTGGGTTTACTTTGAAATCTTGTTTGTGTGCTCAAAAAACTTGCCAAAAAACATTCCAAGTCACTGTAGTTTTGGCAAGGTAGGAGGTTATAAAGGTTTGTATTGTAGCAAATACTATGAAACTCGGATCTAATGTGGGTGTAAGCAAGGCACTCCAAGAGAAAGTGATTTTCATCCTCAATGCTCATAGACTCACAGAGATGGAAAACCCTTTCCACCCATGAATTTTTAGGAATAGACCAACGTCATGTTTCACTATGGAGTTCATGAGAGTTCATTCTAATCTTGGCTATATTAATTTTCTTCTGTGAGATAGTTACTATCGAGAGATACTTCTGGTCCTCCAATCTAGGATTAATGACCTCCTTATAGTATCTTAATTTTCTCTTAACCACTAAATTTTCCTCACACTAGAATTTCTCTTTAAACTTATAAGTAATAATATTTTTGACATTGTCAATGTTCTGCAAAATGTCATTTTCATTAATTCCCCAATGGTTTTTAATCAAGCCATGGTATCTTTACACCAACACCGCTTGAGTCATAGTTGGTTTTGACTTGAGTTTAAAGCAATTTTAGGAATGTTAGATTTTTATCATTTAAGCAATATGATCTTAGGATCTTATCTGAGAGAATAACAAGCACAACAATCAATCACAAGAGACAATGGACACAAATATTTTCCTCAGGGAAACCATAAAGGAGAAAACACCGCAACTTCCTCAGAGATAGAATGAGCACCAAAAGTAAAACCCAAAGATACAAAGATGGTCCCCGACAGCTGATCTCTCTCTCTCTCTCTCTCTCTCTCTCTCTCTCTCTCTCTTGTTCCGGCTCCTTCTCTCTCTCACTCATGCGCTACAAATGAGTGTGAGTGTCTATTTGATAAATAGAGAGGCTCACTCTCTATTTATACTAGTTTTTGACTTGACAATAACTTACCAGGGCCGACTTCTCTAGGAGATTCTAATAACCCTAGTGCCCCACAACTGCAAGGACTTTAACCCTTGATCAACAAGGAGGTTCAACCTCTATGACTTTACATGACTTGTTTACATTAATGATTCTCCTGATATGAACATCAGGGACCAATCAAATACAATATATGAAATACATAAGTGAATACATTCCAAAGTTACAAATACATCAACACTCCCTCTTAACTAGGACGGTATTCTCTTGACACAATTCATCAGCACAAGTCTTCTTCTATGAATAATCATCAAAGCTAGGTCATCATTAGATCATCATCAAAGTTGGATCATCACTAGATCATCATCAAATCTGGATCATCACTGGATCATCATCAAAGCTGGATCATCACTGGATCATCATCATCAACACTGCTTCCGCTATCTCGATCAAATGGTGCTATCTCTCAATTCTACTTGTCACAGGAAGTTCTACAAAGCCATCCCTTTTTCATGTTGGTTGTAGGCATAGCCTCCATGTAGGTCTTCTTCTTCTTTAGCGCTTATATCTGACCATGGGAGGAACACATCCTGCATCCATGTCAGAAAGGCCCACCCAGCACTCTCATCTGACCATGGGAGGAATACATCCTACATCCATGTCAGAAAGGCCCAGCACTCACATCTAACCATAGGAGGAACCAATCCTGCATCTATGTTAGAAAGGCTCTACACTTACATCTGACCATGAGAGGAACACATCCAACATTCATGTCAAAAGGGCTCTGCACTTACATCTAACCATGAGAGGAACACATCCAACATTCATGTCAAAAGGGATCTGCACTTACATCTGACCATGAGAGGAACACATCTAGCATTCGTGTTAGGAGGGCTCTGCACTTACATCTGACCATGAGAGGAACACATCCAACATTCATGTCAGAAGGGCTCTGCACTTACATCTGACCATGAGAGGAAAACATCCAACATTCATGTCAAAAGGTTTCTGCACTTACATTTGACCATGAGAGGAACACATCCAACATTCATGTCAAAAGGGCTCTGCACTCACATCTGACCATGGGAGGAACCAATCCTGCATCCATTTCAAAAGGTCTCATGGAATCATCACTTCCCTTTCGAGGGAACCTTGATCTGGAGAACACCAAGCTTCTTCCTAAAGTGCTCAAACTTCACTCTGGCTAATGGCTTGGTCAACACATCAACTATATGTTCATCCATCACAACATACTGGATCTTTACTGCTCCTCTCTGCACCATATACCTGATATAGTGATATTTGATCTCGATATGCTTCGACTTGTCATGGAACACCGGGTTCTCTAACAACTTCACACAACTCTGGTTGTCACAATATATACAAGTAGCATCCAACTAGAGATCAAACAAATTAGATCGTAGCTTCCTTATCCACATTACCTCACAACTTGCCAAACAAGCTATGACATACTCTGCTTCATATGTACTCAGTGTCAGGCAGGATTCCTTCTTGCTAAACTAAGAGATCAGACCTAATCCCATACTGAAACAGCACCTCGAAGTGCTCTTCCTATCATTTGCACTGCCTGCCCAATCTGAATACACATAACCCTCCAGCTTAATCTTCTAATTCACCTCATACTTGAGCCCATAATCAAATGTACCCTTCAGGTACCTTAGAATATGCTTTGCAGCAATCAAGTGAACATGTCTTTGATCTGTCAGGATCTGGCTCAATGTGTTCACAGCAAAGCAAATATGTGGTCTTGTATTCGTCAAGTACATCAAGGACCCAATCATCTGACAATACATCATGGAATCAACCGACTCTGATGAAGCATCACTCAATAGCTTCAGGTTTGATGCCATAGGTGTGGTCATGGCCTTGCAGTCCATCATCCCGAACCTCTTCAAGATCTCTACTGCATACTTCCCTTGCCCCAAGGATATTCCATCTGCATTCTGCCACACCTCCATGCCTAGAAACTAATGCATCATACCCAAGTCCTTCATCTCAAACTCAGCAGCAAGCTTCCTCTTCATGTCAGCAATCAACCCATCCTCACATGTTACAAATAGGTCATCTACATACAGTAGGAGTATCACGGGATTCCCTTCTTCAACCTTGTAGTAAAGGTTGGAATCCGCTTTACTCTTGGTAAAGTCCAAACTAGTCAGGAAGTTGTCAATATTATCGTACCATGTCTTGGGTTCCTGTTTCAGACCGTACAAGGATTTCTTCAATTTACACACATGAGTTCCCTGTCATGTGTCTTACAACCAAGTGGTTGTTCCACATACACTTCCTCTTCCACTACACCATTCAAGAAACTAGTCTTGACATCCATCTGGTGTATCTTCCATTTCATTACTGTAGCCAGAGCAAGTACTAATCTAATGCAAGTGTATCTGGCTAGATGTGCAAAATTTTCTTCATAATCTATTCCTTATTTCTAGGAGAAGCCACGAGCCACAAATCTTGTTTTATATTTATCTATACTGCCATATGCAACATGCTTGATCTTGTAGATCCACTTGGAAGTCACAACAGACTTCCCTTCTGGTCTTGGGACAACATCCCAAACATCATTCTTCATGATTAACTAGTACTCCTCAATCATAGCATCCTTCCATTCTTTCTTTTATGTCGCTTCCTCATAGTTGGAAGGTTCTTTATCAATGATGTCACATAATAGGGCTACATAACCGGAGTAGGACCTAGTTCTTTTCCTCTCTATGTGTATTTCTTCTACCTCTCGTACCCATGCAGTTTTCCTATTATGAGGATTCTTCTCTTGGGGTGGATCTACAGTTTCCTGGGGTTCTTATATTTCCCAATCTTCTTCTTGAGTTGCATTGTTCATAGTTGTATCTTGAATCCTAGGTACTTTTGTTTTTTCAGGGTCTTCAGTAGGTCTCTTTCTAAATTTTTTGTAAGTTGATTCTTCATCAAATGTTACATCCCTGCCGATGTTGATCTTCTTGAATCCTGGGAAGTATATTCTGTAAGCCTTCGAGCTTTCACTATATCCCACAAATATACCCTTCCTTCTTGAAGGATCTAACTTTGTCCTCTTTTCTTTCGGAATGTGTATGTACACTAGACAACCAAATATTCTGAGATGACTGACTTCTGGTTTCTTGCTGAAGAAGACTTCTTCAAGTGTCTTGTTCTCGAGTACTCTATGTGGATTATGGTTATGTACATACACATCTGTTCTAGCATCTTCTGCCCATATATGCATGGGAAGATCTTGATCATGAGGCATTCCCCTTCCAGCTTCCATAATCATTCTATTCTTCCTTTATGCAACCCCATTCTATTGTGGATTATATGGAGTGGTCAACTCCCTCTTAATCCCCAAATCTCTACATAATTCTTTGAATTCATTTGATGTGAATTCTCCATCGTTGTCTGATCGAAAGGTCTTAATTTTCTTTTCTGTGTGATTCTTGATCAAGGCTTTGAACTCTTTGAACTTCCTGAATACTTCATCCTTGCTTTTCATGAAGTATATCCATGTCTTCCTTGAAAAATAATCAATGAAAGAAACATAGTATACATACCCACTTAATGAGCTGGATGACATCGAAGTGAATGATTTCCAAGATTCCTTTTTCCTTACTCTTGCTACTTGGAAATGTTTTCTTTGTGTTCTTTCCTTTTGCACATCCCTTGCAAACTCCTTCATGTTTTTCCTTCATTTTTGGAAGTCCTTCAACAGCTTTGCTTGCGAGTGGTCAGTGCCCTATAGTGCACATGTTCAAACCTTCTATTCCAAAGTTCATTTGGCTCTACCGAGTCATGGACCAAGGCTTGTTCTGGTTGGCCCTTTAATTTGTATATTCCTCCTTCTTGCTCTCCAATTACAACTGCATCATCTATAGTCTTTCCTTTTGGCCACATGAGGACTTAGCCATCTATAAATGCAACCCTCATTCCTTTTGCATCCAATGGTGATATAAAGAGAAGAATCTTCTTTATTCCTGGTACAAATAAAACATCCTTCATCTTCATCGACTTTCCAGAGTCTAGGTTATATGGGGATTCACCACTAACTTTTATGGGATATTGGTAGTCATCCCCAAGTTTTACTTTGTGGGGTGAATCATGTTTGGATAGTTTCACAAAAGATTCCTTGAATCCCGCCATGTGCTTGGAAGCCCCACTATCATAAGCCAATATTTGCTTTCATGTGTGACAGTTCCCATGAGAGTAGAGATCAGAACATATTCTACATCACTTGAAGAATCTTCACTTTATTGTTTGACTCTCTTTCTGGGAGGATCATCATCCTCTGCAGTGTGAGCATGATGTCTTCTTCTGTATTTTTTCTTCTTTTGAGAGCCATTCTTATTTTTAGGACAATTTCTAGAAAAGTGTCCTCTCTCATCACATGTATAGCATCTGAGTTTGGATAGATCCTTCCTTGATCTTCCAGGGTTATCTCTCTATTGAGAATGCTTACCTTGGTGATGATGATTGACCCTTCTGCTTTTCTTGGAGTGTACTGTGAGAGATTGATCTTCATTTCCCATATTTTCTTCTCGAGCTACTATTCAAGCTTCTTCTTGTGAGCATTCTTCCCCCATCCTACTAAACTTGTTTAGCTTCTTTCTGGCACAGATCCCTTGGATGAAAGAATCCCATGACATAGGGAGACCATTCAAGGTGGTCATCACAAGTTTTGCATTCTCTACTTCTTCATCTACTGCTTCAAGTTGTTCCTTGATTTGAGAGACCCTTGTAAAGTATGACTGTATGGTATCCTCATTTTGGATCTTTACATTCTTCAACCGGTTCCTCAAAGTCATGTTCTGATTAATGTTCTTCCCTTCAAATAGCTTGGTTAAGGCATCAAACATCTCTTTAGGTATCTTTAGGGAGGACACTTGTGGTATGAGGTGATCCTCAATTGAATCAGCAATAATCCTCTTATCCATGACCAATTTCCTTTTGTGTAATGCCTTAGCCTCATCTCTTTCTAGTACTAAAACCTCTTCACTGATTTAAGAGTCCAACTCATTTTCTTCCAAGACTAGAGAGATCCTATACTTCTAGGCTTGGAAGTTGTCAGCTCCCTCAAGTTTTTCATAAAGCTTGGTGTGATGAGACATCTTCACAGAGAACCTCAAATGGAAATACACAAGATTTAGATATTACCAATTTGAGAAGCTGAAAATTCGATCTGGAGCTGATCTTCTACAGTGTTGGTTTTCTGGTTCTAGGGAAAATTAGGTTTTGACTTTCCCAGAGTTCTACCCAACCAAAAATCTCGATTTTTGTCTCTAAACTTTGATTTTGATGAGGAGATAAATCCTAGGCTGGGCTCACTCAAAAATTTCACTTCTGTGAAAAGCCCTAATTTCCCGATGTAGTGGTAGGTCAAAAACTGAAAAAGCTTCGAATCAGATTATGGTTCAACAAAAAGATGCGCTCTTCAATGGAGAGTCATCCTAGATTTTTTTTGCTGATGGATTATGGAGAGAGTCCCAAAAAATAAGAATCCCTAGCTCCCGCAACTGCATAGTGTCTTCTTCTGAAGTTAGCTCTGATACCATGTTAGATTTTTATCATTTAAGCAATATGATCTTAGGATATTATCTGATAGAATAACAAGCACAACAATCAATCCCAAGAGACAATGGACACAAAGATTTTCCTCTAGGAAACCATAAAGGAGAAAACCCCGCAACTTCCTCAAAGATAGAATGAGCACCAAAAGTAAAACCCAAAGATACAAAGATGATCTCCGACAGCTGATCTCTCTCTCTCTCTTGTTCCAGCTCCTTCTCTCTCTCACTCATGCGCTACAACTGAGTGTGATTGTTTGTGTGATAAATATAGAGGCTCACTCTCTATTTATACTAGTTTTCAACTTGACAATAACTTACTTGGGCCAACTTCTCTAGGAGAGTCTAATAACCCTAGTGCCCCACAACTGCGGGGACTTTAACCCCTGATCAACAAGGAGGGTCAACTTCTATGACTTTACATGACCTGTTTACATTAATGATTCTCCCGATAGGAACATCGGGGACCAATCAAATACAATATATGAAATACATAAGTGAATACATTCTGAAGTTACAAATACATCAACAAGGAAGTCTTTCGTTTCTCATGTTATTTATCTTTTGTTTGTACATCAAGTACCTAGTCATAGCAATGCTCTCGATGGGGGAAAGACCCACTTCTATGAGGAGAATAGGATAACGATTATTGATTTCTATTTTGAGGTTATTTAAGTTATAAAGTGCTTCTGGATTTGCTTAATCTTCCTCCAAGATTCTCTAAAAGTGTTGCACCCCCATACTTCACAACCATACAAGATAACATGGATGACAAGAGTTTCAAATAGGAACTTATTTTTATCCCACTCACCAGATTGGATGATTTACAGTTATTTTCAAGACCAAAATAAGCTTTCCACCCTCCATTAATCCTTTTCTCAATGCTATAGTTCCAATTAAGTTTGTGATGAATAACAATTCCGAGATACTTGTAAGAAGTCACTTTTTCTAGATTTCTATTATCATAAATCAAAGTTGCATAGGTGTCTTTCTTATAAGTATATATATAATTTTGAATCTATATTTAAGAGTATATTTTTCTTATTCTATGACTGTCAAAGTTTAACCCATTTAGTGTCTATATAGACACACTTCTCAAATGTGCTAATACATTTTTTTAGAATACTTTATTTTTCCAAATATTAAGCATATTCTTTTTGCATTTGCATTGCATTTGTATATAGATGGACATTAATAAGGAATTATAGAGTAAGCTTATAATTTAATCTTGGTATTTTTAAGTATTCAAGCATTTAAGTAGAGATTGACATTAATAAAAGATTGTCCAATAAATTTATACTTCAAAAGTTCTTGTTAAATTTAATTGTTTTACATATGCATGCATTTTTGTAGAGATTGATATTAATAAGGGATTATGAATAATCTTATGAATTATATTATAAAACCATAGAATTATAATGTCTTATTTTGAATTTTAGGATGATGGCGAGGAACCAAATACTTTAAATCAATATAGTATAAAACCAAGAAATATATCAATAGATGCTCATAAATGCACTACAAGTTGAGGAAACATCTCTCTCTTCCATGAATTTAAAATTGACATAGTTGTATATTATGAGTTTGGGTTAGATATATAGAATCATGGCCTTATGAAACAAGTTAGATTGCATTGAAATTTATCCTTCGTTTTGTGTTTGTTATCTTGTGGATTATTTTCTTACTACTTTTAGTTTATTTTTATTTTGGTTGTAAGACTTATTACCTCTAAAATACAACTAGTATATTATAGGGTTTATTTGCAATATTCAAATTGATCAATGAGTTATGTAAACTCCAAAAGTGATTATTTACGAGCTATTAAGGTAAACAAGGGCATAACTAGTCCTTGCTCTAATTTGAAATTGAGGTTTAAGGTTAGTATAGTAAGGAATGCTCCATAACAGGTGCTATGAAATTGCAATAAAATTGGTCGAAACGTCATTAATGGATCTTGTGATTTCTGTTTTAAAACTATAAAATAAAATAATTTTTAATGAAAATATCAACAAGTTTGATAAGTGATTTTTAAAAGTTTTCTCAATTTAATTTGGTTAGGATAACTTCCAAACATTAATAATTGTAACCTGGTGGGATATGTTCCAAGCTCAAATAGAGTTATCACATGCATCATCATCATTCTCATTGACATTATTATCGCCGATGTCGTTCTAATACCTTACGTGAATTCCATATAGGATCTTTGACATTTGATTGGGATGGGTCTTAATTATTAATTGTCTTCTTCATTGTCATCATCATTGTTGTTATTATCATCATATACATAGGCATTTTGTCATCATCATCATTGTAAGCATCACATATATATCATCATAGTCATTGTCATCATCATTGTGATTATGGAAAAGCAATCCAACTACCTAATTGTAACATGAATTTGGTATATGAGCTTTGGCGTTGGAGCTGGAATTGTTGTCGTCGTCATTGACATGCTCATTGTAGTCATTGTTGTCATCTTATAATCAAATAATCATCAATGTCATATTTTTCATTGTCAAGAAGCATCATCACCGTCAGTGCCCTTATCGACGTCATGTTGTTAAGATCATTCAGATGCCATTAGGGATAGTCAAATGGCATTAGGGTCATAAAAATATTGTCCAACCCTTTTCTAAAAGAAATCTAAGTAACCATAACACAACAAAATATTGTAGATGAATTTTGTTGGGTTCACAAATCCTATGGTTGGATTTCAAGGCATATTGAATATGACTCTTTCTCCCCAATTAAAAAAAATGGGTAGGAAATGCACCTTTCTTTTCTTCCTAACATTCTATCATATTTAAATCACCACAAATAAGGCATGGTGAATTCGGTGAATTGGGTAACTTATCTGCAAACCAACACAATAAAGACTAAGACTCTAAATAGTTACTATTGTGTAAATGTTGGCTAAGGATGTGATAAGACTCCAAATAGTTACTAATGTGTAAATGTTGGCTAAGGATGTGATCATTAAGATTGAATAAAAATCTAGGAACAGGTTTGGGCAATAAAAGGTCCTAAAGAATTTAATAAAGTTTAGGCACTAAAAGATCCTCTTAAAAATAAATTCAAAATTTTATTTATATATATATACACACTAATGTGTACATGTTGGCTAAAGATTTGATTATTAAGATTGAATAAAAATTTATGAACAGTTTTGGGCACTAAAAAGTCCTAAAAATTTTAATAAAATTTAGGTACTAAAAGATCTTCTTAAAAGTAAATTCAAAATTAATCACATATATATATATAAGCTCCAAAAATACTTGTTAAGTCATGAAATTTTTAATTTATTAAAAAAATATATATATTAAAAAATCATAATATTTAAATATAAAACATAAAATATACCAATTCCTTAAAATCAAAATTTTTATTTCATATTTTTTTTCATAGAACTTTTTAAAAAATATCAATAATTTGAATACAAAATATACAAACAAATCATAAAATAATGTGGATCCTCTAATTTATAATTCAAGTTTTCATATTATATCAATTTATTAAAAATATATCGGTCAATAATACATTTGCTGGTACGAAAAGCTATTAATCAACTCAACAGAATAAATTGGTACCATCACAAGCGACTGCATCAGTACAACAAAGAGGAAATTAGAAGGCCATAGATTGTTTACTATGGCGAACCGGTGAACCAGAGAGTATATATACTTATCTACTTTAGACTGCAAGAGAGCCTGGAAAGAACTTGCTAGATGCCATGAGAAAAGTAAGAATATCATCGGGCACAGTATTCTCAATCGGTGACCCAGAGAGTATATATACTTATCTACTTTAGACTGCAAGAGAGCCTGGAAAGAACTTGCTAGATGCCATGAGAAAAGTAAGAATATCATCGGGCACAGTATTCTCAATCGGTGACCCAGAGAGTATATATACTTATCTACTTTAGACTGCAAGAGAGCCTGGTAAGAACTTG
>LPNX010127023.1:0-10172 GCA_001517045.1 Pseudotsuga menziesii | reverse complement strand
AACAAAAACAGAAAAGTATTACAAACTACAGTTTTCACCAAGCAACTTTCATAGTGGCTTATAGGAAAATAGGGACTAGGGGTAATCCTACTTTTCCCTTGCATCGACGAGTATTAGACCCAGAGCATATTCTGAGAGAGGCTAGACAAAAATTAAGTTCTACTTCTTCTAGAAGATACTAATATCCTTTATCTATATACATAGTAGATCAGTTACAGTTAGCTTCTGCTTCTCCAGATCTACAGCCTAAAAAGGAAGAAAAACAATATTTGTATTTTCTTATCCATGCCACTCAAGTTGATAGTTTTTCAAGTTTACACCAATCCCTTATCATCTGAAAATGTCAAACCTCAAATCTTACATTCCGGAATTTTTTAATTAAAGTTTCAACTTTCACCTTATACTCCTCTCACAAGTAAGATCCCACTTCATCAAATTAAAATAAATATCCCTCCTTCTTTATTAAGTCAAGTTAAACCAATCATGGTTCGATAGCCTCTTGATTATATGGAACAAATAGTGTCTGCAATGTATTCCCCATTAGTGTTTCCTCAACCCCTTCATGCTCTTCCTGGAGGTGATTATCAAAAATATCTCCCTAGTTTTAAAGGTCAGGGTGAAGTAACAACAAAGTAACAATGGAATGGATTTTTCAGTTATGCTGACAATTAGAACATTGAGGTTAAGTATGTTTGGATGGGGATGTTTGTTCAGATCCTGGATGGAGAGGTCAGATAATGGTTCAGAGAATTACCTGCGGGTTCTATAGATGGGATAGAAGCTTTAGTGTAATATCCCTCCCCTATGCCCTGGAATATTTGTAATGTATTGTAAGAAGGTTTCCGGGTGAGGAGCTCAAGTGCCAAGGCCCCACCCGAAGAAAACCTAAGCCTTCATAAAAGAATAAAAGAGAGTTAAAAGGATATATAAATTAAATGGGGATAAAGATGCCAATCTCGACGGGCATGGTGAGGGAAAAGGACTATTTATACTCTCCTTAAGAATAAAAAAAAATAAAGAAATCCCTTATATTAAAGACAACATAAGGTCACTGTAGAACTTCGAGGAGATCCGTGGATAATCAAAAAATATAAGGGGGTTAAAAAGAAAACATTTTTTACATATTTTTTCCTTTGCATAACGAGGAAGGAGTTATTCATTAATTATTCACCCAGGCAGGTTTTAGACAAGTATTTTAGTTAACCCTAAAATATTTATGAAGGCCATTAATGGACAGCGGATTTCAGAGAGACGTGCCTCAGCAAGGGTTATGGCACAATAACCGTTTACATTGGTGGAATTACTGGTTGGGCAGGGTGCATGCCTTGGGTTAATTTTCTTTACAGCAAATTTTTAGGGAAGACCATCTCAACGCTAATTGTGACAGATTTGCTGTTTAAAAATTTAGACTTATTCCCGCAGCATGAAGTGCTGCCAAATACTTTAATTTTTCTTTACAGACACTCGGAAAGTGGGAAGGGGAATATTTAATATTAAAACGGTCACTGGCTGAGGGAGAAGAGAAGGGGCTTCCAAATAGGAGTGCTCTCTGCGCCTTTAAAAGAAAAAAAAGAGGAAGCTCGTCGGGGGAGGAGGGTATTCGCCTCTTTGCATGATAGGTAGACTCAGGAAAAATTTAGGCGTCAATGTGAACTCCGGTTCATATGTGATCAGGTTCTCGTATGGCAGCGTGAAGGAGAGCTCTCTATGTCCCTATCAGATATAGATTTGGTCCCTACGATTTTCTGGAGGAGACCTTAGAGGGAGAGGCTACAGGCGTTTCCAATGGGAGATCTGCATGGTAGCTGGAAGAGAGCTCTACATTTTTTTTTAAGAGGGTGAAACTCTGCAAATTCCTTTTTGAATATGGACCTCTGTGTTCTTGAGAGAGTGAATCTCTGCATTTTTTTTGTTGGGAGTCTAATCCTCTGCGTTAGAGACTGCAAAAAGAGTGATGATCTCTATGCACCTTTGGGAATTCAAGGGATTTTTGTTGTACGTTTCTAGTGAGAGAGGGCGACCTTTTAGGAGTGATCAGAAACAAAGTCAAGAACTTGCGACTAGCTGTAAGTGGGGTGGAGCTCCTATGGAATATGTGAGATAGTATACCCTAGAAGGGTCTGGGAATCATAATCACTATATGGCAATAACGTTTGATAGATCCACTTTGGAATGATACAACTTATGGCTTACAGTTTGATCGGCTTTAAGGTAATCGAATTGATTAACTGTGTTTTTGAATCTATAAGATGTATAGATAATATTCATTGCGTGATCTAAATGCTTTAAGTTTTTTTTACTTGGTAATTAGTTATCAAGAGTCGTGACCTCAAGGCAGTGGTAATCACGTTCATAAACTGTGTGGCTAGAACATTATTCGATATACTTTATTTATCTATTCGCCTTGAGATGATTTATATATATATATATTGCTACGAGTCTGAGCGAATAGGGGACAATAGGACAAAATCCAATGCACCAAACCAATTTGTAATGCAGGGTGCTACTTTTCTTGTCACTACCCTCTTGACTTATGAAAACCCTCTCTATCTTTCGTAGTTGGAAATTGCTATGTACTCTACACTAAGGGAGCTGATCCATGTATATGGAGATCTTCTACCTTTTTTCCTTCTCTTTTTGGAGTTAAAGAACCAACCCACGACAGGATCAGAAATCGCTATGCTTTATTTTTACAAAGGCCGATCCTTGATTTCAGATGCTGTGCCTCTACCTTCGTAGGATTGACCTTGGTTGCAGTGTTCTGGGAAACCCTTTTTCTTGTAACTGACCCGAAAATTCACCCAACGTTAATATATACCTTGTTTAGATCGGTGGTTTACACCAGGGGAAGGAACCATTGGGAGAATGATAATCTGCTTTCCTAGTCCAATTGCTTATGGTGAGGGAAGAGATTTTGCAAATTTAAGCGTTAACCGGTTTTTCTTAGTTGTGTTGAGAAGTAGAAGGTAGAACCTTGGGAAAAGAAAACATTAATCTAGTTTTGTTTATATGTATTTTGTTTACATAAAGGAGCGTTGGTAAAAATAATTAAATAGGGCATAGAACTTTAAATAAAAAGTTCGAGTCTAAAAGGAGACTTAACCATGCAGTCCGAAATGGATTACAACAGTGAAGAGATCTAGTAAAAGGACTAATACAGAAGCTTATATTTTAGAATATTATGTTTTGAAAAAGATAAGTATGTTTTCTGGGTAAAACACAATATGTAAAATGGAGTAAAATATCCTCTTACAAAGTATGAAACTACTAATTGTTTAATAAGAGTAGAACCCATTGCAGGTTGAGAACAGGAAATCACTTGATTTATAATCCTTAGGATTGTGTATAAGGTCGACATTCAAAGACAACAATGGATTCCGTACTTGAATGTTGTAGTTAAAGACAAGGATCCCTTGATGAATATAAGATCGTGACAAAGGCGCCCTACGAAGAGGCAGATTGTAATGTTGAATGTGTAAAGATGGCACTGGATGTGCTACAACTTGTAATATTTTTCCCTCGGATATGAATAAAAGAACTAGCAAATGATTGGTGGATGTAGCCTCGTGGACGAGGTGAACCACGTGAAAATGGTTGTCTTACTTTTGTATTATTATTATTGTTGTGCATGCTTTTTTTCTTTTTCATGATGATGCTGTTATAATGGTGTATAAAAGTTTTAATCGGTGAAAAGAATTCTAAACTTCTTATTATGCAGGCTTGATTGAATGGTTTGTAGCCTTATGGTATCACGGGTATACTACATTTAGAATAGGTGTTTATGAGACAATGTCGGTGAAAAGAATTCTAAACTTCTTATTATGCAGGCTTGATTGAATGGTTTGTAGCCTTATGGTATCACGGGTATACTACATATGGTATCAGAGCGAGAGTGACAGCACTCGGGCCTATTTGGGTTCAAAATGGATAGTTCTAACCAGTGGAATGTTTTCTTTTCTGTGGATGCATGGTATTCCCCTCGGCGAGGGTGAATGGACGTTGTCCAGTAGGCCTCTAATGACGAGGATCAAATAAATATTGTGGGAAAAGAAAGGAGGACCCTAAGATCGTGAGAGACCTCATGACCATAAGCGTAGTCTTATCCCGAAGCATTCGAGGCTTGGAACAACATCTGTCTTCGGAATGTGAATGGTAGAGGTAAAATTCCAGCCTAGCGATTTTGTTTTTAATAATTAGTTTTATGCTATACAATGGCCTTCAGTATGGCAGGAAACCGATTGGAAAGTAGTGCAGGGATCGTAAGTTAAATAGCCATGTGGAATAATGACCACACATAGCCAGGAGGATATATGTGCAGGTTAGTCTCATAATCGATCTTGAGTTTGTGTTTGAGAAAACATTCAAATTTATGAGGCAATGTGTTATAAAGCGTAGGTCGTCTTTCATATAATTATAAGGCAGCAATTAACCAAATCAGTGTTGGATGAGTTGCGCTAAGCATTTATTCCTTTCTGTAATTAACAATAGGTTCTGCTTTTTGCGCATAGCCGGTTTGGTCTCTTTTTACCCTTCTGCGGTATTGATAGCCTCTGCACCGAGGAGGTGATCCACTAAGTTCTGAATGCTTTGTAACCAGGCCTCTACCTCCACATTGAAGTAATAATCCCAAACAGTCTGAATGATATTCTTAACCTGAGATTTGTTTAAACCATGCATCTACCTCCACGCGTGAGCTGATGGTGACAATTCATGCCCTTCTAACACGGGAGGAACATTCAAAACCCTAGAAAAAACAGAATTCAACATCACATGAATGATCCTTTTGGATGACTAAGAAGTACTGATATTTTTACCAGTAGAAAGACTCGATCTATTGAGTAGATGGAACGAGAATAACTAGTAGGATAACTTGTTAAATTTTTACTGAGTCTACAACCTAAAGTAGATCATATAGGCACGCTTTGGGTTAGTTGAACCAGTTCACTCCATGTGATTCAAACTTTTTGCCATTCATTGCTTGAGCAAGTTTGAGTGCTGCAAGGTTTAGGTCAATTGGAATCCTAAATGGGGAGAGTGGAAAATTAATTATACCATCCCGGGATCTCAAATTAATTCTGCAGTTTTCCTTGTTGTCATTCAGGAAAAAAAAAAATGGTTCCACAGAACTATTTATTGGTTGGCGTTATTTGTTGTAATAACACAGCGTTTTGCGTGAGACATAACAGTTGTGGACTCAGTATGCTAAAAAGTTTGGAAGAACAGTTGTCATCTGAACCATGAGAATTTCAAAGTACATTTTCATTTGAACTAGTAGAACTTCAGTGATAGTTTCAAATATATTGCAGCAATAGATTTTGGTTTTCTTTGACTAAGGGCATTATTTCAAATTATTTTAACTCATAGATTCCAGAATGTGGGTTTATAGAATTTCCAACATGCATTCAATAAATAATGTTTAATGGCGTAGTATTTTTGAAAGGAAATGACCCCTTTTGGGTACAAAAAATTTGGAAGGTAATGGATAGATAAACTAGGCCTTACCCCAATATCTAATAGTTGATGAAATAGGTGGTGAAATACAAATGCGTTTCTTTTGTCATGCAGGTCAATCATATATCATTTTCCCCTTTTTTTTATTATTATATATTGACAGTCTTGATGCTTCTGACGGTTTAAAATACTCTAAGAGGAATTATCCAATCCATATTATTATGCTTTGAATTTGGGAAAGATAATTATTTGGAACAGTCTCCTCACACTGGAATAATCAGTACGATAATGCTTCCAGAATCAAAATATATAGTCCGAGTAAGTTTTAACTTTTCATTGATATTAAGAACATGTAGTCTTGATCTTAGCTTTATATTTTCAAATTTCAACATTATAGGAAAACATTTTTCTAAAGTTATTTTGGAAGATACAACATTGCTGTATTGATATTGATTTATGTTTTAAAGACGGGCATGGGCTTTAAAAGATTTCCGTATGGTTTTTAAATATTGCTGAATATTTTACAGATTGATGTGGGCTTTAAAAGATTGCCTTATGGTTTTAAATATTGCTGAATATCTTAAAGATTGATGTGGGCTTTAAAGGATTGCCGTATGGTTTTTAAACATTGCTGAATATTTTAAAAAGATTGATGTGGGCTTTAAAAGATTGCCTAATGGGTTTTAAATATTGCTGAATATTTAAAAGATTGATGTGGGCTTCAAAAGATTGCCGGATGGTTTTTAAATATTGCTGAATATTTTAAAGATTGATGTGGGCTTTAAAATATTGCCGTATGTTTTTAATACTTTAAATATTGCTGAATATTTCAAAGATTGATGTTGGATTTTTGTATAAGATTCGTGAGCTTTTCTCTCACAAGTTAAATATGCTTACCCATCTTCTTGAAGACAAATATATATAGTTTTGAAGGCATGATTTATGATAAAAGTTTGATATTCTTTGATTAATTATCGGCAGATCATTGAGGATGCCCATCTTTGTGATTGATTTATTTTTGATTATGGATATTGTAGAAGGGACCGTTTAACTAAAGTAGTGGTTTAATTGGTCTTTCGATTGGGGTTTTTCTGACCTTATTATGGTGAGTCTAATTGCAAGCAATTTACTTTGGTTAGAATTGCTAACAAATTTTGGATGTTGGTCTTATATCATTAACAAGCATTTTAAAAGTTCAGATGTAGTATGTATAACATTGCAACAGTGAGTGAATTTTTCTGTTGTAATAAACTGAAGTTAAAGGGTAAAGTTGGGTTTGCCTTGTCAAAATTCTCAGGTTTTTATGTGATTGCTTGCAAGTTGTATTGTTATAAGCAATTGAAAGGGTCTTGTGGCATCTTGTGAATGCCTGCATGTCAATTCGGGTATTTAAAAGAAATTGAAAAAGCTCTTATCTGCTAAATGAGAAAAGAAGCAAGACATGCTGTATGCTAAGAATTCGATGTTTCTTTTGATAAACTGACCACTTACAAATTGATTGCAGGCAAGGGAAATTGTGGCCTTGAGGAGTGGTAAAGCTCCAGGACTATGATGAGTTAAATCTCATGTGTGTAAATTTATCACCAGAAGAGGGAGTGGTGATGGAGGTAGTGGTTAAAATCTACCTTGTTTTCCCCTGGGCCAGCGAGGGACCATTATGCATTCTGGGGACGCCCAGATGTAAGACATGTGGTTAAGACTCGTTCCGCACACATTAGAGGACTGTCACATGAGTTGGGGGACTCTGTGAAGAGAATAACCTCTAGGCGCTGTGAAGGTGTGCGAGAACGGAGTGCCTCAGCTTGGTGAAGCACCCTAAAGGAGATACCGCTAAGAGGGGCACAGGGTATCGTCCTTTTGTTGGGTGGCTTGAATGAAGAATAATGACAAGCACCCTGAATAGCACAGAGGAGATACACAAAGGGTTGGTATCGTCCTTTTGTTGGGTGACTTGGATTGGTACTTGAAGTATTGTTGGCACTTGATGTGCTGGGATGGAGGACATCCAAGAAATGAACAATGCGGAAAAAGGTATGTGCATTGCAAGTAAACAAGTACCGATGAGGTAATATGCTGATTGATTGACATTATTGATATAATGCGATTTCAATGCTTGTATTCATGTTTTTGTTAATGTATAAATTGCATTATGGAAAATAATTGGGTAATATGACACCCAGGAACATTAGAAAAATTGCAGATTGCAAGAGAATCTATGACTTTTGTTTAAGTTGAATTGTAATTTGGACATGGATTATTGGAAAGGACTGAATGGTAGTTATGATGCTGCAAATGACCTGCTAATTATGTTTCATGATGAATTGAATCTTACCTATGAAAAATTTGGGTAGACCTGATTTTATGTTACAGGAAAAATGCAGGTCCTACAAACCTACAAAGATCACAAAATAAAATCAAATAGATCCGAGCAAGGCGAAGCAAGACGACATGACTCCAGAGAAGAGTAAAAGTTTTTTCGAAGAAACAAGAAACACCGAGGACGGTGTTCTTTCTTTAGGGGGGGAGGATGTAATATCCCTCCCCTATGCCCTGGAATATTTGTAATGTATTGTAAGAAGGTTTCCGGGTGAGGAGCTCAAGTGCCAAGGCCCCACCCGAAGAAAACCTAAGCCTTCATAAAAGAATAAAAGAGAGTTAAAAGGATATATAAATTAAATGGGGATAAATATGCCAATCTCGACGGGCATGGTGAGGGAAAAGGACTATTTATACTCTCCTTAAGAATAAAAAAAAATAAAGAAATCCCTTATATTAAAGACAACATAAGGTCACTGTAGAACTTCGAGGAGATCCGTGGATAATCAAAAAATATAAGGGGGTTAAAAAGAAAACATTTTTTACATATTTTTTCCTTTGCATAACGAGGAAGGAGTTATTCATTAATTATTCACCCAGGCAGGTTTTAGACAAGTATTTTAGTTAACCCTAAAATATTTATGAAGGCCATTAATGGACTGCGGATTTCAGAGAGACGTGCCTCGGCAAGGGTTATGGCACAATAACCGTTTACATTGGTGGAATTACTGGTTGGGCAGGGCGCATGCCTTGGGTTAATTTTCTTTACGGCAAATTTTTAGGGAAGACCATCTCAACGCTAATTGTGACAGATTTGCTGTTTAAAAATTTAGAATTATTCCCGCAGCATGAAGTGCTGCCAAATACTTTAATTTTTCTTTACAGACACTCGGAAAGTGGGAAGGGGAATATTTAATATTAAAACGGTCACTGGCTGAGGGAGAAGAGAAGGGGCTTCCAAATAGGAGTGCTCTCTGCGCCTTTAAAAGAAAAAAAAGAGGAAGCTCGGCGGGGGAGGAGGGTATTCGCCTCTTTGCATGATAGGTAGACTCAGGAAAAATTTAGGCGTCAATGTGAACTCCGGTTCATATGTGATCAGGTTCTCGTATGGCAGCGTGAAGGAGAGCTCTCTATGTCCCTATCAGATATAGATTTGGTCTCTATGATTTTCTGGAGGAGACCTTAGAGGGAGAGGCTACAGGCGTTTCCAATGGGAGATCTGCATGGTAGCTGGAAGAGAGCTCTACATTTTTTTTTAAGAGGGTGAAACTCTGCAAATTCCTTTTTGAATATGGACCTCTGTGTTCTTGAGAGAGTGAATCTCTGCATTTTTTTTGTTGGGAGTCTAATCCTCTGCGTTAGAGACTGCAAAAAGAGTGATGATCTCTGTGCACCTTTGGGAATTCAAGGCATTTTTGTTGTACGTTTCTAGTGAGAGAGGGCGACCTTTTGGGAGTGATCAGAAACAAAGTCAAGAACTTGCGACTAGCTGTAAGTGGGGTGGAGCTCCTATGGAATATGTGAGATAGTATACCCTAGAAGGGTCTGGGAATCATAATCACTATATGGCAATAACGTTTGATAGATCCACTTTGGAATGACACAACTTATGGCTTACAGTTTGATCGGCTTTAAGGTAATCGAATTGATTGACTGTGTTTTTGAATCTATAAGATGTATAGATAATATTCATTGCGCGATCTAAATGCTTTAAGTTTTTTTTTACTTGGTAATTAGTTATCAAGAGTCGTGACCTCAAGGCAGTGGTAATCACGTTCATAAACTGTGAGGCTAGAACATTATTCGATATACTTTATTTATCTATTCGCCTTGAGATGATTTATATATATATATATATTGCTACGAGTCTGAGCGAATAGGGGACAATAGGACAAAATCCAATGCACCAAACCAATTTGTAATGCAGGGTGCTACTTTTCTTGTCACTACCCTCTTGACTTATGAAAACCCTCTCTATCTTTCGTAGTTGGAAATTGCTATGTAATCTACACTAAGGGAGCTGATCCATGTATATGGATATCTTCTACCTTTTTTCCTTCTCTTTTTGGAGTTAAAGAACCAACCCACGACAGGATCAGAAATCGCTATGCTTTATTTTTACAAAGGCCAATCCTTGAGTTCAGATGCTGTGCCTCTACCTTCGTAGGATTGACCTTGGTTGCAGTGTTCTGGGCAACCCTTTTTCTTGTAACTGACCCGAAATTTCACCCAACGTTAATATATACCTTGTTTAGATCGGTGGTTTACACCAGGGGAAGGAACCATTGGGAGAATGGTAATATGCTTTCCTAGTCCAATTGCTTATGGTGAGGGAAGAGATTTTGCAAATTTAAGCGTTAACCGGTTTTGCTTAGTTGTGTTGAGAAGTAGAAGGTAGAACCTTG
>LPNX010127021.1:524844-559034 GCA_001517045.1 Pseudotsuga menziesii | reverse complement strand
AATTTCTTTCAAATTGTAATTATATTTGTTTTATCATATATTTTTATAGCAAAATTATCCTATTGCTATATATTCTCAATCTCTTCTTAGGAGGCAGGTATTAAGCAACTTTGTTGCTTATTCCACTTGTTTTATTTACGATGACATTTAGCGTTATAAAATCATTTTTAATAATTTATCATGGTTAAATAAGTCATTATAATTATTTTCATATTAATGTCATTCAATAATGGAGCATTGTATTTTAAAAAATCTATTTTGATATTTAAAGTTACCGCACCTCTAAATAATGCAGAATGGTCCTCTAACACACCCTACAGATCAAGAACATAGAATTGGTCTCTCACCCAGGACCTGCAGTTGAGAGCGGTTTGTGAAAGTGGCAATTACTTAAATAATAATTGGATTAAGAATTGCTTGGTATACTACTAATTCCAGCCTGACTACTACTAAAGTTCAACATCAACAAGGGGAACTTATAAAACAAGTTTGAGTTTATTGAATATCAACCTCCCTCATCTACAATTATTAAATTAGGACCTCTTATGCAGCCATCAATTACTTGATATATGCAGATAAACTTATGAAACAATTCTAGATATGTAGAGTTGCCTGCGGTATATTTTGATTCTTTTTCTTCCAACTCTGAGTTGGCAAAGCTCAGGGTTCAAATTTCAAACGTAGTTCCATGCCTACAGGATGTTCTCACCATGGGTTGAGAGCTCTGCACTGACCAGTTTAGAATTTTACAGCAATTCATATGTCAACATTTAAGCAACACAGATCAATCCTCAAACAAAAGAGAGAACCGTGGTGGGAAAAGAATTTGGGAACCAAGCTTGGGAGCTCAAGCGTGGTGGGAAAATAATTTGGGAAACAGGCTTAGGAGCTCTGCATGCCACTTGAGTATGTCAGCATCTAAGAAAACACATATCAATCCTTAATCAAAAGAGAAACCCGAGGTCAAGCGTGGTGGGAGAGACTGGAGATCGGGATGCTAAATGGGGCAAACCCTCCCCCATCATTATTTTTTTTAAATTATGTATTTACCATCCATTCATATGATATTGGTATTCAAATTTTGATCATAATTGAATTACCATCATTACTTGTTGGTAATTTCCACCTGAAAAGAACAATCCATCGTTCAACCCTTTATGCAAGAACAAACAAGAACTCATACTCCAATTAACAAACCCAGAGCTAAAAGCATAGCAAAAATCACTTGTACAATATATAAATATAAATTAAATTAAAATAAAACCGACAAAATAGAAATTATCTTTAGTTGTGATTGTTTGACCCTTCTTAAGAAGAGGGTTTTTAGATACCCAAAACTTGGAGAGGAGATGTCTATGTATTATCAATCGAAGCATTGAATTGTTGTTGAGTGGAGAGCAAGCTAATCACAAATTGGGAAACAATCATGTAGTAAAAAAAGCATGTGGGTTCTCAAGTTTCCGATATGGAAAAGAAAAAGTCGTAAATCGGACAAATGAACGTTATTAAAATAAAAAACAATATTCCCAATATCCTGGATCTGAAATATCAGAAATCAGATAAATGAATAAACGTTATAAATTCTGAAATCGTGCAAATGAACGTTATTAAAATAAAATAAAAAAGATATTCCCAGTTTTCGATATCCAAAATATCGTGAATAAAAAATAGATAAGCCAACAAATTATTTCAACAAAAACCCTAGTCTCCGGTTTCGGATATCTGATTCCCCGATCTTCCGATTTCGATTCGGGATTTCGAAAATCGGAAATCGAAGATCTAATTGTTTTATTCTAATATTGCAGATCTAATTTTTGAATTTTTTTGAAGTTACATATACTTCTAAATTTCCTGAATTTACTAATCTATGATCTTATATATCGAGGTCTTTAAAATAAACTTACATGAAGGACAAATAATACATGGACTCAAATTAAAATTGGTAGTGGTTACATTTGGTGAATTGGTGCACTAAAAGAATTTGGTTGAGTGTTAGATGGCCATAAAATTATATTGAATTTACCAGATTGCAGAAAATCATGGTCTCATTGAATACAATCTCATCAAATCTCATGGCATCTCGTTTTGTTGTAATTGCAGGAGAAAGCCGCAATATTAGAATATTAGTGCCCATAATTACATATTGCCACCAGGGTTTGTTTAGTTGAATTATTCAGGGATAACAAATTATGACAGGGTTTATTTTGTCCGTTTTATTTTATTTTAATTTATATTTATATATATATTTTGCTAAAATGAATTCAATTGACATAAAACGAATTAAATAAAAATTTTACAAATATAAATATAAAAAAAATTGATCTTATTTGAGAGCAAAACAAACTAAACCTATAAAATTAAGAGAGTAAAATAAAGGGCTTTACAAGCACAAAATAAGTTTTGGCAAATCTCTGTTGTCGCTGCAATTTGGAAATTAATTTTGCATTGCCCGATTCCGTGTGTTCAACGAGCATTGTTCGTAACTGTTTATAAAATAGAGAAGAAAAACGTGTTCTCTCCTTCTCTCAAAATTGTGGACAAATGAGGAAATTGAAGCTGAAATTTCAGTACATTGGAATGAACTTTTGGAGCATGAAACAGAGGTTTTAAAAGTCCTTTCTTCCACTGTGTACACTGCACTGTATGTTTCTAATGAGCAATGGCTTGGTTTCTTACATAAAATTTTGTCAGCCCACTACATGCATATAAAAGAAAGTTGTGTGCCAGAATGAACATCAAGTGTTGGTGATACAGTAAATCCTATCTGTCTTAAAAATGAGCTTTTGATTTTCCTTACAACTATGATTGATGCGGGCTGTTCCTTCAGAGATATTGCTCAGATTTTCTTTCAAGGAAGAGAAAGTATTATGGCAGGCACCAGCTTAAAATTTGCTGATCATATTATTCATCAGAACGGAGTGGATAAATTTGAGGAAAAACTGACAGTTGTTAGAGGTAAATATGCTTATATCTTTGAAGATATTCAAGAGGCGTATGTATGCCTTATTGATTTCGTCTTCTGGGAGATACATTCCCAGATCTCCAATGATTTAGCAATTGAAATCAACAAGATCAGTACCCGACATTTATGCAATCTGTTGTCATATCATATCATCAACAAAATTTAACATCAACATAAAATATTTTTCCCATTAGAATATGAAAAATGAATGTAATTTCATATTATTAGACAATTTTATGATTAATACAAATTTTAAAACTGACAGTTTTTTTTTCAAAATTCAACAAAAAAAACTTTGCACCTTTCCCTATTTTGCCTATTAAAATAGGGAAGAGCAAACTTTCATATTGTCAAACAATTTTATAATTACTACAAAATTCAACAAAGAAAATTCAGTGTCTGCAACAAAATTGCAGATTTTCAAAAGTTTGATAATTAACACAAAATTCAACAAAAGAAACTACATATCGTATGGTTTTTATGATTATGCCATCATTATCACATATAATATGAAAAATTACATAGGAAAAATTAGGAATTTTATATAATGAGAATTTTTACACATACTATAGTGAAAGGCATTAAAGTTGTTGTGAAAAGCTTAACAATTGAAAAAGTCGATGAGAACAATCACCTGTAAGTGGCTCTATGTAAAGGTGGACCATGGTAAAGGCATCGATACCGATCAATGAAAGCCATAAATAGTAGATGTTGTTTTTCCGCACTGATTAGGTCTAGATCTATGCTGATGCTAATTTCTTGCGATTTGCACTCATCCTTGGAAAAATAGACCTTTCCAACCTTCAATCACAAAAACAACGGCTAAATCTCATCTGTTGGAGAACATGCATGAAACATAATCAATCTTATCATTCAATTACTCAAATCGAGACCATCTCCTCTTGCTGGTGTGGAAGAGGTTTCCTAGCATTAAATCCTTTTTGGATGCAGTTGGTCAGCTTTCGTTACTGTCCCTACCGCTAGCAAGAAATAGGTGCACGAAGAGTGATGGGTGTTGGATGAGTCTCAAAGGTGCCAAGATAGAAACTCACAATATCATAAATCGATTTCATCAGTTCAATAAAAGTGCATGTATTATTATGTAATATTTGTATATATTATTATGCAATATGTCAGCTCAGTTCGAATTTATATATACAATGTAATATTTTAGTGCAGTGAACTATTCATTTCGAATTCATATATGCAATTATCGTGTATATCAATTATTTATCATATTAAGTAAATGTGATTTGTAATTATCTTTTGGCAAGTTCCTGAGAGCAGCATGCAAAAGGATTTCGGTCTTTGATAGACTTGAATCCGTCCATTTAGATGAGCCAACATCTACCTTTGCAGATTGTTGCATGTTGAATAATTTTTTGTCCTCGGGTTGTTGCTTGTACACTATTTACTCCACCGTTCTAAAAATTCATCCCGATTTTCTCCAAATTTCATTTTGATTTTTTCCCAAATTTTATTCTACAAGTTCATACGTTTTCTTCCTCTATATTGAATTCATACTGCTGCAAGCTCTGAGCATGGAAATAAGGTTGATTTCTGGAAATTGTACAAATAATTTATCTTATAAATAAATAATAAGGATTTGACTGATCTCTGGAGGAGCTATGGAATCAAGGTTTCTCCTATACGACTATGGATTTTTGTTGACTAGTGCTTAGGCTGGAGGGAGTAGCTTCCTGGTGGAATGCCTAGGGTTAAGTGACCTAGTTTGGGAAAGTTGTGGGTGGTCGATGATGCGGCTATAGGATTGCTTGGATCGAGGGTTTATGGTGGATGTTTCTTGGGATGCAGAGGAGGAACAAGAGGTGGATAACACCTCAGATTGTTACTATGGCTATGACATTTTTTGTTTGATGAGGGATGATGCTGCTTTGGACATGTTGGGGTTAGTTGGTTTTGGGGGGGTCCAGTTGTCACGGGTATTTTGTCAGAGGGAGTTGTTGGTGCCATGGATTTGGGGAATCCTATTTTTTGGTTTTCCTAGGCCGAAAAGTGGTGTCTATGGTGTTATTTTTGTACATGTGGGGGAATCTAATCTTATTAGCAGTTTTTGTCCTGATTTGGGTGGTTTCGTGGTGGCTGATGGAGGGGTGGTCTGTAGATCGGAGGTTCTCTTGGGTTCTATTGAGGGTTTGGTCTCTTGGGTGGGTACTCTACTAGACCTCTCTCTGTCCTCTACGGGAGAAGTTTCGGGGGTTTTTTCAGCCCCTTAGGGGGTATCAGCAAGAGCTCTTTCTCCAATAGGTGGGACGACACCTTTTTCTCTGAGGTCTTTCCTGGTTTCAGGCGAGGTTACTTTCGATCCAGTCACGGGATCAGGGCTTGGGCAGATTCTGGTGGATGCGGCTGGCTTGACTGGTGATGGTGCTGGTACATCTTCTTTTGTGCCTTGTTTTGTCCTTATTTCATAGTTTACACCCTCATTTGTGGGAAGAAAAAAGATTGATAAGTCATCGTTGAAGTGTCTTAGGTTGCAGGCTCAGGAGGACAGACTGGTTTTTGGTGTAAACGTACAGATGGACCAAGTGGTGGAGTTTTATGAACTCATGGTGGCTGGTTGTGCTCATGGGCAGTGATTTGGCTTTCCTTTTCTCATTTCTTGGGAGACTGAATCCTGGGGGAGTCATATTTCGAATATCCCTAGGTTTACAAATCTGGCGCGAGGATGGTTTTCCTTTGGTTTTGTGACCAAACAAGATGCGAAGTGGGTTATGTAGGAGGTTTGGTTCATGGAGGGCATCCATGTATGCCTAAAGATGTGGACTCCTCTTTTTTATGCTAGGAAAGAAGTGGTTGAGAAAGAGCTCATATGGGTGTGGCTCCCTAGTTTTTTGATGGAATATTGGACGGAGGGGTGCTTCAAGATGGTGGGGAATTTCCTTAGGGAATTCGTAAAGGCTGATTTTTCCTTCCTGTAGATGAGGCGGTGGACTATGGCTTAGGTTATGGTTTTCCTGGATCTTAAGAAGGGTTTGATGGCAGAATTGAGGATTGAAACATCTTATGGTCCTTTCTATCAGCCTCTAGATTATGAGGGTGTTCCATTTCATTGCCATAGGTGTCATGCTTATGGATACCTGGCTTCTGCATGCACACATACTTTTAAAGGGAAGAGACATGGTGCTTTTTCAGCTAAGGGAGATGTGATGGGGCCTCCTCTTGGTGGGGTGGAAGCAGGGCCTAGGGTGCATCCTCCACCGGTGGTGGTGTCAATTGAACCTGGGGTTGCGATGGTAGTGACCATGCAGGATATGCGGGTGTCTCCTCCTCATGTTCATCATGTGGCGACCTCCTCACCATCAGGTATGATTACATCTATTCCTTCTTTTGTTTCATGTTCTGATTTGGTTTCAGTGGGTCTTGTTGAGGGTGGGGTGCAAGATGGGGTTATCGGTGGTGTTGTGCTGGAGGGTGATGATCCTTCTGGAGGGAGGTACAGGGTCAAATCGATGGATTTTTCTTTACCTGGGATTGTCACTTCTCCTTCGCCCTCTCTGATGTCATTGGCCTCTTGTTCATCGGAAGGGAGAAACATTTGCTATAATTTACACAACAAGGAGATCTACTCGGTGGAATTTATTGGGGGGGGTCCCCTCTTTCTTGGATAATTCAATGGCCTCTTCTCTGGGGAGGGGTCGTAAATCACACCTTTCTGTAGCTCAAGATCAAGCTAGGAGGGAGGTGAATTGCGGTAGATAGTCGTCTATTCATTGTGTACTTAGAACAAAGAATGCCCTGGATTTTAAATTTTCATATGCTAAGCTAGATCATTAGTATTTCATTTTGAATTCATAACAAAATCATATAAACAGGATCACTAAAAGATAGACAAGCACAACCATACAAAAGGAACACAAAGATTTATCCTAGGAAAACCCTAAAGGGAAAAACCCAGCAAAAGCTTCCTCAATATAGATGCCCCAAAAAGATAAAAGGTAAAACCAACAAGGAGATCAAAGCTTGATCCTCCTCCTTCTCCAGCTACTCTTCTCTTCTCCACTAATGCGCTACACAAGTGAGAGTGTGTGTTCCAAATGAGGAGCACTACACCTCTATTTATATTCATCCGTTCACTTAAGTTAACTCATCTGTCATGTAGGCTCGAGTTAATCATGTAGGCTCGAGTTACACATGTAGGCTCAAGTAACAACACTGTGGTTCTAATGACCCACCTTTACAATTAGAGGGGACCGCCTCATGACTCTTATTAGTTCTTTTGATTAGGAGCATCGGGGTACAAAGTAATACAAGTGGTTCTCCCGGTAGGACCATCGGGGACCACAAAGAAATACATATAGAATATTCTTTGAAGTTACAATATTTCAACACTCCCCCTTAACGAGAAGGGTATTCTACAACAACAACAACAACAACAATAATAGGAGAGAGATAGAGGACATCATCAACATCATCAGGGTGATAAATCTATAAATAATTGGAAGCTTTTCAACATCATGTAGTCTTCATCTTCAATCTTTAGTCTTCATCATCATCAGTACTTTGACCACTTCGATCAACAACATCTTCAGCACTTTGACCTTTCGATCAGCAACATCTTCAGCACTTTGACCTTTCGATCAGCAACATCATATTCAACACTTTGACCTTTCGATCAGCAACATCATCTTCAACACTTTGACCTTTCAATCAGCAACATATTCTTCAGCACTTTGGCCTTTCGATCAGCAACAACATCATCATCATACTCTGATCTTTCGATCAGAAACATCATCATGAAAACATCATGAAAACATCAACATCATCATCATCAAAATATCAGCATCAAAATATCATCATCATCATACTCCGATCTTTCAATCAGAATCATCATTATCATCAGCCTCTGATCTTTCGATCAGAAACATCATCAACTAAACATCATCATACTCTAACATCAACTCATCATCATATTCTGATCTTTCGATCAGTACGTCATTATGATCATACTTTGATAATACGACATCATCATCATCAGGATCTCATCATAATCACATTTTGATCTTTCGATCAGAAACATCATCATCATCATCACATTCTGATCTTTTGACCAGAAAACATCATCATCATCAACAGCATCATAATCATAAGCAACTTCTGATCTTCTGATGAGAAAACATCATCATCATCATATTCTGATCTTTCGATCAGAGAACATCATCATCAGCAACTTCTGATCTTTCGATTAGAGAAACATCATCATCATCATATTCTGATATTTCGATCAGAGAACATCATCATCGTCAGCAACAACATCATCATCATATTCTAATATTTCAAACAGAGAACATCATCATCATCAGCAACTTCTAATATTTCAATCAAAGAAACATCATCATCATCATATTCTGATCTTTCGATAAGAGAACATCATCATCAGTAGCAATAGCATCATCATCATCATATTCTGAGCTTTTAATCAGAGAACATCATCATCACCAACAAATTCTGATCTTTCGATCAGAGAACATCATCATCATCAGCAACATATGATCTTTTGATCAGAAACATCATCATCATCATCACACTCTGATCTTTCGATCAGAAACACCATCATCATCATCACACTCTGATCTTTTGATTAGTACGTCATCATCATACTCTGATCTTTTGATCAGTACGTCATCATACTCTGATCTTTCAATCAGTACATCATCATCATCATACTCTGATCTTTCAGTTAGTACGGTATCATCATCATCAACAACAACCTGCAATCCACAACTCAAAGAAAAAAAAGTCTTTGGATCACTTTTGGACTTAAAGTCCAGGGATGATACAATCCCACCACATTCTCGACAACCGAAGTTACTGGATTGATTACGGGAGAATCAATCCCTATCACTTTAGGACTAAGTCCAAGGAAGATGCAATCCTACCACATTCTTGAGGACCGAAGCCATCAGAGAATCAGTCCCTATCACTTTAGGACTATGTCCAAGGATGATGCAATCCTACCACATTCTCGAGGACCAAAGCCACCGGATTGATTACGGGAGAATCAGTCCCTATCACTTTAGAACTATGTCCAAGGATGATGCAATCCTACCACATTCTCGAGGACCAAAGCCACCGGATTGATTACGGGAGAATCAGTCCCTATCACTTTAGAACTATGTCCAAGGATGATGCAATCCTACCACATTCTCAAGGACCGAAGCCACCGGATTGATTACAGGAGAATAATTCCCTATCAATTTAGGACTATGTCCAAGGATGATGCAATCCTACCACATTCTCGAGGACCGAAGCCACCGGATTGATTACAGGAGAATCAGTCCCTATCACTTTAGGACGATGTCCAAGGATGATGCAATCCTACCACATTCTCGAGGACCGAGGTCACCGGATCTATTATGGATAGATGTCCCGGGATGATACAATCCCTCTTCATTCTTGAAGATCGAGGTCTCTGGATCACTTTAGGGCAAGTGCCCAGGGATGATACAATCCCGTCACGTTCTCGAGGACCAAGGTCACTGGATCTATTATGGATAGATGTCCCAGGATGATACAATCCCTCTTCATTCTCGAAGACCGAGGTCTCCGGATCACTTTAGGGAAAGTTCCCAGGGATGATACAATCCCACTTCATTCTCGAAGACCGAGGTCTCTAGATCACTTTAGGGAAAGTGCCCAGGGATGATACAATGCCACTTCATTCTCGAAGACTGAGGTCTTCGGATCACTTTAGGGCAATTTCCTAGGGATGATACAATCCCACTGCAACATCATTACTCCCCCTTTTGGAGAAGGTCTTTCTGAACCACACCAAGCTTGTACCAAAAGTGTTCAAACTTTACCCAAGACAGAGGCTTTGCCAGCGCATCATCATATAAACCATCTTCATCTACATCTTAAGTATGTGAATACTTAACTATCACCATATGTATCTCCAGTATGTGAATATTGAAAGTATCATCATCTATATCTTCAGTATAGAAATACTGAAACATCATCATCTGCATCTTTATCTTGTATGTAGAAATATCAAATTTCTATGTGTTACGACGGAACACAGGGTTCTCTTTTATCACAACTCTCGTTATCACATAGAATCAATGTAGTATCCATCTTCAAGTCAAGGAGACCTGATATTAGCTTTCAAATCCATATGGCTTCACAACTTAGTAGAGCAATCTGCTATGTATTGTCATTCTAAGAGAAACACTGTCCTGTTTCCTGCTAAACCATGAACTCATAGCAGACCCCAAAGAAAAGCATCTACCTGATGTGCTTTTCCTATCTGAGATACTTCCAACTCAATTTGCATCTGTATAGACATACAATCTGTAGTCATGGCTACCATCATAGTATAGACCAAGGTCTATAGTCCCTTTCAGATATCTCATCACATGTTTTGTAGCTACTAGGTGAACCCGTCTTTGAACAAGATATTGACTTAAGGTGTTCACAGCAAAACAAATGTCTGGTCTATTATTTGTTAAGTACATCAATGACCCAATGATATGTCTGTAATGAGTCGCATCCACTAACTCTGATGAGTCATCAGCTAACGGCTTCAGGTTGGAGTCCATGGGTGTGGCCATGGCTTTGCATTCCAACATATTGAATCTCTTCAATATCTCTACCTCATACTTTCCTTCGTTGAGAAAGATTCCTTCTGAACTTTGTCATACTTCCAAACCTAGGAAATAGTGCATTAACCCAAGGTCTTTCATCTCAAATTCTTCTGCTAGTTTCTTCTTGCTTTCCATGATCTGTTTCTCATTCCCTTTCAAGAATAAGTCATCCACATATAATAACATGATGACAGGTTCATCTTCTACAACCTTGAGATAAAGGTTAGGATCATATTTACTCTTGGCAAAGCCCATAATTGACAGGAAACTGTCTATCCTTCCATACCAAGTTCTGGGAGCTTGCTTCATGCCATAGAGGGCCTTCTTTAACTTACATATATGAGTCCATCTGTCTTCAACTTCAAATCCTTTCGATGTAAAACTCTTCCACAATCATACCATTAAGGAAGGATTGTCTTTACTTCATCATGGGAGAAACTACCATCATAGTTCTGAAGGAAGTGTACCTTGCTTCCTGGAGTAAGTGTCTCTTCAGAATTAATTCCCTCTTACCACAAGTCTTTCCTTACTTCTATCAACGACATATTTTATCTTGCAAATCCATTTGTAAGATACCACATTCTTGCTTTCTGGTTTGAGTACTATATCCCAAACATCATTCTAGTAGTCTTTCATCATAACATCTTCCATGAGTTCGTCTTGTTAGATCATCAACATATCCTAGTCTTCTGCATTCAACTTTGAAGGTTGTAACCCACTTTACTCTTGGTAAAGTCTCGATCCATCAGGAAGCTATCCATCATGTCGTACTGTGTCGAACTCAGATATCGTCTGTAGTCACTCCCCCTGAAGTGGAGTATTATCTTCCTTCTTCATTCTGTACAGGTGGTTCTATGCTTGATATATATTGGTCAATAGAGTATGTCATGTCATAGTCTATTCTTTCTGAGGCAAATCACGAACCTTGCTTTGTACAATTGTTCTTGTAGATCCATATGGAGGATACTACATACTTTCCTTTATGTCTCGAAATCATATCATATACATCATTCCTCATGATCAACTATCATTCTTTGATCATAGCTTCTTTCATAGCATTATTTTATTCATCTTGAGTTATCTCTGATACCCATGGTGGTCTTCATCCTTCGAGGTGGATCTACCGCTCTCTAAAGGTGTCTTTGACCCTGGGAGCTTCAGATTCATGTTTATTGAATTGTCATCACTTGTTCTTCGGAACAAGTCTCATCCTTCTTTTCTTTTAGGAGGTTGTACAGGACCTTTCCTACAATTCAAATGCACCAATTGCATGGTTAGAACTATTTCATAAGCATAACGACAAATTCTTAGGCATCATGCAACTGTTTAGCCAATATAACATTCATCCATATCTCATAGAAACTTTCTAGATGCCTTCCATCTCTACCATGACATCATTGAGATTGTGCACTAATCCAATATGTTAGCAAAGAGGTTTGATAAGTAGCAATGGAGAGTTGTATAGCACCATGAGCTACTTACCCATCACATGCATATTAGTAGTATATAGTCATTAATGCAAACAATCCATCATGCATAACACATCAACTGAATATAATAAAATGTATAACAAAACAATATCATGAAGTGACAATCGAATACTTATCTTTTATTTGTTTTGTGGGTAGACTCCATCTTGATCATTCTGCTTTATCATCTTCTTCATTCATGAAATCATCATTTCTTATCCAAATGATAAGATGAATAAGAGGTTCTTCAAGAATTGAGTTCTTCATATTCCTCATCGCTTGAGGGATCTTCTTTGAATGGTGAGAGCTCGATCTTCAATTGCTCCCATCTTCTTCTTCTACTGCTTCAAGTTGTTCTGCATTCTGGATCTTCACATTCTTCAACTATTTTCTCAAATCCATCTTCTGATTTAAGTTCTTATCTTCAAATAGCTTGATCAAGGAATAAAACATCTTCGGTGTCTTTAGGGAAGACACTTGTGGTACAAGTTGATCCGTGATTGAATCAACAATGATCTTCTTGGCCTTGATCAAGTTCTTCTTCTGTAAGGCTTTGAGCCTCATCTCCCTCTAGAATTGGAACCTCTCTACTCATGTAGGTGTCCAATTCATTTTCTTCAGAGAGATCAAATAATTCCATGCTTGGAATTTATCAACTTCATCAAGCTCACCAACAAGCTGATGTTATAGATCACTTTGAAATTAGAACCTCAAATTCAAATAGCAAAAGATTAGATCTTACCGATTTGAGGTGTCCATCCTATTTTCGGAGCTGGCTGATCTAGGGCTTGTTAGAGAAACCCTAATTTTCAAAAGTTGGAATCTTTTAGATTTGACTAGATATAAAGATAGATCTCTTCAAATGGAGCTGTCCAATGTACTCATTTTCTGAAAACAGTGGAGGGAAGCTCGCTGAACAAGAAGCCCTAGTTTTCCAATTTCTTCTATAGAAATGCCTATCACTGTCTCTATGATATCTCCGAAATTAATGATCTTATGTGTCTTAAATATCCTACTGAGGTATCCTTGCATGTCCCTGATCCAACACCATAGGTTTTATCAGAATTTATTTCACCAATTGGGATTTATGATCCTTTTCCCAAGGTGACCTGTTACAGGACTGTTCAGAACAGCGAAGTTGTACAGCATGCCACGTGTCACTGGTTCATCTTCTGAGTCTAATATTTGGATCATAGAAATTAAATTCTGTACTCTTTCTGGAACATCTTTAGGAATTCCATTTGGACTTTTTTATCCCAATATATAGCAATTTTCCCTAGGTGTCCTGTTTAGGGATGAATTCTGGAAGAGGATGGAACCCTAACTTGGAGGGATCATATCTCCCAGAATATAGTGAATATGAGGCTGAATTTTGGACACAATGTACATCAGGATTGTATCTTCAGCCTCTACAATTGTAGACTCCTGAGCCTTTGCCAATCTCTAAATATAGCGAAAGTACCAAAACTTAGCAGTTTTAGTATGTAGGGTTTTTCTAGCTCGGGGTCAAACTAGGGTTTGACTTTCCCGGAGTTTCACCCAACCAAGTTTCTTGATCCAGGCCTATAAAATTAGATTTTGATGAGGAGAAAAATCCTATTCTAGGTTCACTCAAAAATCCCTCTTATGTAGAAAGCCCTAATTTTCCACACCAAAACTAAAAATGCTCGGAATCGAATTCCGCTTCGACAAAAAGATGCGCCCTTCAATGGAGAGTCAGTCTAGCCTTCTTTTTCTGATCGATTGTGGATAGAGATCCAAAAAGTAAAAAGCCGTAGCTTCTGTAGCTGCACAATGTCTTCTTTCAAGGTGGCTCTGATACCATGTTAAATTTTCATATGCTAATCTAGATCATTAGTATTTCATTTCGAATTCATAACAAAAGCATACAAACAGGATCACTGAAAGATAGACAAGCACAAAGAAAGGAACACAAAGATTTATCCTGGGAAAAACCTAAAGGGAAAAACCCAGCAAAATCTTCCTCAGTATAGATGCCCCAAGAAGATAAAAGGTAAAACCAACAAGGAGATCAAATCCTGATCCTCCTCCTTCTCCAGCTACTCTTCTCTTCTCCACTAATGCGCTACACAAGTGAGAGTGTGTGTTACAAATGAGGAGCACTACACCTCTATTTATATTCATCCGTTCACTTAAGTTAACTCATCTATCATGTAGGCTCGAGTTAATAATGCAGGCTCGAGTTACACATGTAGGCTCAAGTAACCACACTGGGGTGCTAATGACCCACCTTTACAATTAGAGGGGACTTACTCATGACTCTTATTAGTTCTTCCGATTAGGAGCATCAGGGTACAAAGTAATACAAGTGGTTCTCCCGGTAGGACCATCGGGGACCACAAAGAAATACATATAGAATATTCTTCAAAGTTACAATATTTCAACACTGGAGGGGGGTTTACCATGATTCTTTTATGCTTTAACTGTCGTGGGTTGACGAGCCCCTCCAAAAAATCATCTCTTAAGCATCTGGTTGATGTCTTGACTCCTGACATTTTATTGCTACAAGAAACTATGGGAAACTCTAATGTGGTGATGGGAGCTTTGAAACTGTTGCTTCTAGATTGGGATTTTGCTGCTATTGATGCTTGTGGACGCTCTAGGGGACTGGCCTCTAGATGGAAGACGCATGTGTGTAAATGTGAGAATTTCTGGGGTATTTCCTATGGTTTGGGGGTGGATATTTTTATTCCAGAATTGGGGGGGGGGGGGGTATGATCCTGAATATATATGGACCGTATTAGGATTGAATAAATTTTTGGGATCTGGTTTTCAATAACCCCCTGCTAGATGGGTGTGAGCTTATTTTGGGTGGGGATATCAACTTCTCCCTGGGGAAAAATGAAGTATGGGGTCTGCGAGCGGTGCCTGACATATTATCAAACTATTTCTTGGATGGTCTGGTGAGGAAGGAGTGGCTGGACATTAACCTTGTCAAAATATCTCCTACTTGGAGAAATCAAAGGTATGGGGAGGAGAGGGTGGCCAAGAGGTTGAATGTTTCTTGGTGTCGGAAGGATTTATGGATGCAGTGGAGTTAGTTCTCCAATGGGTGGCACTGGAGGTGATACTAATCACAGACCAATTTTCTTGGAATTTAGGGGGGGAGGAAGAAAGCTTCCCAACCCTTTTAAGTTCAATCCTCGTTAGCTAGATGACAATTCCTTTGGGGAGTTGGTTTGTGTAGAATGGGTCCCTTTTGATGGGGCGAGGGATAGATCTGCATGTCAACACTTTATGTTGAACTTAAGCAGAGTTAAGAAGGCTACTTTACTCTGGGAAAGGGTCCAGGGCCAATCGGGAGTTGGAAGAAGCTGATTTACGTGAATGTGAATTGAGGCTTAGCACATTGATGTATGGGGATGGAAGTGGTTTTGGTTTTGGTTCAATTTCTATCAAGGAGGAAGTTATCCTACTGGAAGGGAGGAGAATAAAAATCCTTGGTAGGGAAGAACTTTGGCAACTAAAGAGTCGGGTTCTCTCGCTGCAGTGTGGTGATGAGAATACCAAATTATTCCAACAATATGCAAAAGGGAGAAAGATCTCAAATACTATTTTGGGTTTACAAAACTCATTGGGGGAGCATGTTACTTCCTTTGATGGGCTGGCTGCGGTGGGGGTCCAACATTTTGAAAATATTTTTATGGAAAGACCTAGGGAAAATATTGATGAGGTGGTACAGATTGAACAATTTTTCCTGAGTTTTGTCGATCATGTGGATAATCAGAGGCTTATGATGGAAGTGAGTGAGAAAGAGTTGTTGGATATCCTACACTCTTTTCAGAAAGATAAGAGCCCTGGTCCTGATGGTTGGACGATTTAATTCTTCCTTGGGTGTTATGAGACACTGGGGGATGATTTTCGAGGGGTGATAAATGAGTCTAGACTATCTGGATGCATCCACGGACCTTTTAATGCTACTTTCTTGGCTTTGATCCCAAATTCGGATCTGGCAGCTAGTTTGGATGATTATAGACCGATTTATTTATGCAACTGTATGTACAAAATCATCTCAAAGACTACAGAAAGGAGGATTAATATGGTACTTTCTTTGGGGGTTTAGGGAGAATAATTTGGTTTTCTGGAAGGTCAACAAATTCATGAAGCTATTGGGGTGGCATAGGAGGGTCTGCACAGAATGAAAACTAGGATGTTGAAAGGGGTTGTTATAAAAAATGACTTATCCAAAGCTTATGATCGGTTATGCTGGTTATATATGAGGATGTTACTAACTCACCTAGGCTTCGGTATTGAATTTATCAGGTGGATTATGGCCTGCATTACTACTATATATTTTGTGGTATTAATCAATTGCTCTGCAAGCACATTTTTCATGCAGGTAGAGGTCTGTGACAAGGCTGCCCTTTATCTCCTCTTCTGTTTTTGCTTGTAGTTGAAGGGCTTAGTCGGTTTATTGATCATGCAAAAAGGAGGGGAGGGTTCAAGGGGGTTCCTATTTTTGATGCTCTCTCTATATCCCATCTACTATTTATAGATGATACACTTATCTTCTGTGATGGTTCACATAGAGATGTTGATAAGCTTTGTGATGGGATGGGGTTATTACAAGCGGCAATTAGCATGGAGATTAATGTGCAAAAGTTGACTATCTCTATTTCAAAAATGGGGGGGGGGGGGGTAGATTAATTATCTTGTGAGCAAGATTTCCTTTCAGGTTGGGGACCTAGATGTAGGACTAAAGTATTTGGGTTTCCAATTAAAACCCAATTCTTACCAGAAGGGTGATTAGATGTGGCTCATTGCAAAGATTGAAAAGTGTATCAAGAGATGGAGTCATAGGTGGCTTTGATGGGCTGGTAGACTTGTTCTTGTAAAAAGAATCCTAGAAGCTATTCCAGTCTATTGGATGGCTCTATATTGGATTCCAAAGGGGATTATGGAGAAAATCAGAAACTTTGTGTTTTGCATACCTTTGGAGAGGTAAAAGTGATCATCACTCCTTGGTTTGGGTAATATGGAACCGTATTGATTTACCCAAGGCTCTGGGGGGATGGGGGTTAAAAAATATTAATTTGTTATCCACTGCTTTGGCATCCATAGTCTCATGGAGACTTATTTCTACTTCGATCTTATGGACCCGGGTAGTGATTCAAAAATATATTTCACCTCTTTCGATCTTTGAATGGATTTTTCCAGAAAACAAGATGGTAGGGGGAGCATCTAACATCTGGAAGGTGATGATAAAAGATTTTGATATGGTGGGATCTTGTTTGTCCTGGAATGTTGGGGATGGTCGACGGGTGTGTTTGGGCATGGACCCTTGGGTGGGGAGTGGGAGAGCCCACATTCTTCCGATGGTGACTATTTTGGACTTGGATGCGTGTGGTTATGATTTTCTCTCTCAGCTGGTGGATATGAATTCCACTTCCATCTGGAAACATGGTTGGTTGGGGGGTCTTGGTCTTGATTTAGACATGGAACATTGGGATTCCTGGAACGGCTATACCTTCAGGCTTAGACAATCTCATGTGTGGCTATTGAATGTGGAGGATGTTCTGATATGGGACTTTCAGCCATCGGGAGTCTATACTTCAAAGGCGGGTTATATTCAGCTTAACCTGGATCATTTTAATCAGGAGATTTACTGGTGGTGGCCGAGGTTATGGAATTTACAGTGCCCGAAAAAGTCCAAACTCTTGTTCTAGGTGATTTTGGAACAAAAGGTTCCTACTTGGGAGGTGCTATCGGCCAGGGGTTGGGCCGGACCTGGGGCGTTGTTTTTTATGCTCGAACTCTAATGAGACTATGGGGCATATTTTCCTGAGATGCATTTTTGTTCATCGTGTATGGGACGTCATTTTGCATAGCATCTGTGGTCTTGGCCCTTGGCAGGGTGACTCTTTGTGAGATTCTTTCTCCAATTGGTATCATGATGGTCACCATATTAAACATAGGGGGGTGTCAGTTATTGTTTCATGGGGCATATGGCTAGCATGGAATGCACATATTTTCCAAGACACATTTACACACCTGGAGGTCATTGCTGCAAACTGTGTAGCTATTATGGGCTTCTATCCTATGAATGGGAGGTCGAAGGGGACTCAAATTCTTCATCCTGAAATGATTGATATGGCCAGACCATGGGGATTTTTCGATGGGGATTCACAGGGAAAACCTGTTTCTTGTGGGGGGGTACAGCTCTTTACCTGCCGGATGATCATTTATTCCTATACACTATTGGATTAGGGACCGGTTTTAATAACTATGTTGAGTTTCTATCCATCAAATATCTTGTGCTTTTCGCTTTGGAACTGGGTTGTACACACTTGTAGGCCTTCGACGATTCTTGGATCATTATCAATTGGATGAAAGAGAGTCAAAATTATTATACTATGCGTCTACACCCTATTCTTTCTGAAGCTTTAGATCTGAAACAAAGGTTTGATAGCATCTCATTTTCACATGTTTTCAGGGAACGCAGTGGATTGGCTGATCCTCTTTCCAAGGAAGGTACGTAGCTTCCATTGGGTTCCTGGAAGGTCGAGGAACATTCATAGGGTCAAATATACAGACATTATCATTTCCCTTTCATTGATGGGATAGCTCTGTGACTCTAAATATATTTCAACATCCTTTTTTGGTTTTGCTACGGCTATGTATTTCTCAATAGCTCGGTATAGTGTTTTTTTGTTTATCAATGTATATATTTCAGAAGAACTATAAACTTTATCAGTTTATATAGATCTTATATGATATGATATACAGTCTCTGATATTTTTTGGTGCTACATGGACATATCTATGGACATATTATAGAAACAATTTTGTAAACAGTACAAACTCATGGTTAGCACTGGCTTATTATGTTATTTGCTACAAATGTAAGTTTGTTCTTTTTTTGAAATAAAATTACGATTTTTTCCAAGGGGAAAAAAAAAAACATTTCCAATATATTTTATATTTGCTTTAAAATAGATCTTTCCAATTTCCAATTTCTGAAAATTGGGAATCACAAATCGGGAAACAATCATTTTGTCAAAAAGCATGTGGGATCTCCAATTTCTGATATGGAAAAGAAAAAATTGGAAATCAGACAAATAAACTTTATTAAAAAAAACTATATTCCCGATATCCAAGATCCGAAATATCAGAAATCGAATAAATGAATCAACATTATAAATAAAAAAACTAATGTTTCTAGTTTCTGATATCCGATATATTGGGAATCAGAAATCGGGAAGCCAGCGAATTATTTCAACAAAAACCTAAGTCTCCGGTTTCTGATTATCGGAAATCCAACAAATTATTTCAATAAAAACTTGAGTCTTCGATTTCTGATATCCGAAATATTGGAAATAAAAAATCCAACAAATTATTTCAACAAAAATCTGAGTCTCAGTTTCTGATATCCGAAATATAAAAAATCGGAAATCAGGGATAAACAAAAAATTGTTATTTGCGGGCTATTCCATGCCATTCATGGCGTTAATTTTTAGTGTTAATTATAAATTTATAATATTCTAAGGACTCGGTGAGAAAAATGAGGGGATTTTGTTTGTGTTGCTTCTGAGCTCTTGCTGTTCTTTTAGAAGTGAATTTGTAGTATAAATTATTTTAGAGCACGATAAACTCAAATTTTAGAGGGATTTGCAACACATTGAGGTAGATCTCATAATTTAAATAATATATTAAAAAAAATTGACATAACAAATAATCAAGGAAACAAAAATAATGTTAATAAATCAACCCCTTCAAGTAATTAAATATTTTTTAAATATACAAATAAGTTTGTATTTATTTTAAATCAACTTATAATTATGAATACAAGCTTTTAAAATGATGCACTGTGTTGCATACAGGCTTGGAGTCTGTAATTTTTCGCCTTCTTTTGTCATAATCTAAGCCTTTATCCAATGCTTTATTCTCAGTTAATAAATAAATGTACTCCTCCATTCCAAATTTTAATCACCGAATTCTACACATTAAATAGTTATTTAAGTTATAATATTTATACAACGAATGTCAAAATATTTCAGAGAGGTGATAGTGCAGAAACATAACAAAAGTAGGAACCATTCTCCATGTGCTTTCACACATGATTCTGATGACCTTATGATTTTCAGAATTCTGGGAATTTCTTAATTCTTGTGATTGGAATTATTGTGAACCAATAGTTGTCTTCTCTATTATAATAAGAAGAAGAAGAAAAACAAAAGAATCATTAAATACAGTGTAAAAACAAGTCTCGTACAAAAGCAATACAATCAAAAGGGAGCAAAACAATCTAAACAGCTTTACAAGCACAAAAGAAACGACTTTATAAGAACAATACAAGTCTCCTATAAAAACAATACAGTCAGAAGACAACAAAACAAACTAAACCTATAAAATAAAGAGAGCAAAATAAACGGCTTTACAAGCACAAAATAACTTTCTAGCAAATCTCTGTTGTCGCTGCAATTTGGAAATTAATTTTGCATTGTCGGAATCCGTGTGTTCAGCGAGCATTGTTTGTACCTGTTTATAAAATAGAGAAAAAAAAATTTGAACAAAATTTAACATCAACATAAAATATTTTTCCCATTAGAATATGAAAAACGAATGTAATTTCATATTATCACACAATTTTATGATTAATACAAATTTTAAAAGTGACAGATTTTTTTACAAAATTCAACAAAAATAAAAACTTCTCACCTTCTGGGTTTTATGTAAAACAAAATATTTTGCTTATTAAAATAAGGAAGAACAAACTTTCATATTGTCAAACAATTTTATAATAAATACAAAATCCAAGAAAGACATTTCTTTCTTTTGATTGGTAGGGGTTTATCCTCATTGTAATAAAAGAATGGAGAAAGTTACTTTGTTTCATTTTATCCATTATCCAAAATGAGGTTGTTTTTCTTTATTATCGATTTAGTTTTTTTTTAAAATGATAAAATCTATCATATTTGTTTAGTTAAGTTAGTAATAAGAACAATCATCATTAAAAATCTTGATATATATATTATTTATGTTACTTTGTGTGATTGACAAATGAAAAAGTAAAGTATGTTATATCAATAATGTTTTTATTAAAAGCATTACTGGGAATTACGGTCTGTGAAGTGTATATGTATAAATCCTATGTCCTTGCTAGGTTATTTGGCATTAAACAAAAATATTCAAAGTTACCCGATGAACTGATATTGATTCCGAGGCATAGGGGCATAAGGTGAGAAGTTTTAAACAGATGCTTCTACTATATTTAATGATGCTTCTTCGATACGCAGCACAGGGGTGAATTCTTAAACAGAAATCCCAGACATGAATGGATCATGGGCTAGTATTAGTTTCCGATGGAGTTCAGGAGACTAATTTTTGGGGATTTATAGTGAATCCCAATATAGAGACAGCCTGCAACGACTCTTGTCTACACTTTTGGAAAACACACCAAGAGGAACACTATAAACCAGTGGATATCTGAGCGACACCAGCGAAACCAGTGGATCACGAAGAAGACACGTGGAGGAATATGGTTTGCTGAATAGACGACGAAATGAACAGTGTTTTCAAAAAGAACTTCATAAAGAGAAAACTCCATAACGCCTTCTTCGGTCCCTGCCGGATGGACCGGATCATGGGATATAATAACCCGAAATTTTAACCATGGACGTTCTGTACCTACCAAAATATTCTTAAATAGTTACTCTATAAAAGAAATTTTAACCATGGGCATGCTTCTTGCAATAGCATGCATTTTCTTTGAGGTAATTTTACTTCTTCCAGCAATTGTACCAATTTAGAGGCCAAAATATGAAGAAGTTAAGCGGAAAGAATACGAACAGACAGAGTAAATCCTGAGCGAACCAATCAACTTCATATGAAAAGAAAAAATAAATCCCGATCGTTTTAACTCCATGCCGCCTTCTTCGGTCTTTGTCGGATCACGGGATAAAATAACCAAAAATTTTAACCATGGTGTGCTATACCTAAACTCGCTAATTACCAGGCGACGCATGTCAAAGTATTAATGGCCATGGAGATGAGGAATATTTTGAGACTGTGTCTCCATTGTGAAAAAACCTACTGCCTAAATATATTGATTTTTTTAAAATAGTTAATTATTGAAATAAAAATATAATATCATATAAAATAAATTATTTCATCTAAGAGTATATTGAATTTAAATATTTTTTCATATTAAATAAATACGTCATAAATAATTGAAATAAATAAAATAAAAATAAAAATAAAGCTTTTTATATTCAAATTATAAAAATAGAAATTAAAAAAATATGCATATTTTTTTCCTTGGAAAAAAAGCGTAATTTATTTCTTCAAGTAAAATTACATTCTATAGATACAGTTAAAAGTGTATTTCAAGTTGAGTTGATAGGTTCTTTTGAAGAGGATCTTCTAAAATCTAGACAATAACAAAAAAACACATATAGTCCCATTACAATGTTTTCGAAGATATGTTGTCATGATCTTGACACAAAACCTGTTCTAAAAAATGGTAAGCTGAATACAGCCGGTTTTTTGGATGACAGCCTTATAGAGAAAAAGAAAAACATATGATCCTATAATATGTTCATAAAAAGTGATATAATAGTGTAGCTGAAATATAAGCAATTCTAAATCGTCTCATCCATCTTTTTGCACCTTGCCAAGAAGTTTAATGTACCTACTTCGATTCAAGAATCATTAGTCAACTAAGATCCAATTTTCTCTGAATCCTTATGTTTCGATCATGCCAACATTTATTCCTATGCTTCTCCACCTATTGATTAAACCCTACAAGTATTCTATCTCCCTCTAATTCCATTAGCTCATTCAACCTACTTTGTATTGATTGGTCAGTTGACATATTTTTAGCCAATGCAATGCACAATCTAGGTGCGAAAAACTCTACAGGAATCATTGGTTCCTTCTCATAAACCCATTGGAAAGGTGTAAATTTAGTCAAAATTTTGCAAGTGGTACGATAATCCCACAACGCTATTGGAATCCTCTAGCCCAAGTCATCCTACTCTACCATATAGTCTTTCGTTAATGCATGCTCAAACACTTTATTAAATGTTTTTATTTTTCCATTTTCTTGAGAGGGATATTATGGTGTAATATTTTGGTGATGTATCATAAATTCCTACTTTAGTTCCCTAATGTTTGCATTAAAAAAGTGTTATCCTTTTTCACTCATCAGTTCCTTCAGACAACCAAATCTTGTGACAATATTCTCAAAATAAAATTGTGCATCAATCTCCACTATATAGTCCTTAACGAGGACAACTTCTTCCCAATGCATTAAGTACCTATTTATGGGTGATTTTGTTCAGTCATCAACCAGAAAGAACTATCCTAAACTAGGTCCTTAAGACAATTCCCAATTAGTTTGGAATGGCTAACTCTAACAGGAACAAAGGCCATGCTAACTATAATTGTTTGCTCTCTGTGGAAGATAGTATCCATAAATTTTATCTAATTCCTAAGTTCTACTAGGACCACTAACTGTAAAGGTTAGTCTACAGATAAAACAAAATTTAAAACTAATATAAATATACTATAGTAGCAAGGAAACAAAAGTTGTGTAGCTACTGAAAATAAACAAACTATTTCTATCTAAACCAATTACAATTATCTCAGCTAAGAGAAACGCTTTAATTAACTCAAATAGTTAATAGATTTGAGTTATTTAGGTTAATCATGTTCTAATCAGATTTAATAATAAAAATCAAATCATAATCGGAACATGTTAAAATGCTCGATTAAATGCTTGAATATAATAATAATACAATTATTATTATTCAAAAATAAGAATATGTTAACTTCAAATCTATATAACTGGTGATCGACATAAAAATAACATATGCAAACATAAATCACAAATGATTGAGAGCATAGCAACAATGAACATAAAAATAGGCTATGAGAAATCTACAAACTAAATACAAAAGTATATATAATCAACACAATAAGTACACGTTGCAAAACCTCATAATTCAAAACACTTACAAGTTGTAAATTGATTATATGAAATGAATAACTAGTATCTATAAAAATTTCTATAAACATCTTGGCTATAAAATACAAATGGTATTTTTAATTTCATAACACTCCATATGAAGTTGAATATAAAATATACATTAAGATTAGGAGTCGAGTTCTAAATTAATAAACTGATTCAATTTCCCATAGCTATGAGATATCACTTTAAGTAATAGCATAATCAATCAATGAAAGATTAGTCAATAAATTAAATCCAATGATCCTGAGAATTAATACCATTGAATTAGGATAATCAAATCAACATGTAAAAGGAAAAAACAAATTCCCCAAAGAACCATATAATCGCAAGAGATATCAATGAAAACAAAATTTCGACTGATTTTTAAATTAAAAACTAATATAATATTAATCACATGGATAGTAAATTTGCAGAAGATCAGTAAGCAAAGATGAACTAAATTTCAATTCATCAGCAAAATTGGTAATGGGGACCAACTTGTAATTACAATGTTTACAAGAACCAACTTGCTGGAGGCACCAATCTCCCTAGTTAATCACATATGTGACAAATATTGCATACCCACCTAATTTATATTCATATGTTGTTCTTTAGATATGGTAAACCTCTTGAATCTTTGTGACATGACCTATGCACTTCCTATAACTTCATGTATATCTTTCGTTGGATTTAATACTACACTATTTCTTACTTCAAGTGTTCCTTCAACAGTGACTTTCATGTTGTGTTCCACACTTTGCAAAAAAAATCTAAATATTGTGCACCAATTTTTATTTTGCGTTGCATAAAAATTCTAAATTTTGTATATCGATGTACTTTCTTTCATTGTCGCACTCTTCTCTATCACTTTCTTCTCTACGCAAGATTATTTTTAGACTCTTATTTGCACAAAACTACTATTACACTTTGCTTTGTCTCACTCTTCCCTACGCAAGACTACTGTCACATTTTTCTCTATTACACATAATTCACAACTATCACACTATACTCTACTTTGTGCAATAAAGTCTTCACTACTGTCACATTTGGTTATGCCGCACTTTTCTCTACACAAAAGTATTATCACACTTTGCTCTATCGTACTCTTCCCTACACAAGACTACTATCACATTTTTCTCTAGTTGTACTCTTCTCTTTGCAAGACATTATTGCAATTGTCTCAATATACTCTGCTGTGAGTAATACAATCTTCACTACTATCACCTTTTGTTATGTCACACTTTTCCCTACACAAGATAGTAATCACTATTTTTACACTCTGTTATGTTGCACTCTTCTCTACATAAGGCAATCTTCACTACTGTCACACATTGTTATGTATTAATATGTTTTGTGCAAGTAAGTATTAACTACTGTCACACTATACTTTGTGTTGTGTAAGATAATATTCACTGCTATTACACTCTATTATGTCGTACTATGCTCTATGCAAAATAATCTTCACTAATATCACTCTCTTCTCTGTGCAAGACAATCTTCACTACTGCACAATATCCAACTTTTGCATTGCTTCATCATCTGTAAAAAAACATATCTTCCTCTTTACAAGGTTCACCTTCTTGCTTTTACCATCTTAGATGCCCTAAGAAAAACCTTCAGGAGGATTTCATTGAGAATATATTAAAAACCCAGAAAAAATATTCAGATCCTTTTTCAAGCCCTAAAATACCTTTCTCTTCCACAAGTGCACACCTTTTCATATATCCATATGATGGATAATTGAATGAATGAACATGGGAGAACCTCCTTCTATTTTTACAATTCTTAAATCACTTTTTGGGCCGACATAACATTGTTCAATATTTTAGCAAGGCCGACCTAACATTTTAGATGGGTTGAATTTATAGATTCTTTCATATCACCTCATTCCTATGGAGTTAGAAGGAATTCCATATATAGTTGGAAATTTATTAGAAATATATTTCCAACCATGTAATGTATACTCCAATTTGATCTAGTTATCTCGAGTAAAATTGTATTCAAATATAGGGTATCCAAACTAGGAATTCAAAAACAATATTTCTAACAATCTTCATCTTACAATCTCTCTATATAGTATCTCATTGTCTGTAACATTAATGAAAAAAAATGTCCTTGAACTTAAAATAAATGACATTAATATTTTCATTAATCTTCGCCTTTGTCGTTGATGGAAACCTTCAGACAATTATGCAACAAACCTGTAGATAATCCCCTTGTTTGCAATTTTGTATCTGTGCAATTATGTTCTTGCTCAATTCTGTCTCTGGCGCATTTTCATTATATATAAATTCTCCCCTAGTGAAATTTAGCCCCTTTTGACATAAATGGAAAATGTATTCTCCCCTTTAGCTTATGTGTATCCTTGTGTTTGCATCTTGTTTCTTGTCTACAATTCTCCATTTTCCTGTATTACTATGTCATTGGAAAAAGATTACTCCCCTAAGATTTTTGTATCTATTTAGAGATAATAAAAAAATACAAACATTTTTTATCAAAGATATTCAAATGTATATCTAGTACCCTATTTGTAAATATTTATGCAATATGTTCCTTATTAGCAATGTATTCCAACTGAACAATTTGTTCTGAAACTTGTTCCCTTAAAACATTATAATTGATTGGAATGTGCTTAATTTTTTAGTGCATAATAGGGTTCTTGGATATGTTTATGGCACTAGTATTGTCAAACATTAAGGATACTGGATTTGTGTATTATACCTTAATGTATGGCAATGTTTTAATCATCCATAGAACTTGAGTGCAACAAGATGTTGTTGTAATGTACTCATCTTCTATTGTAGACAAAGAAATTAAAGATTGATTTTTGCTCAACCAAGATATTAAATACTTACCGAAAAATAATCCTCCACTTGTACTTTTTATATCATCAATGATTCCAACCCAATCTACATCAGTATAGGAATTTCCAATAAAATCCTCACCTTTTAGATTCCACAATCCAAATTCCAATGTACATATTATATATATGAAGATCCTTTTGATTGCATGAACATGTGCTTCTTTTGGAACTGACTAAAATATTGCAACTAATCCTACTTCCTACATAACATTTAGGCTTGATTTGGCCACATACAATAATCTACCAATCATTGACCCATACTAAGTTTGATTTGCTTCGAAGGATTCATCTTATTGGCTCAATTTGTAGTCTGTAATAATTGGAGTACTGATAGGTTTACATATTCCTTTCCAAACTTTTTCAACTTTGTTTAATATGCTTGGTTTGATAAATAAATAGTCCTTATTTAGATTGGGAAATTTTCAATAAGAAAGAATGACAACTCTCCTAGGATATGCATCTCAAATTAATTTTCATCTGTTTGACAAACCTTTGACTTAAATTGTCAATATTACTTCCAAAAATGATGTAATCTACATATACCACAATAATAATCATATTTCCATTCAAACTTGATGTAGAGATTATTGCCTACAAATCCTCTTTTGAAACATTGTTATTTGCCAAGTTTGAATACCATGCTCTAGGGTATTGATTTATATCATAGAGTGTTTTATTCAATCTACATACATAGTATTTGTCTTCTGAAAGTTTAAATCCCTTGGGCTACTCAATGTATACTTATGCTCCTCAGTTTCCATTTAGAAATGTTTACTTGAAATCCATTTGGTAAAATTTGAAATTCTTGTAACATGTGAATGCTAAAAGCTCTAATGGATTCTAGTCTATCCAAAAGAGAAAAGGTTTCTTCAAAGGCATTGTATTCAACTTGAGAATGTCCCTTACAAATCAATATTGCCTTGTTTCTGACAACTTTTCCATTTCATTTAAATTATTTCTGAATTCCCACTTTGTTCAAATAACATTTTTTTTTAGGTCTGAGGACAAGTTTTCAAGTTTGGTTCTTCTCAATTCTATCCAATTCTTTATTCATAGAAACAATCCAACTCTCAACTTTAATTTCTTATGCAAATTTGTTAGGTTCTATTTTGGACAATAAAGAGAGATTGACTTGTTTAGAAATGCTTTCCAATTTTCTCCTAGTTTGTGTTCCTGCATTTTTATCACCAAGAATTAAGTCCTTTTAATGGTTGTTTTCATAAACCTTGATGGGTATTGTGTATATTGGAATTCTATTTCTATTTTCTCTTGTTTTTCTTAATCTTTATTGCATTATATTCCTTCTACTTGTTGTCTGACCTCCTGAGACCTTTCTTCATCTATTTAAGCATTTACGCTTTCAACACTTTTTTTTAATCTTTTGTTACAACATCTATAGGATTTTCTACTTGATGAATATCCAAGAAAAATTCATTCATCTTCCCTTCAATCAAACTTCCCTAGATCCTCATCCTCTCTCTTTATACAACACTTGATTCCAAATATTTTGAAATGTTTGATAGATATTGGTCTTCCTTCCATAATTCATAGGGTGTCTTATCACTATTAACTTTTCTTTTCCCTCGATTTAATATGTAGACTATAGTATAATCTGCTTCTGTACAAAATCTATACCCAAGTCATTCTTGTTTAATCAACAATAAGTAACATAGAGTAATTCTCTCCTTGTAGGCTTTGTGGTTTGGTTGGTCCACAAATATCTATATGCACAAGTTCCAATGGCTGATATGTTTTGTGTTCCTTTAGCTAGAATCTTACCTTTGTTTTCTTTCCATGCTAATATTCTTTACACACAATGTTTGAGGGTTATGTGATCTTTATCATATCCATTACTCCTTGTTTAGTGTTGATTTCAACCAAGTTGTAAAAGTTAATATGGTCCATTCTTTTATGACACAACCATATTTCATTTGTTTTACCACGAAACATTTTTTTCCACTGATCCCATTAAGAATATACAAATTGTTTAGTGTTATGATTGATCTAGAAACTTATTTGCCTGATTTTTCCTTTCTAATCTCATATTCTTGGGATTCAAAAGTAATATTATTTCCTTGATCACACATCTGGATGAAGCTAAGAAGATGTGTTTCAAGTATTCAACACACATAACATTTTATGTCTTAGGTCTTCCATTATCAATATTAAGTATCCCTTCTCAAATTATCTTTGAACTGCCAATATCCCCAAAGGTAACATTACCTTCATTCTTCTTCAAGGTTATAAACTTTGTTTTATCCATTTTCATGTGCCTTAAGCATCCATTATCGGTGTACCACTCATCCCTTTTATTTTGTACGCACAACGTAGCTTGTATAAACATGATTTTTTTATTTCTTATGATCCCTTGGTTCATGATTTTTATCCGAGACTGTTAGGATTTCTTCATTCTTATTTTTCCTGAAACCACTTCAATAGAACATTGCTATATGTCCATAATTTTTGCAATAATAACATATAATTTTATAATCCAATAAATGATAAAATGAGTTGTGAATTTCCTCTTGAGAATCCATAAGTATCTCTATTGTTGTTCCTCATTTAACTTCTTCTTACATTTATTCTGTAGTCTATAGTTTTATGACCAAACCCATTGCAAGAGTAACAATAGCCAAAAAAAGGTTTACGATACCTAATTGTATGATTCCATATTGGTGGAGATATCTCTTTGATCTTGTCTTTGTGAGGAGGATATGTCTTCTATGGAACATCATGTTCTTATTTCATGTTGTCTTCAACATTGGTAGGGTTCTTGAGTATATGAACAAAACTATCTCATATTCTAGATAGTTGCATATATCTTCCTTTTCTTTTAACTGAGTTGTCAAAGCTTCTTCAATTATCTTATCCTCTTCAACTTGATGTTTTAAATTGATTATGATTTTTCTAGTTTATCATATTTCTCTTTTGTATAGAGTAATTTATTTATGTAATTCTTCAATTGTTCTTTCTACAACCATCTATTTTTTCTCAATCTATCTATTTCAGCCAAAGATCATATGAGTTCTTGTTCCAAATTTACTTCCCCATCAATTTTTGGATTGTCCTTTTATTATAAACTTGAAGTTTTATTTTCCAAAACAACAGTCTCATTTTCTAGGGCCATGAGAAACTCTTTCATTTTATTGTCTCTATCATCAGAAGAGCCATCGTCTTCATTTGCATATATATTATTCTTTTGTTTGTTGAACTTTATTCACTTTATAGTCCTTGTATTCCTATAAACTTTGAATCTCGAGTCTTATTATTAACTGTTTATATTATTTGCATAAGGAAATTTAGTATAAAAGTTTTCAACTTCTCCACAATCAAAACATTTAAAACGAAGCTTACCTTTGCATTTGTTTGATCCTCTCTTGATATTTTTGACAAAATTTGATTTTCTGCATCTCATTCATTGTCTAAGTTGTCATTTGATTTATATTCTTGCTTGTTTTTATTATTTAATTCCTTGAAGGATGCTTATTTTCTTGATTATTTTTCTTCCTTGTATTTCTCAATCCTCATTTCATATGTAGTAAGAATTCCATGTAGTCCATCCATTTTGAGATCATCTAGATTCTTCATTTTCTTAATGACATATATCTTGGAATCAAATATTCAAGGAAGTGATCTAAAACCTTTTTGCACAATGATTTCCTCATTAACATTTTCACCCAATCTGTTGATTGTGTTGAAAATTTCATCAACACAAAGGAATAAAAATACAATATTTTCTTCTTCTTTCATTTTAAGCCTTCTCAAATTGTCCTTGATGGGCCTGCAATTTTTCCTTTTTAACCTTGTCATCCCATTAATATATAGTATGTAGCTTGTACCACATATATTTTTCTAATTTGTAATGCATGACCCTGGAAAATTTGTATTTCGCCAAGCCACACAAAATTGCATTCATGGATTTAGTATTATTTTCATCTATCTTATTTCCAACTGCATCTACAAGTGAAGTTGTTGGACCTATATAACTAGTCTTAACTGTATCCCAAATTTCAAACCTTATAGCCATCAAATACATTATCATTCTTATGCTCTAGAATGAATAAATTGACTCATCAAATAAAGGATTTATGTTTGTGGAGAACCCTTATTGTCTATCCATGAGTGAGCATTGATCTTCCTTCCAATGGTTAAATTGTTCCTGAAGGAACCTGCTCTAATACCAATTGTTGGATTTAAGGTTATATTGAGAGGGGGTGAATCATAATAATGTAATTTTTCTTTCTTTAATCATTCATCAAATTGTTAAACCTATTTATTGTCATTGATGTCAAAGGATGAATATTTTTGAACCTTTGTGTTATCATCAACAAGTCTGTTGTAGGTTTGATGTCAAAATATAAACCATCAAGTTTAATGAAGAAATAAGATTAGAATGATGTCAAACATATGACATGGATAACTTGAGGAAAGAATAAATCCATCAAGAAAAGGCTCTTTATGTACAAAGTCGTTGTGAAGAAATACATAGAGAAGAACTTGAAGATGTATAAATCTAGTTTGAAGAAATACATACAGAATAATGTGAAGATATATAAATCAAGTTTGAAGAAATACATGAGAATAAATGTGGAAGGTCGGGAAATACACAAATCCCACCCAGAAATGGGACATATGTGCACAAATATCACTAAGTCAATGGACATTAGTGTGTAAAATCCCACAAGTTGAATTACCAAAGGATACATGTCGACACGGAGCAAATATGATGGTTAGCTTGATCGAGAAGTAATAAAGTTGGGGAGTCATCGGTTAAAAGGAATCCCAACTTGTCGACACATCTCTTGAACTAGAAAGAGTATAAATAAGAAAGATATGGAAGCATTGAAGTAAACTTGGAGTTTGAACTTGAAGAAGATAATATGTGGGAGTAATATTATAATTCAACAATGTTGGTGTGGGTTCACTTTCCCCATCTTCCTCTGCATTGTTGGAATGACGAGGCCATTCAAGCCATCAAAAATACCCTTGGTAAATACATTGACAAGGCAGAGCCAAAGGGGCCATTATTCTCATGTGCAAGAATATGCATGGAAGTCGATTTAGAGAAAGGCTTGCTAGAAGAAGTGAACTTGTTCATGGATGGATGGGAATATCTGCAGAAGGTCGATTATGAGAAGCTACCATTCAAGTGAGAAAGTGCCATGAATATGGGCACTTTGTCAAAATATTCCCTAAAGAAGTAATAGATGGCCTTGGGAAAAGTCAATAAGAAGGATGGCAACAGGTGAAAAGAGGAAAGAAGGCATTAAATAACTCTCCCAATGACAATAATGATTACCAACCAGAAAAAACTAAGGAGCGTGTGATTATCACCAAGGAAATGGACATCAGCAATCCATACACAGCTCTTCATATATAAGAGGGATAAATCCCCGTAATAGATATCACTCCTAAGGGTGAAGAAACAGAAGAAGGTGGGGATCTAAAATCAAGCGCGCTTCCAAATTCCAACGATGATGGGTCAGAGAAAGCTCTTGCAGGATCTTCCTCCCCAGGTGGATCTTGGGTAGAAATGGTAAAAAAAGAAGACCAAATCTGAGGGTAGATTCCCGAGGCCAGTCCTCTTCGCAAGGATCACAAGAAATTCCAGATCAAGCTCCACTGCCATCCACAAGGGGAATAAAAACACTCAACCACCATAGGGAGCAAGAACCAGAAATAGAACTAGAGCTCAGGAGGAAGATGAGTATTGAGGAAACTAAGCTTCTTCAAAACACCAGAAGTGTTGGAGGATCAAGAGTGGATAGCAAGTCTCGAACAGGACCTCAAATGTCAAAGAAATATATTTGTCTATTGGAATTGTTGAGGTTTGGGAAGTTCAAGCAAAGTGGAAGATACTAAAAACATGATCAGATCTGAGAAACCTGACATTCTGATGATCCAGGAGACAAAAATGGCCAAAGAAGGGGTAATGGACCTATCTCGACTTCATTGGCTAAATTACAAGGGAAAGCCATAAGCTCCAAAGGAGCTTCAGGAGGAACATCACCTTTTATAATTTAGAAAAATATGTAATGAAATTAGTAAAGGAATTCAATCATTGGATCCTCATCGAGTTGCAGTGTAGAGAAAAACTGGAGTCATTTTTTTTTGTAATACATATGGGCCAACGCATTACAGGGATAAGCTAATCTTTTGGGAAAATATCAATTTGTTGAGCAAGATATTGCAAGGAAAATATACTATTCTTGATGGGGGCTTCAACGCCAACAAATCCCAGGTAGAGAAGAGGGGAGGCTCAATCGTTAGAGACCCCTTTGGAGAAAAAATGGAAGATCTGATGGTAGATCTAGATCTTTTGGATCCCCCTCTCAAGAATGGGAAATTTACCTAGAGCAACAAAATAACGGGCCCTAATCATATTGCTGCAAGACTTGATAGGTTTTTTTACAGCTCCTCCTTTCTTCAAAGGGATGTGATCCCTACTTCTCTAGTCCCCCCTTCAGCAGCCTTCAGTCATAAGCCTATATTCTTGTCTCTAACTCACTCTGAAAAGTTGGGCCCTATCCATTTTCGTTTTAACCTTCTTTGGTTGCAGGATCAAAAGGCTATGGAAATCATTCAAGAGGCTTGGAACTCCAAGATCTTTGGCTCTCCTAGCTATATATGGGAGTCAAAGTTAAGAGCTACCCGATTTTCTCTAAAACATTGGGCTAAACTTTCTTTCAAAGGGCCTTCATTTCAGAAGAAGCAAATTCAAGATGATCTGGTTTCTTTTCAAAAAAGAATGGAAGACAAAGAAGTGACCATGCTCGCTTTAAATCATAAAAAAGATTTGAATTTGAGAATGTTAATTAACAAAAAATACATAGATTTGAATCTGACTATGAGATAGTAAATTTTGAAAAAAAAAGATAATTAAATTATAAATAAATGATAAAAATACATATTTGTAATATACATCATTTATTGAAATAAAATATTACATGCTATATTATTTATTAAAATAAAATGAATAAATAAAAATATAAAACATTGTGAAAAATAAAATATTATAATATAGTGAATTTATTTTTTCATTTTTTAAAATAATATTAATAAATAAAAAGAAAATTAGAAGTTAACTATATTCAAACTATAAAAATACTAAAATGGAAATAATATTTGTAACATATAATTTGTAATATATTGTTTATTGAAATAAAAAATGACATGAAAAAATAAATATTTCATCTTATAGTATATTGAATTGAAATATTCTTTGTTATTTTAAAATAAAACATTATAAATAATTGAATCACAAATAATAAAAATAAAAACTAATTATATTCAAACTATAAAAATTGAAATTTACATAAATT
>LPNX010127021.1:498936-523434 GCA_001517045.1 Pseudotsuga menziesii | reverse complement strand
TCAAATATAAGTTATTATTTTAAATAAATTATTATAATTTTAAATTTCAACCAATATCAAATACAAAGTTTCACATAAATAAATATGTCGTGTTCAATTATTGTAGCACATCACGACATAACACAACACTATATAACGAAACACAACACAACATAACCAAAACACAACTAAATTTTATATATATTTTTATATTTATTAAATTATTAGTTTGTATTTTTATATTGTATGGAATTTTAAACTCTGATATTTATAATAGAAATGGTTTTATATAAAATAAGTTAATATTAGAATGTTGTGAAAAAATAAGTGAATACTGAAATGTTGTAAAATAATGTATATAAGAAAAATGTTGCAATTGTAATGTTTATAAAATAAATAAAAAATATTAAATTGTTGTGAATGAAATATATATAAAAAATATTGTAAATTATGAAATTACATTGATGTTTATAATTGTTATTTTCTATTTAAATAATTAAAAAAACCATAAATTATTAAAAAATGTTGCTAATGTAATGTATGTAATGTTGTGAAAAAATATATATATAAAAATAATGAAAATAAAATGTTTATAAACTAAATGAAATATTGCAATGTTGTAAGAAAAATGTATATAAAAATGATGAAAATAAAATGTTTATAAACGAAATAAAATATTACAACATGGTAAGAAAAAANAATTTAAATTTTGTCATTTTTAATAATATAAATTCAAATAAAAAAGTTATTTATATTTAAATTGTAAAAATTATAAAACATATGTAAATTTGTAACATGCATATTTACGTAAGATTTTAACATTGTGGAAAAAAGTAATCTTATGAATTTTTTAAATAGTTAATTATTGAAATAAAAATATAATATCATAAAAAATAAATTATTTTATTTAAGAGTATATTGAATTTAAATTTTTTATATTAAATAAACACATCATTAATAATTGAAATAAATAAAAACGAAAAAAACTTATTATATTTAAATTATAAAAATAGAAATAAAAAATATATATGTATATATTTCTCCAACACTTTCGATACCTCCTTCACCATGGAAGCTTTTCTCTGCGATCTCTACAAGTCATCTAGAGACTGAAACAGGATCTAGAGACTGAAACATCTGGAGAATGAAACTGGATCTTGTAAGTGAATAACTGTTGCCTGTCCTGAACTCTCATCACTCATCATTGTAGCTTGTAGCAGCACGAGTCACGGATCCAGTCGCAACTGCATCGTTCAATGTACGCCGTGATTCACAGCCACAGGTGATTCGTGGCTGAGTCTTGGTACTCGGGACTTGATTCTTGAGTTGGAGCTGGAGTATTATTCGACAATGATCTGAAGCTCTTTCTTGTGATAGGTTCCTGGGATAGTCTGCGATCTGAAAGAAAATTCTTAATTTATTATTCGGCAACGGAGTTCTCTCTGTGATCTGAAGCTTTGCTCTGCAATCTCAACAAGTCATCTTTGTTGGCTATTTAAAGTTCTGATCTGAAGGGTTTGGATCTCTCCAAATTTATGAGTGGAGTATCGAACGTGAAGTTCTCTCTGTGGCAATCTGAAGCTAGGTTGGCGATCTGAGAATATTCGGTGATATGAAGCTAGGTTGGCGAGCTGTGCGATCTGAAGCTACGTTGGTGATCTGAGAATATTTTGCGATCTGAAGCTAGGTTGGAAAGCTCTGCCATCTCAGCAAGGATACATCTGAAGATTCTGAAGATCTCAGCAATTCATTTTTGTTGGCGATCTAAAGTTATGCGATCTATCTATTTGAATCTCTTTCATGTGATAGGTGCCTAGGATAGTGAAGCATTGCTGCAATTTGAAAGAAAATTATTCGATAATGGAGTTCTCTCTATGATCTGAAGCTTTTCTCTGTGATCTCAAGAAGTCATCTTTGTTGGCGATCTGAATTTCTATGATATGAAGTGTTTGGATCTCTACAAATTTTATTTATGAGTGGAGTATTGATCGTGGAGTTCTCTTTGTGATCTAAAGCTCTTTCCTATTGTAATTCTACGATCTGAAGCTCTGCTGTGATCTGAAATTTCTGTGATAGATTCTGAAGGGGTTTGGCGATCTCTGCGATCTCATGAAATGACGATCTCTCTAAAGGGTGGGTTTAGCGATATCTGTTATCTCTGCAGTGCACATTATTAGAACTCTGGTGCCATGCTCTATTGAACTGCAGTGACTTCTATATGAGGAGCTAAGGGTTGGAAAGCAATATGGAACGGTTGTATCAGGTGCACACATTCTTTATCTGATATATATATATATATATATATATATATATATATATTTGTTCACAAGTATGGATAATTCACCGCATCTACCAAAGATTATCAAAGGTGTAATGCCCATATTTGACTAGGCATATCAACATGTTGCGTTTTTATTTTCTTAGTAAATGTTGGACTCGGTTCGACTAAATAAACCATATTTATGACATGATAGATGTCTAAGATGTTACTATGCTTTTGTTGATACATTGATTGTGATGTTATGATTATGTTTGTGAGGTTACTATTTTATAGTTATCATGATATTCCTTTGTTCATAAAGACCGTGTATGCTTAATTGTCATCATTGATAAATGTAATATATATGATGTGTACATGGATATTGACCCATGATGTGATCAAATTAATGATTTATACAATGAAAGGAAATGTTGTTGATAACATGCACCAACTAATTATTGAATGGAGATATTGTTATGAATGTATGTTTTCAAAGTACTAATCTGCAAGACACATGGGCCATGTAATAAATGGATACTTATTATGAAGTGTGGTATAGCACTTATTTCTATCGAAGAGCCTTGATTACCAGAATTGATGATACGATCACACAGACCAATAATCTCGATAGCAGCAAAGTATGTTTTGATAGGGTATATAGACCTAGGATGTTGAAAGGGATGGATGTGTTCCACCCTATGTTTTATAATACCCAAGGTCGTGGGAGGGCCGGCTGAGACACGCTCCCCATGTTTTTGTGATGACGACGGTCGGGTACCCGAGGTCGTGGGAGGGCAGTGCTGAGACACGCTCCCCATGTTGTTGTGATGACGATGGTCGGATGCCTGCTAGGAGAGGCTAGGTCCGCTATTCAGCCGACGCTATCGCTCTTAGGTTCTTATGTGGTCAGGTCGGTGAAGCCGACAACCACTTCTATACTAGAAAAGGAAGGATAGGGAGGGTGCAGACATAGGTTAGGATGGAAGGATGTTATAGCTAGTACTGTGTTGGGTCAGGGGGGGATCTATGACACCATGATTAGTAGTAGTAGGTGTCTCTTCCTTGAAAATAATTGATTGAGTAATGAATCTGAAAATATAATGATGTTATAACTTAATTCATTAATAATTAATGATTGATGATGATGAAAAGATTACATGTTTGTATGTTAATTCAGTTAGGTACTTGCGATCGTTATATCTTGTATCAATGAATGTCCTATCTATGTGAATCATTATTATTTTGTTGTTATTATTATTATTATTATATATATAGGATATATGATATTTTCTTATAGTACGTGTATGATCTATGCATGCACTGGCCACGCATGCACACTTTGCACACGTATACCAATATCAACATACCAATACTTAACACGATCAATAATGGTATAGGTTTTCATAGGTAAATATGTTAATGAAATAATGAATGTTAAGTTAACATATTCATTAATGATAGATGAACACTATAATACGTAAGTGATCAAATGTCGTAAATTAGAATAATCCTCAGAAAGTTGTCATGCGTAGACTTAAACATTGTTCATTTACATTAACAAAACTTTCAGGGTTGTTTAAACCTCTAAGGGTGCTTTGATTATGAATCTAGAGTTAACATGCTCATGACTATGATACTTGTCATTAAAAACAAAATGTCTTTAATTATAATTATTATTAATGGTATTATTATTATCATTATTATTATTATTATTATTATTATAGTGCCTCTTGTGGTAAACATAGTCAATTACTCAATTAAACCCCAAGTGGAAATAACTAGAATAAAATAATGATTAATTAAAAAGACCAAACCATTCCGTGTAGGTTAAACATGTATATTGAACTATGGAATATGACCATCAAGATATGACATGATTGATTTTATAATACTACTTATTAATGTGATTACAAACATTGGATTCTGGATCAAGATAAGGACAATTGAATAAATAAATGCATATTTGATTCAATTCAAATAACCCTAATTATTGGAATGCTCAAGATAAGGACAATTGAATAAATAAATGTATATTCATGATTATAAGAGGGGGAAAGAGGTGTTTTGGAGGGAAAGGCGGTGGAGAGGTTGGATTTATTTTGGGGAAATTAGACTCTGCATGAGGGGGGAAAAATGAAGAAAAACTTGAGGAGGGGGACAACTCAAGGGGGAGAATATCTGTAAATGACTCAAAAATGGGTGGAAAGGAGAAAAGCTATAGAAGATGCTTTCGGTATTATTGGTCTGTGGGCTCGGGGGCTAGGAAACCCATGGGTTTCCTAGGGCCAGCACATGATGAGAGCTGGTCGGCAGGGTGGCACATCATTTTTGTTAATCAAGGCTTGGATGGTTGGATGGAAAGCTCGAAGAGGAAGGAGCCTACACGGTCTACAGCAAACTCTTGGATCTACTACGACCGCTGGTCATAGGTATTTCAATTCCAAATAATTAGATATTAAATTTCTGCATGGTATTATTGTCTAATTTATAGTAAAAAAATTCATGAAGTTTATCAAACCTGTACAGCTCATATTTCTACGTTAATATGTTTATAGTTCATGATTGTCCATTCATATGTTTATAAAACTAATAGTACAGACATAGATATAAACCTGTAATATGATTTAAAATGTCTTGATAGAGAACATCACAGAGAAATGGACCCAGTGCTCTACCGGTTAGGCAGAGCACTACAGAATGGTATCAGAGCCCTAGGTTCTAAAACTGGAACCTAAAGGGGCCCTCTAGGAGAAAGAGAAATAAACATTATATGGAAGATAAATCAAAACTAAAATTTTACACACTGTAAAATAAATTGATGTATAGTGTTTCTGTAAATTGAAGATTTATTACACAAGTAGAAATAGGTTTTAACTTTGAGGACAAAATTATCCTAAAGACCATAAGCTAAATGCTAGTAGCATACCCAGCATTTTCTTCTATGCAGAACCCTCTTCTTTCATAACATGAATCAAAAACAAAATTTACCTGCAAAAACAAAAACAAAGGGCATTACAAATCATCAACCTCGAAGTCCTACGAATTTCATTAACTAACTCTCATGACTCATAGTTGAGAGCAAACCCACTGAACAAAACAATAAATAAAATACATAACCAAGGCACAGAGAGTCTCTAGATAAGGGAAGAGCAGAGATAAAACTTACACGCCATTCTTGAATTAAAACACCAACATAGTCAAATGTTTGTATGTCTCCCATGGTAAGAACTAAAGCTTGATGGAACTAGATTGACTGTGCAAAGAGAGGTGTTTTAGGGTTTGGGGCATATTTCTGGTAGCGAAAACTTGCTCAATACAAAAGAATTAAAAACATTTAAAGGGTAACACACATGAAAAGTAGACACTTTAATAATTCTTTGCACAAAAGAAAATAAACCAAACAGTGTAAAATCGATTTTATCAAAGGAATGCAAGTCCAAGAAGATAGCCTAGTTCTATATTTCTCCTAAATCAGTCTCAAAAACAGTGTTAGTAGTGATGTAGTTCTGAAAATTACTACAACCTTGAACAAAAAAAAGAAGAAGAAGAAAAAAACCCCAGCTGACATACATTGATACATCCACATTCGTTTCACACGCTTGATGAGCTATATACATGATTTCATAGAAACATGTACATACAGTAGGCGCACTTTCTATCGCTTGAAGGAAAAATCTAAGCAGCTAAGCTGACAATATAAGAATCGGCTGCTAAAAAAATTACAAATTTATTACAGATGATAGCATGATATTTACAATAACAAATAATGATGGGATCAAAGTCCCTTTGCAACAAACACAAATTTCACAATTTTGACATAACGAAAAAAATGAAACCGTCTACGAAATATGTCACAGATGAACAGACTAGAGTACGAAGAAAGCGTTACCTACACCCTGGATTTACCATTATAACAAAAAGCATTTCATATAGGAATTAATAATTGTGTCAAGTAATTATTAATCAAATTCAAGCAGCCCCTAAGCGATTCTCCTGGTAGATGTGGGCGATCAACCAATGCCTTCTCGTAAACATGTCTGTTGTTCACCATCATTTTTTTTTGTGTGCCTGGCTCATGCCCTTCTCAGAAGGGTGCCCCTAAATAAAAACAATCAATAAAAATCTAACTAAATCAGCTCACCTAAAAACCCCCAATAAATTCAAATATAGCTTAAAAAGATCAAGGCACTGAACCTAGACTGAAACTGTGCAATTATAGAGAAACACACTGAAATGAAAAATTTATGTAAAGAAGCTATGTGGCCTTTAGTCGAGTGGTAAAGTAAATAGTCCCTCACCCCGTTGATGGTCATCAATCAAATAAATAAAGCTCAGAAATCAATAGATAAAACTGACGGTGAATCAACATAATTTACCTGACAGCAATAAAGCGTTGAACCATTCCAGATTACCTCTAGTAAGCTGTACCTGGTCCAAAATATGCGAGAATAATTCAAGACCTGGAAGTGCTAATAAAAAGAAGGTAATGAGAGTAAGCAGGTCTAGCAAAAAAAAAAAATGATTAGGGTTTCTAAAGGAATGGTTCAACAATTCTATTGATAATTTTCTTGCTGAAATTGGAGAAGAATTGTTGATTAATGGATGAAACTCCATTGCCGGCCAATGTAATATATCAATGGCAGGAATTACAAAAGAGGGCATTGGCAGAATCGAACTGGTGACCTGCATACATAAATTCCATCCAACGCATAAACAAGCAGACAGGACGAGGAGGCGTTTCTTGCAGAGAAGGCTTCGCCAGCTCGCAAAATGAGAAATAAAAAAAGAAATAAAAAGAAATAAAACAACTAAATAATTTCAATAAAATACAATAACAAAAATAATTAAATAAATAAAAATTTCTCCTTTGCCACATTGCGTTCAAAAAAAAGGGGGTAAAACAATGGTCAATCGTTGCACACATGTCATCCATGCAGGGAATTTAGGTGTGTGCACTTCGGTATTTTGACAGTGGTAAGCTACCTTCGTAACACTACATTAATGCCATTAAACCTTGCTAGGGGTCAAGAACTCAGGAATATGCATGCATTGGTGTCATCTGCCTCGATCTCTGATCGGGACAGGTAATAATGAGGGTAGATGTACCATCCGCCTCGGTCCATGTTCTTCATCGCAGTAGTGTAGTCAGGTGGGTGAGTGTGATATGCATTGAAAAGATGAATTGCATGAGAAACATGTCAAGCTATCAACTCTAGAGTTATCACTCAGCTCTAAACTTTTGTTGAGCTTCATGCATTCCACATAGAGAATTATAAGGTAGAGCTCCTCAATTGATTTTCGGTGGTCATTCAAAGTAGGTAGAGGGCGGGTTGCGTTATATTCTCCTTAGCAGCAAGTTGCTTGATTCTGGGCTTGAAAGGAGCCTTTATATATAGGGGCCTTAATACGACTACTATAATGAAGGATTGTTTTTTTTTAAGGCCAAATAAGTCCTTCAAAGATAAGGTTGAAAACAAGATAGACCATATTAAATGTAATAGGTATGAAAATAGTCTCTGTAGCACACGTTCCAGAGAAGGAAAGGAGTGAGTTATTCCTCTCCCACCTAGACCAGCACCAGGATAAAGAGAAATACCATAAATAGGTTCAAGTTTACCAATGGAAAAATCCTGAGAAGGATCATCTTTATATATCCACGCTTTCTGGTAGCAATAGCTCTTTCCCTTATGGTCAAGCTGCTCCGTTCTCTCCTTAGCAGTCGACCCATTTCCGTCCACTAGTTCTTTCGAGTCCATATGTGTTCCATTAGGTTCCGTTTCACAAGTAGACATACAATTGGCAGAAGCCAACGAAGGAAGCCGTTAGGCCGGACCAAAGCATGCCAGAAATAGAACCCATAGCAATTAGCGATTGTCTCGACATTATGTTCTCTCCCCATCTACCTGCTAAACAGAAGAAATAAAACTGGAAGATCGACCAAGTGGATTGGATTGTATCTGTCATCCAGCTATCTATTCTCTGAGCTGAAAATGGAGAACTTAGCTGGCTGGCAGCGATTTACAGCAGATATTTTCCCGCCTGCTAGTCCAACTTTATCTGATAACCTGCTGTACATGCGTATTCTACCGTTGCATAGTAGATTCGTCATATAGGAAGAACTTTTGCGTTTGGAAAAAGCAAGTAAGATGCTTCCATTAAAAATTTACTGCGATTAAAGCTTTCTTTTGCAAGGGTTGTGAGTTCAGATCGAAAGCAACTAGGTCAATTAATTAAGAAGTAGAGATGAACTCAATGTATGTAGGACTTTTGTTGAGTTTCATTATATTTCGGAATAATGCTACAATTAATCCTTCTTTCACTGACCCCTTTCTCTTCTTTAAACACTCAACAAATTATGCGTTGATGTGAAGAAACGAATTTTATCTGCCAGTGTTTTGTTTTGATAGCAATACTGTAACTTGTTGATTTAACATGACTACAGTAATTTATGCTGCAACCCAAAACCCTATACCCTAATGCGTGCAGCAACCCTAAACCCCAACTTTTAAAGCCCTGGCTAGCGCATGAATTGAACTGTAGATTCCTTCGAGCACAAATTGCCTGTTGGTAAATAAACTGCAAATAAAATTGAAGAGAATTCTGTCGTATGACACGATATAATGTGCAGGGAAGACATCTTCTATAGATAATTCTTTTATTCTGATTAGAACGCGTTTTCAATTGTTTCTGTTGGAAAAAGCTAAATAGTTCCGAGATAAATTAATTTCTCAGTGCACAATGAAAGAGTGCTTTTCACCATTGTTCCTTAAGGGGGTGAGCGAGCTAAGAGTCTTTTAAAATAGAGCCCTTTATCCTTGTTTCTCCAGTGTTGGAAGAATATGATCTATCTGCTGGGTTCTCAAACTCTAAATTTGATTTAGCAAAATAGCTTATTTCCAGCATTATTATAATTCCAGATTGACAGTTATACACGACCAGCAACCCCAGTGGCATAACTAGCTATTAAAAATAATCTGCTGCCCATCCAGGGAAGGGTAGGTTTATGTGGAAACAATTTTACTACTTTTGAATCACTAGGTTTGTCGGCCAATTGCTCACTCACGGTGGTTGGCCTGTGTGATTTGTCCACTTTTAACTATATATTTACTTAGATTCCGAGATTTATTCATTTTTCAGTTCTCTATGATTTCATGTTAAATTTTACTCGTAGAATCAGAGATTTAATTTATTTTTCGGTCCTGACAGAAAAGTCTGCTGCTATATTAAGAGGGTTTGTCAATTCGGCCCAAAAGAAATTGGAAAAAGAAACTTCAATTTATTTGTTCTTTCAATAGTGTGAGATTTAATATAGAATACAATAAAGTACTTCTAGGATTTCTGAGATGAAGTGTTACAGTTTTGATCTTTAAAAAGTTATACTTTACAATATATTTAATTTTTAATTATATTCTAAAAAAAAAAAAAACTTTTGTAATAAGATTGTTATTTTATTTTCAAAAGAACAAAATTTATAAATTACCCCTCTCTATGAGCACTCGAGTTGCTCTAAACTACTGTAGGTTTATAATTGCCCCGCAATACGTAGTAGAATCAATTGGGAGAAAAATAAGCAGTGATTAACTTGTATTTCAGTATAAATCAAGAACAAAGTGTGTGCTCCTTTATATCAAACTTAGAAATGAAGACAAGTCATCAGGTATCAATTTAGACGACGGAAGTATTACTTTTCTTGAAAACCAGGAACACACAATCAATCCTAGCAACTACTGAAGATAACAATGCAATATAAATATCAGACCGGAAAGACTACCTAATGCAAATATAAAGATTATAGGTTGAGTGGCACTTCCTACTTACTATTATGCCTATGATAGAAATTCGGGCACCTGCTCATAGGTAATCCACACGCCAGCTCGAGTGACTTGTTCCATATGGAGGCAATGCACATTGTAGCGGTGGTGCTTGTTTTGCTATGGTGGAATTTTTGTTCATGGGCAGGAGGCGATGGTCAGCTAGGTAGGGAGTTAGAGCCCTCAACTATTTAGAGGATGGGTGAGTAAAGGGTGGTAACGAGCAGTACATTCCGATTTCTTCCTCTCTTCAAGTTATGGGTTAAAAGAGGTCTACCAACCATAATATTCCGTGAGGATAATGACCCATAGTTTAAAAACGTGGCTATCTTTTACTTAAATTTGCATGCCGAAACAATTTTGGGCATCTTCCTTTGAAGAACACTTCCATCCCAAAGAAATAAAATATTGTTGATTGAGTTAATATTTGTGTGCTTTACAGAATGACAAATTAGCTAAACAGAATTTTGCAACAGGAAGTTATATTGAAGTCCCTACTTTTGATGAATGGACTCATCATCATAATGAAGTCTCATCAATTTAATGATGTACCTTCTCTCCACTAATGCAAAAGTGATTATTAGAATCCATGTAACAGAAGGCGATAATAATCAATCCCCTCGAGGGCACTTCAAGTAATAGGATTATGATGCCTGACTTCCGAAACATCCTTCAAAACCATACATAAGTTGAAAAAAATCTGTCTCTTATATATATATAAATTTAATATAGAGAAATTTTCCATGCATAGATATATAATAATGATAATAAAAGTATGAGAGATGTATATATATTTGTGGGTGTTAAATTTCAAAATATTTGTTTCATAGTGTTAACGTTTTCTTAAAATTTTGTTAAAGTGTAAATTTAGTTATGGTAAGTCAACCACGTTATAAAGGGATCACCTCCTAGGTGCAAAATCACACTACCTAAGTTAATTTATGATGAAATTATTTATGGAAGATTATGTGCGTTGTTACAAAATTATTGAGCAAGGGGATAGAAAGAGTATGCATAACTAATTCCACATTATAATTAAATACAATGTACTCTAACGAGGATGTTGGTTAATTATGAGTTAATAGGAACGTCTCCTGATTAGTTTTGTGTGTCCTAGTGTGCTTGTAAGGGTACCCTATGTTAGGAGTGGTGATCACATGGTGGTATGAAGTACCTATCTAGAGATAGTAGGTCAAAATACATAGGGATGCCTAACTGATTGCGTTATTAGAAAGATTATTCATATTGTAAACCTGATATACACAAATGAATGAAAACATTAAAGGTACCAAAGATACATCTTGATGAGCATTAGAGGGAGTGGTGCAATAGAATGGTTAGTTGAGTAATTAGTAAGTGACTAAGAGGTGTGAAAGTAATGATGATATCAATGGGTAAAAATATGTGATAAGTAAAGTAGATTGAAGACAATATGTTTTATGACACATAATTACCATAAGAGCGTTAGCGATAAATGAATGGTACAAAAGGGAAAATTGTTTTAGGACTATTAATAGGAATTAGTATAGAAAGATATGAATGTATAAATGACATTTAGATATTATCATAGAAAAATGATACAACAAGCCAAGAAACTATCAATTAAATTACATAGTATAGAAGGTGTGTCCCATTATTAAAATTTCAAAGAAATAAGTAGCAATTGTAAGTATTCATTGTATAAAGTGCCATTCATGGGGTAAGAGTGCTCTTTAAAGAGAATTGATTGGTGAATGGGATTTGATTAAACATAGTGTTATTCAAGTTATTATAGAAGTACCGATGTCAAGATGGATCCTAATTAACAATTTTAATGAGAACATAAGAGAGATTCAATCAAGCTAGAAATTCATAAACGTGTCAACAACAACAACCACAAAAGGGAACTAACATCTCCTTATGAATCACAATAGAAACAAGACTATAGATCTTAAAAAAAAAAAAATTATATATTATTGTGGATAATTGTCTAGTAAGGCATGATGAACCTTGATGCATGTTACAAATAGGGATCCTCGAGGAGGTCATAAGTAGTTACTAGGATATGTTTTTCAGAAAACGTTTAAGTGCATATATTAGGTGATAAAAGAAGTAAAATAGTAAAATGACAACAGGTTGATCAAGTAAAGGTCCAAGTGGGACTACCATAACTAATGAATTCTAGTAGTAAGACACCTATATTATGCATAATAATATATTCTTATAATAATGCATAACAATAACTTCGAGACGACGTTTCCTGAAGGGTGAGTATATGTAATGCCCATATTTGACTAGACATATCAACATGTTGCGTTTTTATTTTCTTAGTAAATGTTGGACTCGGTTCGACTAAATAAACCATATTTATGACATGATAGACATCTAAGATGTTACTATGCTTATGTTGATACAATTATTGTGATGTTATGATTATGTTTGTGAGGTTACTATGTTATAGTTATCATGATATTCCTTTGTTCATAAAGACCGTGTATGTTTAATTGTCATCATTGATAAATGTAATATATATGATGTGTACATGGATATTGACCCATGATGTGATCAAATTAATGATTTATATAATGAAAGGAAATGTTGTTGATAACATGCACCAACTAATGATTGAATGGAGATATTGTTATGAATGTATGTTTTCAAAGTACTAATCTGCAGGACACATGGGCATTGTAATAAATGGATACTTATTATGAAGTGTGGTATAGCACCTATTTCTATCGAAGAGCCTTGATTACCAGAATTGATGATACGATGACATAGACCAATAATCTCGATAACAGCAAAGTATTTTTTGATAGGGTATATAAACCCAGGATGTTGAGAGGGATGGATGTGTTCCACCCTATGTTTTATAATACTCGAGGTTGTGGGAGGGCCGTGCTGAGACACGCTCCCAATGTTGTTGTGATGACGATGGTCGGGTACCCGAGGTCATGGGAGGGCCGTGCTGAGACACGCTCCCCATGTTGTTGTGATGACGATGGTCGGATGCCTGCTAGGAGAGGCTAGGTCTGCTGTTCAGCCAACGCTATCACTCTCAAGTTCTTATGTGGTCAGTTCGGTGAAGCCGACAACCACTTCTATACTAGGAGAGGAAGGATAGGGAGGGTGCGGACATAGGTTAGAATGGGAGGATGTTATAGCTAGTACTGTGTTGGGTCAGGGGGGGATCTACGACACCATGATTAGTAGTAGTAGGTGTCTCTTCCTTGAAAATAATTGATTGAGTAATGAATCTAAAAATATAATGATGTTATAACTTAATTCATTAATAATTAATGATTGATGATGATGAAAAGATTACATGTTTGTATGTTAATTCAGTTAGGTACTTTCGATCGTTATATCTTGTATCAATGAATGTCCTATCTATGTGAATCATTATTATTTTGTTATTATTATTATTATTATTATATATATATAGGATATATGATGTTTTCTTATAGTACGTGTATGATCTATGCATGCACTAGCCACGCATGCACACTTTGCACACATATACCAATATCGGCATACCAATACTTAACATGATCAATAATGGTATAGGTTTTCATAGGTAAATATGTTAATGAAATAATGAATGTTAAGTTAACATATTCATTAATGATAGATGAACACTATAATACGTAAGTGATCAAATGTCGTAAATTAGAATAATCCTCATAAAGTTGTCATGCGTAGACTTAAACATTGTTCATTTACATTAACAAAACTTTCAGGGTTGTTTAAACCCCTAAGGGTGCTTTGATTATGAATCTAGAGTTAACATGCTCATGACTATGATACTTGTCATTAGAAACAAAATGTCTTTAATTATAATTATTATTAATGGTATTATTATTATCATTATTACTATTATTATTATTATTATAGTGCCTCTTGTGGTAAACATAGTCAATTACTCAATTAAACCCCAAGTGGAAATAACTAGAATAAAATAATGATTAATTAAAAAGACCAAACCATTCCGTGTGGGTTAAACATGTATATTGAACTATGGAATATGACCATCAAGATATGACATGATTGATTTTATAATACTACTTATTAATGTGATTACAAACATTGAATTCTGGATCAAGATAAGGACAATTGAATAAATAAATGTATATTCGATTCAATTCAAATAACCCTAATTATTGGAATGCTCAAGATAAGGACAATTGAATAAATAAATGTATATTCATGATTATAAGAGGGGCAAAGAGGTGTTTTGGAGGGAAAGGCGGTGGAGAGATTGGATTTATTTTGGGGAAATTAGACTCTGCATGAGGGGGGGGGAAATGAAGAAAAACTTGAGAAGGGGCACAACTAAAGGGAGAGAATATATGTAAATGACTCAGAAATGGGTGGAAAAGAGAAAAGCTATAGAAGCTTCTTTCGGTATTATTGGTCTGTGGGCTTGGGGGCTAGGAAACCCATGGGTTTCCTAGGGCCAGCACATGATGACAGCTGGTCGGCAGGGTGGCAAATAATTTTTGTTAATCAAGGCTTGGATGGTTGGATGGAAAGCTCGAAGAGGAAGGAGCCTACAAGGTCTACAACAAACTCTTGGATCTACTACGACCGCTGGTCCCAGGTATTTCAATTCCAGATAATTAGATATTAAATTTCTGCATGGTATTATTGTCTAATTTATAGTAAAAAAATTCATGAAGTTTATCAAACCTATACAGCTCCTATTTCTACGTTAATATGTTTACAGTTCATGATTGTCCATTCATATGTTTATAAAACTAATAGTATAGACATAGATATAAACCTGTAATATGATTTAAAATGTCTTGATAGAGAACATCACAGAGAAATGGACCCAATGCTCTACCGGTTAGGCAGAGCACTACAAAAGGTAGACCTAGCACAATTACTCTAAATAGTCTTTATGAGTATATCGAGTCTTTAGAGAAGCATAGAGCAAAAAAAGAAGTTAAGTTACAAATTGAGTTAGAAGCCATGATGGAAAATAAATTTACCACTCTTGAAGACAAGATCCAAAAGCAAATAGAAAACAAAATAAAACTACTGGAGAATAAAATGGAGGAAATGGAGATTAGATTGGATGTAATAGAAAAACAAAGCCAAGATAAAAACCAAACATCCCAACAAGGAGATGCTGAAACCTTAGAAAGTCTTAAAATGAAGGACATGATTAAAGAACTAGAAGCATAAGTTAATAACAATCTCAACCTAAATAGTGTGGCAGGTAACTTAGACATCAAACCCATTAAAGAGGAAATGAAAAAATTGATAGAATTAGACCATGAGTGTAACAAAAGGGCCTTGAACCTTATAATCTTCGGTTTGAAAGAGGAGGTAGTCGATGATACATTAGCCATAGCCCAGACAGAATTACATAATAGATTACAAATTGAAACAACATGTCTCACAAAAGCAAAAAGGTTGGAAAAAATAACTAAGAATAAAGGAGGGTTGATCCAGATAAAGGTGACCTCTACTGATCATAAGCATGACATACTTAGAAAAACCTCAAGTCTAAAAGGAATGGGAATATTTATAAATGAATATCTTATTCCAGAAGATCAAGCAAAATTAAAAAAGTAGGTTCAAAAGGTAAAAGAAGTTAGGAAGAAAGGAAAATGGGTGATAATCATAAATAGAAAAGCTGTTATTAGAGATAGAAACCAAAAATATAGTAATAAATAACAATTTAACATGCTCCGGATTCTTTCTTGGAACCTTCGGGGATTTCCTTGGGACAAAGGCCCCAAGCTAATTTGGATCTTGAATGAAGTTGATATTATATTGTTAGTTGAAACTTGGGAGCATGAAGAATCTAAGATTCCTAACATAGATGGATTTGTACTTTGGTCAATCTGGAACAAACGATCCTATCATAGAGGCATTGGTGGTATAGCTTGTTACACTAGGAAGAACATCACCCCCAATGCTAGGCTTTATAAAAAAGACCCTTGTAACCAGTATATTTGGATAGAGATTTTTGGCATTAATGATAAAAAAACCTACATAGCAATCTGTTATTTTGCCCCTATTAATTCTAACTTTTATAAGAAAAACAATTTAGATAAAAATTGTCCTTACAATGGTTTAAAGAATGATATTTTCTAGCCTAAGGAATGAAGGTAATATCCTCTTAATGGGTGAATTTAATGCTCGTACTTCAAGCAACCAAGCTATTCTTCTAAGCAATTATTCCAACCCTAATCCTCTTTGGTTAGACGAAGATATTACTCTAGCTAGAAAGTACAATAGAAGCTCTAAAGATCTAGGGGGAAATTTGTTTGGGTCTGAACTAGTCAAGCTCTGTAGTGCTCAAGATCTCATAATTTGCAACGGTCTAAAGAAGTGGTCCAATTCTAGCCAGATGACCTGTATCCATGGGCTTGGTAGCAACATGGTAGACTATGTTACTTCTGATATCCCTTTATACAATGAAATAATAAATTTTAGCATCCTAAAGGACCATGGGCCTGACTGAGATCATAGACCTTTAATTGTAACTCTCAATTTTGTCATGCATAGAGATCCCATAGAGGATAATCCTTATAGCCAAAAGAACTTGATCTTTGATAGAAATAAAAATGATCTTTTTTTCTAAATGATTTAAAAATTAATTTGCTTCCATTATCAAATATAGACAACATAGAAGACCTCTATCATAATTTTACTACAACACTCTCACATTCTATTAACAAGTTCTCATTTGAAGTCTCAAGTAATAAACGAAATAGAAAAACCAACCCTTGGTGTGATAAAGATTGTAATAGTGTGAGGAGAGAAATTAAGGAAGCTCTTGATGAGTCTCTTAAAATTGACAAGGTAAAAAATATACAAAGCTATAACTAAAAGAAAAAAAATGCAGTATATTCATAAAAGACAAGAAAATCTCTCACACCTCTCTAAGGTGGCTCCTAATAAATTCAGGAGGTATATTCTAACTAGAAAAACTAAAGATAATAATAGAATTGCTCTACACGACTGGAATTCCTATCTTAAAAAGATTTATGATTCCCCAAATGTCATAGGCAACTTTGAAACCCTACTCACAACACTAGAAGTTTTCTCTTTAGAAGACATAGATTTTGGGGTTAAGCGTCTGGAAAATGGAAAAGCTAAGGACATTGAAGGTTTACTAGGAAGAAATATTAAAAACTAGAGGTCTTGTCATCATCCCTCACATACACAAGATTTTCATTCAAGCAATCAAGCAAGGGTTCCCTAAAACTTGGACTCAGAGCCTCATTATCCCTATTTTTAAAAGTGGGGATACAAATAACCCCTCTGATTATCAGACAATTATGATTAGCCCCCTCTTAGCCAAGTTATATGGTATTATTTTGGAAAAGAAGATTAGCAAATGGCTTGAAAGTGAAGGTAAGAGGGCTAAAGGCCAAGCAGGTTTTAGAAGGCAACACTCAACAACGGACCACCTCATCACCCTTAGGATCATTGTGGAGGAATTTCGTAATGATAAATTTGAATCTCTTTTGTTGCTTTGTGGAATTTAGAAAGGCTTTCGATAAAGTACCTGTATATAACCTTTGGAATAGATTAGAGGAGCTAAAGGTTCCTTTCGAGTTGAGAGTTGTCACAATAAGATTATATGAGAATGTAATTTCCTAATTTAAGAGCAACGAAGGATGGTCGAGGATATTAAGTGCAATATCGGAGTTAAACAAGGTTTCCCCCTCTCCCCTATCCTATTTGGCATTTACATCGATAAGCTAGAAGGTTGTTTAGAAGAAGCAAGTTGTGATGGCACGTTCTTAGCCGGGATAGTCATCATCCTTCTTCTCTATGTTGATGATATTATTCTTCTAGAAAGGGATCCATTCGATCTTGATAAACAACTACAACTTCTTAAGGATTTTTGCTCTACCATGGTATGGCTGTCAACACTGACAAAACAAAAGTTATGATTATCAAATCCAGGAAGGACACTTACGCTAATTTTGTGTATGACAATAGCAACTTGAAGGAAGTGTCTTCTTACAAATACCTAGGAAATGATATTCATCACAAGCTCAACTGGAACTATAGCATTGAGAAAAAGGATTAATGGAGGGTGGAAAGCTTATTTTGGTCTTGAAAATAATTGTAAAGCAGCAAACCTTGTGATGTGGGATAAAAAGAAGCTCATCTTTGAAACTTTAGTCACTCCTGTTATCTTGTATGGTTGTGAGGTTTGGGGTTGAAGAATCTCTGGAAAATCCTGGAGGAAGATTGAGCAAATCCAGAAGTGTTTTATAACGTATAACCTCAAAATTAAAATCAATACACCTTATCCTATTCTCCTTATAGAAGTGTGTCTTCCCTGTATTGAGAGCCTAGCTATGACTAGGCTCCTATTGTACAAACATAAAATCAATAACATGGGAGACCATCGACTTTCAAATCTAGCTTTTAATTCCAGCCAAAACCACCTAAGGCTCAAGTGATGTTGGTATAAAGATACCAGGGCCTGATTAAACCACAGGGAGATTGACAAAAATGTTGCATTGCAAAATATTAATAACATTAAAAACATTGTTAATTCTAAGTTTAAAGAGAAGTTGTGGTGTCAAAGATATTTAGAGGCTAAGAGAAAATTAAGATATTATAAGGAGGTCATCAACCTTACTCTGGAAGATCAAAAGTATCTCTATGTTTTAACCAGTTCAAAGAAAAAAATTAATATAGCCAAGATAAGAACAAACTCTGATGAGCTCCATAGTGAAACAGGTCGTTGGAAAGTTCCTAAAACACCATGGGTGGAAAGGATCTGTCGTCTCTGTGAGAATAGGAACATTGAAGATGAAAACCACTTCCTCTTAGAGTGCCCTCCATACACCCACATTAGATCTCAGTTTTCGAATCTTTGTTGCAATACCGACCTTCCTAGCCTTTTAACTTGTCAAAATTATAGTGAGCTCAGGACACTTCTCACCGAGCTCTTTGAGCATAGGAATACGACTTTAAAATAAATAAATTAATTTGTTTGTTTGGGTTTGATAGACCAAAGTTTGGTCTCAGTGGACGTTAACCATCATCATCATCATCATTTAAGACATGAAAAATAAAATATTGCATTTTAATTTTGATAAATTGTATTCTATTAAAAATAATATTTTTATTTTTCAAATATAATTTGTTATAAATTTATTTTAAAATATTAGTTAATTTTGGAAAATAAATAATTAAATTATAATTAAATAATAAAAAATGCATATTTGTAATAAACATCATTTATTGAGATAAAATATTACATGCTCTATTATTTATTAAAATAAAATGAATAAACACAAATATAAAACATTGCGAAAAATAAAATATTATAATATGGTTAATTTAATTTTTCATTGTTTAAAATAACATTAAATAAAAATAAAATTAGAAGTTAACTATATTCAAACTATAAAAATAATGAAATTACATAAGTATTTGTAACATATAATTTGTAATATATATTTATTGAAACAAAATATGAAATAAAAAAATAAGTATTTCATTTTATATTGAATTTAAATATTATTTATTATTTTAAAATAAAACATTACAAATAATTGAATCACAAAAATAAAAATAAAAACTATTTATATTTAAATTATAAAAATTGAAATATATATAAGTTTAATTCAATTAGAAATATTAACATTGTTTTTTAAATATAAGTTATTATTTTAAATAAATTCTTATAATCTTAAAGTTTAAACCAATATCAAATACAAAGTTTCACATAAATATATATGTAGTGTACATCTGTTCTGTTGTGTCTGGGTCTCATGATAGATGCTGATGTAGCTATCATCCCTCCAATCAATTATATGTATGTAACCCTCCTTTGGGTAGGCACCTCAGATGTCCTTTGATTCTTTCTGAATATCAAGGACGGGCTTTTTTCTACTGAAAAAAAGTGTATATTTATTGTACACAACATAACACATACACGATAACCAAAACACAATTAAATTTTCTATTATTTATTTATTTATTAAATTATGAGTTTTGTACATCTGTTTTGTTGTGTCTGGGTCTCATGATAGATGCTGATGTAGCTATCATGCCTCCGATCAATTATATGTATGTAACCCTCCTTTGGGTAGGCACCTCAGATGCCCTTTGATTCTTTCTAAATATCAAGGACAGACTTTTTTTCTACTGAAAAAAAATGTATATTTATTGTACATAACATAACACATACACGATAACCAAAACAAAATTAAATTTTCTATTTTTTATTTATTTATTAAATTATGAGTTTTGTATTTTTATATTATATGGAATTTTAAAATGTGATATTTATAATTGAAATGATTTTATATAAATAAGTTAATATTAGAATGTCGTGAAAAAATTAAATGTTTATGAAAATAAGTGAAATATTGAAATGTTGTAAAAAATGTTGTAATTATAATATTTATGAAATAAAATTAAAAAAATATTAAATTATTGCTAATGATATGTATATAAAAAATATTGCAAGCTATGGAATTACATTATTGTTTATAATTATTATTTTGTATTTAAATAATTGAAGAAATCACAAATTATTAAAAAATGTTGCAAATATAATGTATATAATTTGAAAAATATATATATAAAAATGATGAAAATAAAATGTTTATAAAATAAATGAAATTGCAATATTGTAAAATAATATTAGAATGTTGTGAAAAAATGAAATGTTTATAAAAATAAGTGAAATATTAAAATGTTGTAAAAAAAATGTATATAAGAAAAATGTTGCAATTATAATATTTATAAAATAAAATAAAATAAATATTAAATTGTTGTGAATGATATGTATATAAAAAATATTGCAAGCTATGAAATTACATTATTGTTTATAATTATTATTTTGTTTTCATATAATTAAATAAACCACACATTATTAAAAAATGTTGCAAATATAATGTATGTAATTTGAAAAATATGTATACAAAAATGATGAAAATAAAATGTTTATAAAATAAATGAAATTGTAATATTGGAAAAAAAATGTATTAAAAAAAACGGAATTATATTCAAATTATAAAGACAAAATAAAAATAAAAATAGTTGTTTTTTTTTTTAACAGAAACTGTGAAAATTTGATTGATTAAAAAGGTTGTAGCCCATCTAAGCTTACAAAGGAAGAGATCAGAAAAAGAAGGCTAATAACCTCTAACAGTATTGTCAGCCTTCTTATGAATACTTTTAGAGGAGTGTCCCAAATGCTTCTAGGGATTTTCCAAGAAAACGATTGCTTGCAAGAGTAAACTCTCACGAATTGTCCAATCGCTTCTAGGAGCCTAAGCTAAAATTTGAGGCTGCTTCATTTTCTCTACATTTTTTGTTTGTCTTTTTCCCTCTGGTGAGGGGGGGAGAAGGGGTTGAGAAGTCTTTAGAATCAAAGGTTCCTTCTGACCCAGAGGAGGGACTAAGGATGCCAATCCTGCATGGGCTGAAGTCTCGTGGTCCAAAGCATTGGGGTCTTTCTTAGAACCTAAAGAAGCAGGTTTTGGAGAAGCTTGTTCAACTGTCTCCAAGGAGCCCAGGAAGCATGGGGGATCACCCTGCTCTGGAACATCCACAACTTCAGTTTCTTATGCTTTAGCTTCCTAGAAAACTTCAAAGTTGTTTTTGTTTTCCAGCTGTGGAGATTTTGCCAGGGGAGAAGGATTTTGAGGAGTCCTTGTGCTGAGAGGCTTGAGGATCCTTTCGTCGAGAAGGATGATGATGATTAGTGACCATCTAGAACTCTGCATCTTTGGGAGCAGAGGGATTTGCTGGTTTCTGTGATTCTTCAGGCTTCGGGTAGCTTTTGGTGAAATGGCCATATACATGACAAAAGTTGCATTTGAACGGAATCTGCTCATAATCTAATTCTTCGATGTGGCTACATTCTCCTAATGTGAGTTTTAGGGCCTTCGAAAGCCCTTTTTCTAGATTTACCACTACGCATATGCGGGAACATCTGAACTCGCCCCCTTTTGGTTATGCACTATCTAGATAGCGTCCTAGCTTATTACCATGTTCACTAGAATGTTTTCCCCTAAAGATGAAGTGGGAGGTTAGGCAGTCTTACCCAAACTGGAGTGGCAGTTATCTCTGCTTCTGGGTTAAACCCCAGGGTCCATGGGGCTAAGAACAGTGCTCTCGAACCCATGAATAAGGGACCCAAACGAAAGACTAGATCTCTTTATTCTTTATTTAGAAACAGGAAAACAAAAAAACCCCTTCCAGCTACGAAGAGAGATGCTCGTCCTTGCAGATTAGGGTTCCAATGTTCTACGATCCAGAGCTCCACCACCTTAGGGCTGGCCACAACCCTATAAAATTGCCGATGAAGGATTTCTCTAAGAAGATGAGCGCTTTCTGGCATGGATCTGTAGGAGAGAGCTCCAAAGAAGGGATCTCGTCCATCTTTTTCACGAACTTGGAGGGAGAGTGAGAGGTTGCCTGACGAATGACAGTTTAAACAAGGGTCTTGAAGGCCTCAATCTAGTCATGACAGCCCATAGCCTAGAAACCAAAGAGCCATGGGGAGAGAGCGATAGCCAAGAAAAACCCCACAATGAAACGATGTAGCAGTAAAAATATCCAACAGGAGCAAACATTGAGATCCAGCCTAAACGCCTTCGGCTTAAGGATCTGCATAGTAAGGGAGGCGCCCTTCCAACTACGAAGAGAGATACCTATCCTTGCAAAATAGGGTTCCAATGTTCTGCGATCCAGAGCTCCACCGCCTTAGGGTTGGGCCACAACCGTGTAAACTTGTCGATGAGAGCTTTCTCTGAGAGGATGAGCATTTTCTGGCATGGATCCATAAGAAAGAGCTCTAGAGAAGGGATCTCGACCATCTTTTTCACAAACTTGGAGGGAGAGTGAGAGGTTGCCTAAGGAACTTCAGCTTGAACAAGGGCCTTGAAGGCCTCGAGCTGGTCATGAGAGCCCATAACCTGGAAACGAGAGAGCCACGGGGAGAGAGAAACAGCCAAGAAAAACCCCACGATGCAGCAATAAAAATCTTCAACGAAAGCAAGAGTTGAGATCCAACCTGAATGCCTTCGGCTTGAGGATCTGTGCAGCAAGGGAAGCGACGGCTAGGGAAACCCTAGCCGCGATTCAAAGAGAGCCTCTTGGCCATCGCAACAAGATAAAATAAAAATAGTTTTTAACAACATACATTTATTGAAATAAAATATATCATCAAAGTATTTGGTAAATCAATTATATTATAATGAAACTATTGAATTGTGTCAATTATTTGGTAAATATTATAATGAAACTATTCAATTGTGTCAAGTTTGACACTAATTTCAAAAATTTTAATATTTTGTGGATAATCTTTTGAATTTACAAAATTTATTTAAATTATAAAAATATAAATAAAAAACACATATTATAAATATACTCAATTTAAAATTTGTCATTTCTAATAATATAAAATAAAAAAGAAAAAAGAAAATTATATTTAAATGGTAAAAAATATAAAAGATACGTAAGTTTGTAACATGCATCATTTACTCAAATAAGATATAACATTGTAGAAAAAAAATCTTATAATATCTTTATTTTTTTTAAAGTTAATTATTGAAATAAAAAAATAATATCATAAAAAATAAATGATTTTATGTAAAAGTATATTAAATTTAAATAATTTTTTATATTAAATAAAAATATAATAAATAATTGATATAATTAAAAATAAAATTAAAAAATACTTATCAGATTCAAATTATAAAAATATAAATAAAAAACTATACATATCTACTTAATATATATATTTAAGACATGAAAAACAAAAATATAATAAATAATTGGTATAATTAAAAATAAAAATAAAATAAAAAATTATTATATTCAAATTATTAAAATAAAAATTAAAAAATATATATATACATATCTACTTAACATACATACATGAAAAAGATTTAATGTGAGGTGGCTTGGACGAGGACGGGGAGCGAGCTCACGGCGTTTGAAGCTCGCGTCTAGGTTTGCTGAGGGCTTCGGCCTCCTGCCGCCCCTCCAGCACTCTCACGGCTCCAGTCCACCCTCGCGGCACATCCCAGCGTGGCCTTTGCCATGGCGGCCTCCAAATCGCCCTCCAGTTCACCATCCGCCTCCAAATCGCCCTCCAGATCGCCCTTGCGGCCTCCAGCTCGCCCTCCGATTGTTGTTGCAGCCGCCATGAACTCCGTGGCTGCCCCGATCAGCGCTGGCCCTCCTCCTTCAGATCCGGTTTTCTCTCTTGGCAACTCTCAGGCCTCTCACCGAAGGGTCTGCCCTTCTTCCAAAGAAGTGGCCTCTAGTCGGGGGGAGTCCTCTGTTTTGCCCGCTGCCATTCCGGAAGCCCCAGCGATATCCATCCAGATGCCGGATGAAGCCCTGGAGTTTGCTTCTGAGTTAAGCAAGACTTCGTTGGTTTGCAGATTCAATGGCTTCTGGCCTAGCCTGGCAGATCTCCGATCCTGGATCTCTTCTGCTTGGTCTCCTCTTGTTGGT
>LPNX010127021.1:391652-498643 GCA_001517045.1 Pseudotsuga menziesii | reverse complement strand
ACCCAGGGAGTCTCAAAATGGGCTGATATTGCCGATGCTGAAGAAACACAAGGTCAGACGGGAAACCACGAGCAAGGCCAAAGCAGCGAATGGCAGACCGTATCAACAAAAAAAAAAAAAACCCATCCAACATCGGACAGATATAATGACACGAAGCCGATCTGGCTCGGCATATTTGTAGCTGAATATCTATGTATCAAGCTTTCGGTAGCTAAATACCGGCACTAATATAATCTACCCCTATGCTTCTGTCAAAAAAAAACATACATACATGAAAAATAAAGTATTAAATTTGATAAATTGTATTTCATTAAAAATAATATTTTTGTTTCTTCACATATAATTTGTTATAAATTTATTTTAAGATATTAGTAAATTTTTGAAAAAAATAATAATTTAATTAGAAGCAAATGATAAAAAAAAATACATGGCATCATTTATTGAAATAAAATATTACATGCTATATTATTTTTATTAAAATAAAATGAATAAATAAAAATATAAAACGTTGTGAAAAATAAAATAAAACATCTCTGAGAGGATGAGCGCTTTCTCACATGGATCCATAAGAAAGAGCTCTAGAGAAGGGATCTCGACCATCTTTTTCACAAACTTGGAGGGAGAGTGAGAGGTTGCCTAAGGAACTTCAGCTTGAACAAGGGACTTGAAGGCCTCGAGCTGGTCATGAGAGCCCATAACCTGGAAACGAGAGAGCCACGGGGAGAGAGCAACAGCCAAGAAAAACCCCACGATGCAGCAATAAAAATATTCAATGAAAGCAAGAGTTGAGATCCAACCTGAATGCCTTCGGCTTGAGGATCTGTGCAGCAAAGGAGGCGATGGCTAGGGAAACCCTAGCCACGATTCAAAGAGAGCCGCTTGGCCATTGCAACAAGATAAAATAAAAATAGTTGTTAACAACATACATTTATTGAAATAAAATATATCATCAAAGTATTTGGTAAATCAATTATATTATAATGAAACTATTGAATTGTGTCCATTATTTGGTAAATATTATAATGAAACTATTCAATTGTGTCAAGTTTGACACTAATTTCAAAAATTTTAATATTTTGTGGATAATCTTTTGAATTTACAAAATTTATTTAAATTATAAAAATATAAATAAAAAACACATATTATAAATATACTCAATTTAAAATTTGTCATTTCTAATAATATAAAATAAAATAAAAAATTATATTTAAATGGTAAAAAATATAAAAGATACGTAAGTTTGTAACATGCATCATTTACTCAAATAAGATATAACACTGTAGAAAAAAAATCTTATAATATCTTTATTTTTTTAAAAGTTAATTATTCAAATAAAAAAATAATATCATAAACAATAAATGATTTTATGTAAAAGTATATTAAATTTAAATAATTTTTTATATTAAATAAAAATATAATAAATAATTGATATAATTAAAAATAAAAATAAAAAAATTTATCACATTCAAATTATAAAAATATAAATAAAAAACTATACATATCTACTTAATATATATATTTAAGACATGAAAAACAAAAATATAATAAATAATTAGTATAATTAAAAATAAAAATAGAATAAAAAATTATTATATTCAAATTATTAAAATAAAAATTAAAAAATATATATATACATATCTACTTAACATACATACATGAAAAATAAAGTATTAAATTTGATAAATTGTATTTCATTAAAAATAATATTTTTGTTTCTTCACATATAATTTGTTATAAATTTATTTTAAGATATTAGTAAATTTTTGAAAAAAGTAATAATTTAATTAGAAGCAAATGATAAAAAAAAATACATGGCATCATTTATTGAAATAAAATATTACATGCTATATTATTTTTATTAAAATAAAATGAATAAATAAAAATATAAAACATTGTGAAAAATAAAATTAAAAGCTAACTAATATTTGTAACATACATTTGTCTACAACATAGAATTTGTAAGATACCAAATTAAATATAACATGAAAAAATAAATACTTAAACTTATAGTATATTAAATTTAAATATATTTGTTATTTTAAAAAGAAACATTATAAATAATTGAATCACATAAAATAAAAATAATATTTTTGTTTCTTCAAATATAATTTGTTATAAATTTATTTTAAGATATTGGTAAATTTTGAAAAAAATAATAATTTAATTAGAAGCAAACAATAAAAAAAATACATGTTTGTAATCGACATCATTTATTGAAATAAAATATTACATGCTATATTATTTTTATTAAAATAAAATGAATAAATAAAAATATAAAGTTGTGAAAAATAAAATATTATAATATAGTGAATTTAATGTTTCTTTTTTTAAATAATATTAAAATAAAAATAAAATTAAAAATTAACTATATTCAAATTATAAAAATACTGAGATGAAAATAATATTTGTAACATACATTTGTCTATAACATACAATTTGTAAGATACGAAATAAAATATGACATGAGAAAAAATATACTTCATCTTATAGTATATTAAATTTAAATATTTTTGTCATTTTAAAAAGAAACATTATAAATAATTAAATCACATAAAAGAAAAACAATAATTTTTTTTCTTTAAATATAATTTGTTATAAATTTATTATAAGTTATTGGTAAATTTTGAAAAAAAAAATTCAATTAGAAGCAAATGATAAAAAAAATACTATAAAAAAATACATGTTTGTAATAGACATCATTTTTTGAAAAAAAATATTACATGCTATATTAATTTTATTAAAAATAAAATGAATAAATAAAAATATAAAACATTGTGAAAATAAATATTATAATATAGTGAATTTAATTTTTCATATTTTTTTTAAATAAGATTAATAAATAAAAATAAAATCAAAAGCTACCTATATTCAAATTATAAAAATACTAAAATGGAAATAGTATTTGCAACATATATTTGTCTATAACATACAATTTGTAAGATACGAAATAAAATATGACATGAAAAAATAAATTCTTCATCTTATAGTATATTAAATTGAAATATTTTTGTTAATTTAAAAAGAAATATTATAGATAATTGAATCACATAAAATAAAAATCAAATAAAATAAAAATAATATTTTTTTTTCTTCAAATATAATTTGTTATATATTTATTTTAAAATATTGGTAAAATTTTGAAAAACAAATAATTTAATTAGAAGCAAATGATAAAAAAAATACATATTTGTAATAGACATCATTTATTGAAATAAAATATTACATGCTATATTATTTTTTTTTGACAGAAGCATAGAGGTAGAATATATTAGTGCCGGTATTTTAGCTACCGAATGCTTGATACATAGAAAACTAGGTACAAAGATGCAAAGGAGAATAAACAGAAGAGGCAGGGGAGCCTTCCAACGGTCTGAAGCATTTATTTAATAGTACTATAGATAAGAAGCCAGAGCGTGGAACAAGGAGCTTGAAGCACTAGTTCATTTTTCCAGCTTGGACTTCAGTTTGGCCACTTCGATTTCCAGGGCAGAGATTCTGTTGCCGAAGTCACCATGAGAATTGGCTTCATCTTTGAAGTTTGTTCTAGTTTCTTCCTTGAAATCTTTTAGATTACCGGTGAGATCAGCGTGTAGTTGTCTCAGCTCATTGTTCAGAAGATCCCATGACTTCTCTCCAGCTTTGGAGACCTCATCTAGTTTCTTGTCATTGTCGTCCAGCTTGATTCGGAGTCGACCCATCGCTGCTTCCAGAGAGCCGATTCTTGTCTCTGCAGAAACTCCTGAGCTGGATGAGCCACCAGACGCCATTTTGCTTGAACCGATGGAGGAGACAGCGTGAAACTTGAAGAGCTTGGGTGCAGTAAAACCTGGAACTAAGACGCAGAGCTGCTTGCAAAGGGATCTGGGTTCATGGAAGAGAGGCAACTTCTTTAATAACTTGCAAGGGGGTTCCCAAGGTGCGAGAAGGTCAGGAGTGCTGTAAGTTTGCAGAGAATATCTGCCAAAAGAGGAATGGGAGAAAACGTGGGTTGCACAGGCCGAATGAGGAAGCTGTGTGAAGATCCTGTATCCCCAACAGCTAAGGAATGTCACATCTTTGATAATCACCATCAGTACATAAGATGCTTTGGTCCAGCGCAGCTCCTTTATTAGCTTCTTTATCAGCTTGCATATTTAGCACACGGATCACATGGAAATACCTGATGTTTTGGAAGTATTTGCTCAGATGAAGGATTTTATGAAAGATATGGCGCAATTTTATGTTAGGAGGGCTCTTTTTGGTTATGAGGGCGTTGATGAGTAGCCTGGAGTCCCCGAAGACTGATATTTTGTCAATTCCTTTAGCCCACACAATTTTTAAACCTTGCCATAATCCACAGAACTCAGCAACATTGTTAGATTCTATCCCTAGCCCCCAGGCAAAACTGCTGAGTATGTTCCCATTGGCTAAACTGATTATTCCTCCAGCACCTGCAGGGCCTGGATTTCCCTTCGAAGCACCATCGAAGAAGAGACTAGGTTCATTCAATGAAGACTTCCAGTGCTTGAATTCAGAGTCTTCAAGTCTAATTTCCCACTGCTCTGTCTGAGGAATGAGGCGAGTGGTGCAAGGGTGGAGGCTGGAAGTTAACGAGCTTAACCATCGTGACTCATTATGCTGAAGCTGGGTGGATTTTTTTAGAGTAATGTTACTTTCCAGAGCTTCCCTCAGAATGGCTCTAGCCTGCACAGCAATTTTTCGGGGAGTAGAGTCTTGATTCCTGAAAATTATGTTATTTCTCTCAAGCCAGATCTTCCAGCAAGTGGATTTTGGGAGCCATTCCCAGGCAGATTGAAGCAGAGCCTTTTTGGTCAGCTTGAAAGGAGATAGAGGCATCCAGGAAGAGAAGAGTTCATGAACAGAGTGAGGTAGGAAGATGGCTTGGTCTAGGTTCATTGCTTGGAGCCAAAATTCTTTGGTGAAAGGACAGTCCAGCATGATGTGATCCATAGTTTCTTCATGAAGCTTACAGAGAGGGCAACGGGAGGGTCCTTCCATGCCTCTTTTCTTAAGGTTATCTCCTGTGAGGATGCTTTTGTGGGCTAAAGACCAGCAGAAGATATCAATTTTCGGGATGAAAGGATTGGTCCAAATAAACTTCCAGATGGTTGGGTTGGGAGTAGCATAAGGAATGGCTTGTATTTCCTTGTAACCTTCAGAGGTTGTGTAACTTCCAGAAATCCCCCAACCTCTTCTATCATTGGAAACTTTTTTGAGGGGGGATTTGCCTTGGAGGAGAACCATCAAGGCATCCACTTCAGAGTTCAGTTCGGGGGGGAAGAGGCCTAAATCCCAACCTGTCCAGTAATTTCCATCCCAGGAAAAAATATCCCAAAGCGTTGTGGCTCCCTTGTCCAGAAGCCATCTTTGGATGTTGCTGACTTCCAAGTTTGAACCAATGGGGGAATCCCCTAGAATGGAGTCCTCCCAAACGTTAATTGATTTCCCATTTCCAGGAATCCAGTAAAGCTTGTTTTTGAAGGGGACCAAAGCTTTAATGCAAAGTTTATAGATTGGGGAGCCCTTCCTTAGTGGAGGCTACAAGTCCAGACATCTTTTCCTAGGCCCTGGGAAGTATTTTTTGCAGATTACTTCTTTGCTCCAGCTTTTCCTTCCTGAGATCAATTGCCAGAGCAAATTGGCTCCCAAAGCAACTTGGCTCCCAAAGCTAGGTTTTGGATAGGTAGACTTCTCACATGGAGACCGCCTTCATTGCGGGGTTTTTTGATATTTTCCCAATTGACCAGATGGATTTTTTTGTCATTTCCTTTACCTCCTTCCCAAATGAATTTCCTGAGCAGCCCTTCAATCTTGTTAACAACCAAGCAAGGGGCAAGTAAAATAGAGGACTGGTAAATAGGCATGCTATTGAGGACAGATTTTATGAGAATAGTTTTACCAGCTAGATTGAGCCAATTGGCCCCCCAATTTTGGATTTTGCTTTTGATCTTGTCAACAATAGGTTCCCAGTCTGCAGATTTGATTTTGTTTTTACAGATGGGAATGCCAAGATAAGTGAAGTTATCCCAGTCTTTGGTTCCTTCCATCCCCAGCGATCTGGTGATGTTCCTTAGATCCCTTGCTGTACAATTCCACGTGAAGATTTTGCTTTTGTGGAAGTTTATTTTGCTTCCGGAAATCTTTTGGTATAGATCTAGCTCTTTTTTGAATTGTTCAGCAGAGTGGACAGAGGCTCCTCCTAGCAGCAGAGTATCATCAGCGAACTGGGCGTGGTTGATGTTCCTGACATTGTTCATAATTTTAAGCCCTGGGAGCATGTGGATTTCCTGACTGAGGTTGAGTTGATAGCTGAGCATAGAAGCCTGGATGGCGTAGAGGAAGGGAGAGAGCGGGAATCCCTACCTTAACCCTCTAGAGGCTTTGAAGAAGCTTGTGGGCCTTCCGTTTACTAGAGGGGCTATCCACGGATCACCTACACAGCCTTTGACCCATCTTATAAAGTTGGGGGAGAAGCCCAATTTTTCCATTACTTCAAACAGGAAATCATGCCTGACTCGATCAAAGGTGTTGGCTAAGTCGATTTTGATGACCATACCTTTTTCTTTACGAAGGAAGCTAGAGTGGATGGCTTCTTGGACAAGAATGATGTTGTCTAGAATTTTTCTACCTTTGATGAATCCACCTTGATTTTCAGGGATTATCCGAGGGAGAATTCTTTTCATCCTGGAAGAAATGATCTTTGTTATGAGCTTGTAGCCAGTATTGCACAGCGAGATAGGCCTGAATCGATTGAAGGAAGTGGCTCTTTTTTCTTTTGGAATCAGGGCTAGGAATGAGGAGTTAGTGCTGCCTCCCAATTTGCTGGTTTTCTGTGAGTATCGAATCATTCTTAGGAGATCATATTTTATTATTTCCCAGTAGTAGGTGAAGAATCTGGTAGTGAAGCCATCCGGTCCAGGGGCACTGTCAGGTTTCATAATTCAGAGAGCTTTTTCAACCTCATCCATGGTGATAGGCGTTGTCAGAAAATTATTATCCTCCAAAGTAATGAGATGAGGGATGAGATCAAAAGGATGGGAGTTGATGTCAATAGGATCTTCCATTGGAGCAATGAAGAGGTCAGAGAAAGTTTCCACAGCTGCTTTTTTTATACCTTCAGGATCTTGGATCATTTCTCCTTCAAACTGTATTTCCGAGACAGCTTTGTAATTCTTACGTGCCTCTGCTTGGTTATGAAAATATTTGGTATTTTTGTCTCCACTCAGTAGCTAGAGGTTACGTGATTTTTGATGTTGATACTCTTCTTCTTTTCTGCAGGCGGAGAAGAAGTTCTTTTGCAGGGTCTCTTCCGTAATGAGGCGCTGATCAGACGCAGGAGAGGAGTCCAGGCCGATTTGATGCGATTCCAGCTCAGCTTGGGCAATTTCTCTGGCAGCAATCGGAGATGGGATGAGCTTGGCCCAGGCTTTAAGGGCGATTTTGAGTCTTTTTAACTTGGATTCCCAGATGAAGGAAGGCGAGCCAGGAAGATTGGCATTCCAGGAGTCAGTTACAATTTGCAGAAAGTCATCATGGTGAATCCAAAGAGGGCTGAACCTGAAAGGGATCGGCCCGAGATTTTGGTCAAGAGCTAGCTCGAGCAGGATAGGTTTATGGTCGGAAGTGCAGTGTGGAAGGATTTTGGAGGAGACTAACAGGCCAAGATCAAGAAAGGAGGAGTGAACAAGGAAGCGGTCTAGCCGGGCTGCGACATGGCTAGGACCAATTCTTTTGTTTGTCCAAGTGAATTTACCTTTGATAGGTTTGATGTCAATCAGGTCCCATCCAGAGATGAAGTCTTCAACCCATTCCCTTGAAGGATCTCTAACCGGGTTGCCTCCTTTCTTTTCATTAGTTTCCAGGGTTACATTTAGGTCTCCAGCAACAATAATATTTTCTCTATTCTGCATCTGGAGAAAGGAATCAAGAGTATTCCAGCACTCTCTTTTTTCAGCATGCAAAACAGGAACATAGAGATTGAAAAGGCTTACCTTTTGGCCAGATTGCTTGTGGTTGAGTTTGGTGAAAACCCAGTGCATTGTTCGTTCTTCAGCTTCAATGTCATACAGGGAGGGGTCCCAAAAGGTGGCTATTCCTCCTGAAGCGCCTCTGGAGTTGTTGCCAATACAAGTACCTTTTTTCCAGAATTTTTTCCCGATTTGGAGGACAGCAGTCTCCTCCATTTTAGTTTCCTGGAGTAGCAGAATCTCCGGCTTATGAATTCAGATTAGATCTCTCATTGCGTCTTCCTTCAAGGTAGAGCCTAGACCTCTGCAATTCTAAGAAATGTATTTCATTAAGAATTATGGGAGAAGGGGTTGGCCTCTTTGGAGGCCTGTATTGTACCTTTTTTTGATCGGGTGTTCATGATCCCTTTTAGATTTTTTTGAGAGCCTTCTAAGACTGCAAGATGGGTTGCTTCTTCTCTTTGTTTCTTTTTGGATTTCCTCCCTCTTGGAATTTTGATAGGAATAGAGTACAGACCACTTGAGGAGGTGCCTTCATCCATTTCTTCACCGGGATCTGAATCTAGCATCAGGAGATCTTCATTTACTTCTTTGGGGGAGCCTGGATTAACAGCCCCTACCAGAGGTTGGTTTATTTCCCCAGGCTCCAGCTGATTAGCGTTTTGGCTTCCAGTCTCTTTATTGGGATGCTTGGATGATTGGGGTTCATCGTTCACTGTGATTTGATTTTTCCCATTCAGATTGGGAACCTGGTTCTCTTTAGGGATCACGATAGGATCTTCTTTTGAGGCTTCTTGGGAGGGCTTATTTGTGCTTGAAGTCAGGTTTTGCATGTCAATTGTGGTCCTCTTTTCCGGAATCTTAGCATTTGTCTTTCCTTTCTTGGCTTTTTTCCATCCTTCTCCTTCTTCCGAGCTCTGATTTTTCGGGCAGTTTCTTTGAAAGTGGCCGTGTTCATGACATTGACGGCATTTGAATGGCAGCTGTTTGTAGTCAAGCTTTTGGTAGTATAGCCAATCTCCAACTTTGAGCTTGACAGCTTCAGGAAGGCCTGCTTCAAGGTCAACCTCGACACATATTCGGGCACACGAGTATTGACCTTTATTATCAACTTTGTCAATGTATTTTCCTAGGGCGTTCCCAATTTTTTCCAGGGTTGGGGTATTCCAGCAGTGGACTGGGAGGTTGGGGAGCCTTACCCATACTGGAACTTCCTTCGGCACATCTACTTCTGCATTGAAATCTGGAGTCCATCTGTTTAGGTACAGTCCTTGAGGTCCCATGAAGTATGGACCATTTCTGAAGATCAGATCTCGATCTTCTTTGGAAATAAACTCAAAAATGAAGAAGCCTCGCCCTACGGAGTAGCAGGTAACACTATTCTTGAGCTGGGGCCTCCAGTTCCGTTGGATCCAGTCATCCGTGGTTTTGGTTGATGGCCAAAGACCCATAAACTAGCCTACCAGACCCCGTTCTGACAGTGCCAGAGTGACCTTGATGGGGATTTCGCATGGCAGATCAATTTCAGGGATTGAATCAAGCTTTTTAATGAACTTCGGGATGGCAGGGGCTGCAGGGTTGGCTCCATGAGGACGAAGCAACTGATTGAAGGCATCCGTAGCTGAAGGAGACGAGGGAGGGGGGAGCCCTCCCTCAGGCGCAGCCATGAGCGGCTGGGAGAAACGACCAGGGCGACGGCAGCTAGATGGCTAGGGCGCGGCACCTAGTAGACTCGACAGGTTTCTCAGGAAGGACATGCTATATTATTTTGATTAAAATAAAATGAATAAATAAAAATATAAAGTTGTGAAAAATAAAATATTATAATATAGTGAATTTAATTTTTCATTTTTTTTAAATAATATTAAAATTAAATTAAAATTAAAAGCTAACTATATTCAAACCATAAAAATACTGAGATGAAAATACTATTTGTAACATACATTTGTCTATAACATACAATTTGTAAGATACGAAATAAAATATGACATGAAAAAATAAATACTTCATCTTATAGTATATTAAATTTAAATATTTTTGTTATTTTAAAAAGAAACATTATAAATAATTGAATCACATAAAATAAAAATAAAAATAAAAACTAATTATATTTAAACTATAAAATTGAAAGATACATACATAAATAATTGATATAATTAAAAACAAAAAAGATAAAACTTATTCTATTCAAATTAGAAAAGTAGAAAGAAAAAAATATATGCATATCTAAGTAACATACATATATTTATATATTTAAAAATAAAGATAAAAGTAATGCATTTTAATTTTGATAAACCGAAATCCATTAAAAATAATATTTTTGTTTTTCCAAATATAATTTGTTATAAATTTATTTTAAAATATTGATAAATTTTGAAGAAAATAAATAAATTATAAGCAAATGATAAAAACAAATACATATTTGTAATAGACATCATTTATTGAAATAAAATATTACATGTTATATTATTTTTATTTAAATAAAATATTATAACATAGTGAATTTAATTTTTCTTTTTTTAGATAACATTGATAAATAAAAATAAAATTAGCACCTAACTATATTCAAGCTACTGAAATACAAATACTATTTGCAACATTCTTTGTCTATAACATACAATTTGTAATATACATTTATTGAAATAAAATGACATGAAAATAAATATTTCATCTTATAGTATATTAAATTTAATTTTTTTTATTTAAAAACACATTAAAAATAGTTAATCACATAAAATAAAAATAAAAACTAATTATAATTTTTGATATACATAAATTGTATTCAATTAAAAATATTAACATTGTTTTTCAAATATAAGTTGTTATTTTAAATAAATTTTTATAATCTTAAATTTTCAACCAATATCAAATACAAAGTTTCACATAAATATATATGTCATGTACAATTATTGTACACGACATAACACATCACGACATAACACAGTACTACATAACGAGAACACCACATAACCAAAACACAACTTAATGTTATATATATTTTTTATATTTATTAAGTTATTAGGTTTGTATTTTTATATTATATGAAATTTTAAAATGTGATATTTATAATAGAAATGATTTTTATAGAAAATAAGGTAATATTAGAATGTTGTGAAAAATGAAATGTTAATACAAATAAGTGAAATATTTAAATGCTGTAAAAAAATGTATATATAAAAAAATTGTTGTAATTGTAATGTTTATAAAACAAATAAATAAATATTAAATTGTTGTGAATAAAATGTATATAAAAAATATTGCAAACTATGAAATTACATTAATGTTTATGATTATTATTTTGTATTTAAATAATTAAAAAAACCACACATCATTAAAAAATGTTGTAAGTGTAATTTATATAATGTTGTGAAAAAAATGTTGTAAATACAATGTATATAATGTTGTGAAATAAATGTATATAAAAATGATGCAAATGAAATTTTTATAAAATAAATGAAATATTGCAATGTCATAAAAAAAATGGTATAGAAGAAAATTTTTTAATGATAATGTTTATAAAAAAAATTAAAAATATTAAATTGTTGCCACTGAAATGTATATAAAAAATATTGCAAACTATGAAATTACATTAATGTTTATGATTATTATTTTGTATTTAAATAATTAAAGAAACCACAAATCATTAAAAATGTTGTAAATGTAATTTTTATAATGTTGTGAAAAAAAATGTTGTAAATGTAATATATATAATGTTGTGTGAAAAAAAATGTTGTAAATGTAATGTATATAATGTTGTGAAAAAAATGCTTATAAAAATGATGCAAATGAAATGTTTCTAAAATAAATGATATATTGTGAAAGAAATTTTATATAAAAAATATTGCAAACCATGAATTTAAATTAATGTTGTGAAAGAAATGTATATAAAAAAAATGTTGTAAATGTAATGTACTAAATGTTGTGAAAAATATGTATATAAAAATTTGTTGTAAATGTAATGTATGAAATATTGAGAAAGAAATGTATATAAAAAAAATGTTGTAAATGTAATGTACTAAATGTTGTGAAAAATATGTATATAAAAATTTGTTGTAAATGTAATGTATGAAATATTGAGAAAGAAATGTATATAAAAAATGTTGCAATAATGTTTATAATTGTTAAATTTTATTTAATTAATTAAAAAGCATAAATTATTTTAAAATGTAGTAAATAGTATGTTTATAACAAAATTATTTTTTATTTAATTAATTAAAAACCATAAATTATTTTAAAATGTAGTAAATATTATGTTTATAACAAAATTATTTTTTATTTAATTAATTAAACAAACCACCAATTATAATATTGCAAAATTATCACTTTTATTATATTAACTTTAAAATTTTATAAAGAAATTATGAATTTTATTTGAAAATAAAGAAAACATTAAATATAAAAAAAAACTAAGAAAACTAAAACTTAATCAAAGAAGACTTCTCAAAGATAGCTTTGGCCATAGCTATCCTTGAGAGATTTGAGAAAGGACATAAGCTCTTTCTCCAAAAAATAATAATAATTTTATTAATATATTTGTTTCAAGTGGTGGTACATATAATTTCCAATTTACAAAAATAAATGTATAATTCCCAAAAACTCCTTTAACTATTCTCTTTCTTTGTCATCATTGATATCATCTTTGTGTAAACTCCTTCAACTATTCTCCTTTCTCAACTTATCATCCTTAATAGCATATTTTTGTATGATGCATCTTCCACTTCATTTACCTGGAAGATCATAAATATTAACAATTAATAATTCATATTATTTTTTAAATAATAACAAAATAAAAATAAAATTTCTTTGAGATATAATCCATAATAAATAACAACTAATTTAATATTCAAAAATACCTTTAAGCATTTTATTTGGGAAGTGCTTCAACAACAACTACCTTCTTGTCTTTAACCATGCTTTCATATGCACACGTGACAACATAAAAAAGCATAGTTAAAACAAAACATCCAAAATATAAAAAATCAAACACATAAAAATTCATACAAAACAAGTGGACATCATAAGCAAAAGACCAAACCCCATTTTATCACTCTACATCATTTCTCTATTTCACCAATTAAATGAAAGATTAGCCTTGGAAAAAATATACACCAACTTGATAATCCAACTAAAATACATCAAAAATGCAAAAAATAATATAACAAAAACACATCAATAAGACTCACATAAAATAATTGTTACCACACATCAAAACAAGGAAACAAAACTCTCTAAACAAGTAGCTGATGAAAGACTAATAGTAAATGAAAAGAAAGTAACAAGGAAACCAAATTATATAAACAAGTGGCTGATGAAAGAATAATAGTAAATGAAGCAAAGTAACAATTAAACATGAAGAGCTTCAACTACTTTTTCTCTAATCACTTAAAACTTATCCTATCTTTCAGTTTGCTTATTACCAAAACTAATTGAATACAAAATAACATAAAATAATAGAGAACTAAAAAGTAAATAGGTATAATGTAAATTCAGTCATATTTAACATATAAACCCAAAAATAATTTAGAAACACATCAAAACAAGAAAACCAAATTATGTAAACTAGTAGCCAATGAAAGACTAGCAGTAAATGAAAAGAAAAGAACAAGGAAACAAAATTATATAAACAAGTAGTTGATGAAAGAATAATAGTAAATGAAGCCAAGTAACAATTAAACCTAAAGTGCTTCAACTATTTTTTTTCTAATCAGTTAAACTTATCTTATCTTTCAATCTGTTTATTACTAAAACTAATTGAATACAAAATAACATAAAATAATAGAGAACTAAAATGTAAATATGTATAATGTAAATTCAGGCATATTTAACACATAAATCCAAAAATAATTTAGAAACATATCAATAAGATTCACATAAAATAATTGTCATAAAATAATAGAGAACTAATTATATAAACAAGTAGCTATCAAAGAATAAAACTAAAATATGTAAACCAAAATGAAATGAAAGAATAATAATAAATAAAACCAAATTATATAAACAAGTAGTTAATATGAAAGAATAAAACTAAAATATGTAAACCAAAATGAAATGAAAGAATAATAGTAAATGAAAGGAAGCCACCAATTTAACATTAACAATTTCAACTAATTTATGTCAATTCATCCAAACTTTTACATAAAATAATTAAAAACTAAAAGCTATAATGTAAATTCAAGATATTAAAAATATTAAACCTATAAACCCAAAAATAATTTTAAAATATAACATAAAATAAAAATGAAATAAATTAAAAATATATATATAAAATATAAATTCTGAAGACTTACCTTCATGGTCACTCCTTCTCAGATGGAACAATCAGCCTGCTTACACTAATAAGCCTCTTGAGACTCTCATTTCTTCCCCGAGTCTGCTCAGACGACATTAGTTTCCATAGAATTCCTCGGACGGCGTACTCAGACCGCTTACTCTTCAGTGGAGGGATCACTTCCCTAGAATCGCTGATAACCTTCAGCCGGCCAAATCTATGCTGCCATCATCATCTTCTATTCTATCTGGTCTGCATTATCTTCTGACTCCCTCCCTCCCAATCCAAACATAGACCCAACGATCCAAACACAGACGACGACAACAACAAAAGACATAAAACAAAAAATTAATAAAAAAAACATAAAACAAAAAATTAACAAAATAAAATTTAAACAATTAAACTGAAAAACAAAAAAACAAGATAGATTAACAGGTAAACACCAGCATGGCCATGCTTTTCATAAAATAAAATTAAAAAACAAAAAAACAAAAAAACTCAAAAAGCTCCCAAATTTAATTCCGTTCACGCAAATCCTCTTCTCTGTTCATATCTGCTCAGGCAAATTTTATTTCGTTCATATCTCTTTCTCTTTTTTCCAGCCAAACAATAAAATGGAAACCTATCTTGGATCTCGGCTCCTCTTTTTTCTAGCCAAACAATAAAATGGAAACCTATCTTGGATCTCGGCTCTTTTCGAGAGCTATCTCGGCTCTTCTAAAGAGCTCTCCAGGCCGCTTTTATCCAGATATCGGCTGTACTATCTTCTAAAGATCTCTCGAGTCTTTATTCAGAGGTATCTCGGCTCTTTTAGAGAGATCTTTAGTCCGCTTTTTTCAGATCTCGGCTCTCGGCTCTTCTAGAGAACTCTCTAGTCCGCTTTTATCCAAATCTTGGCTCTAGGCTCTTCTAAAGAGCTATCAAGTATTTATCCACAACCATCTCAGCAAAGCTCTTCTACAGAGATATCCAATCCGCTCTTATCCAGATCTTGGCTATCAGGAGCTCTCCAATCCAGATCTCGGCTCTCAGGAGCTCTCCAGTCTGCTCTTATCCAGATCTTGGCTCTCATCTCTTCAAGAGAGTTCTCGAGTCTTTATCCAGATCCATCTCAGCTCTTCGAGAAAGCTCTCCAGTCTGCTTGTATGCAGATCTCGGCTCTCAGGTCTTGTAGAGAGCAATCTCGGATTTTCTTGGTTGCATCTTTCAGTGGTTCTCCGCGCTCTCTCTGCACCAGCCAAATACAAAAATCAAGAAATCCCAATTACATCGATTCTAAACCCAACTCATATGGTTCAATGCTGAATATAAAATTTCAGATCCGGTTATTGAAATTTCAAATCCACCTACACGCTGTCCCACAACCACAACCGTAAGTACACGTGTCCAATGCAAATCTCACATTGCTGGCATCGTACTGGCATCGTACTGCAAATGATGTATATTAAAATTTGAAAGGAGTGAGCTAGCTGTGGAGCAAAGTCAAAGCTAACTTTGCTCCTCCTCCGTCCAATGAGGGAGGATTGCTCCACAGCTAGCTTACTCCAATTTGAAATGTCATATTGCTAACATCGTACGGTACCGTTAATGTCCATCTTCATCGGCGAACAATACTCTACATGCAGTAGAGCATTTAATGCGACGGCGGTCGCACTATCCGCCGTCGGATCCTTTCGAAAGAGCAATCCGACAGTGGGAAGTGCGACCGCCGTCGCATTAAATGCTCTACTGCATGTAGAGTATTGATCGCCATCTTCATCTCGGTTACTTATATCTCCATTCATTCATAGTTACATCTCCATATGGAGAGTCATACCGACACCACCAAATCAAATAAAAGATAGCAATAAGTTAATTGTCTAGTAAATATACCCTACATTAATTGAATTATTTTAATTGCCTATTAGATATACGATATATTTGATTACTTTAAAAGTTAAATTATAGTTTAAAAAATAAATTTTAAATTCATCTACTAAATTAAATAAATTGTAAAAAATAATTTTTGTGTTAATTAAATAATGTTAATTTTTTTTATAAATGATTTTTTCTATATAATTTGTAAAAATAAAAGTATGTGCACTTTGAGACAGTGATGTGAGTAAAAGTATAGAAATTAGAAAAATGTTACTTGGATTTTTGTATTTACTATGAAGTGAGTAAAAGTAAAAATAGAAATTAGAAAAATGCGACTTGTATTATTAATGTAAAGTGAGTGAAAGCATGGAAATTATAAAAATGTCATTTAGATTATTGCATTTACTATGAAGTGAGTAAAAGTATAGAAATTAGAAAAATGTCACTTGGATTATTACATTTACTATGATTGTTCACTTAGATTTTATGAAGTTCCTTTCAATGAGGAGATGTAGTTTGAGGGGTAGCCATGTCAACCACAAAAAAAATTCACCTTTCCTTATGATCAAGTTGTGGTTGAAATGGGTTGTTTCCATGGGACCATGTTGTTAACCACTCTTTTCCAAGTCAATTGTCTCTGCATTACTTATATATCCATTTGACTCCTCACTCCCACAACATTATTGGAAATCCTCCTCATCGTCCACAAGCTTCCTAAAGCACACCCAGTAAAGTAAATACTAAGGAATATTTTAAATTATAGTGTCATCCATAAGTAAATGACAAAGAAATTATACATTCATATTGTCGGGTGTTTCACATGAAAATAAACATTGGGAAAACCCTAAACCTCAATATAGTAAAAAGTGGTGTTGTTGGGTTAGCATGGTTGGATGATGTTGTTCTTTAACGTCTAACACTGAACATAACCCATCACCATCATACACGATCATTGAAGCATGCATTCTTGTTAAGCCTAATGAACTGTGTGCTAATAAAAGAGCAGTAAGTATAATTATTACCCTCTACCTTGGGCCTGGTCTCCAGCAATAATTAAAAATTAAAGAGGCGAGGCGGATATTCAAATATAGCATGTATAAAGTGTTTCAATAAATAATGTATATAACAACAATGTGATACCATAGTCAATAGGTTATACCGCCAGATGGGCTACATTAACGGGATCTTTCCCCACCCAAGGTTCTCCATGACGGGAATCGTTCGGACAAGGATGAGGCAAGATAGTTAGGGAGGTAGTTCAAGAAAGTATTGTCTATCCCACGATGGGGAACGAGAAGGAAGTGGTTATGCTAGTTCAACCGAAATTAACCACCATTATATTCAATGAGAAAGAAGGAATTCAACAAGCCCGAGAAACTCGATTTCCTTCATGGCCAACTAAACACTCAATTGGAGTTATAATTATTACCACCAGCATGCATGTATAATCGTCAATAATTAATTAGTATATTGGAACAAAAGAAAAAGTGAGATGAACAATAAACATAACACATACAACCAGGGATAGGCAGTACATTAATAAATTGGAGGCATGTACAATAATGAATTGATAGATAGATAAAGAAAATCAGCTCATCTTCGCCCACACTGATTTGTTTGTTATAGCTAGATCGTGGATGGAATCCTTCTGCATCAAGGATTTGCAATCTGAAGCGGGAGGGCATAGAATCAAGATACGCCTCACATGCGACTAAGGCATCAATGCAAGAGGCTAGATGTAGGGGTTGAATCACAGTAGGTACAACACCATAGTTGTCATGACGTTTACTTCGTCGCCGACGCTGGAAAGGAGAATCGATATCAAACGTTAGCAAATACACAGACCAATAAATATTAAAAATATTGTTTAAAATATATATATATTTAATAAAACAATTTCATAACTTTGAAAAATATAAAAATTTAAACTCTGATACGGTCAAAAATTAAACAATCTACCCATCTATATATGCCACCGCCTACGGTGACATAATAATTGACAATGTGCAAAATTGAAACCTAGAACTCGAACTAGTATAGCTTAAAATGTTTAACATTAGAGGTCATGTTAGTAATACAATTTTGTACCATGCTCTCGTTAAGGCCGTGAATTCATGTTACACTCTATACCCTTGATTGATGACCATGCAATTAAGCTTTGTTTGACGTGATTTATATACAATACATAATAATAATTATAATTATAATATGTTTGCCTTTAAAATAGACCAATTAAAATTAAAATAAATTAAGAAATTGCAATCATTGATATAAAATTACACTACTCTCCCTACTCTCCCTTCTCACATTTGTATGATTAATTTAATTAATAATAATAATAACCATGAAATTTAATTAATGTGTAAAAATATGGGAAAGATGGTAGTTACTTGATATTTTTGTAGGTTACTACCAAGCCTATGTTATGGAGTCACCAATCATGTCATTACCTTCTACTCCCGTGGTCGTAATTAAGTGACTAAAGTCCAAGGCACTCTAATAATAATAAATAAGAAATTTAATTACTTTGTAAAAATGTGGGAAAGAGGGTAGTTATGTAGTATTTTGTAGTTAATTCAGTTCAAAAATGTACAACATATATATTTTCAAGTAGAAGGTGTTTTGTGACGAGAATGCCTTGTGTTGGGCTAGGACGGTTGGAATTTCATTCCATGAAGTAGAAGGTGTTTTGTGATGAGAATGCCTTGTGCTGGGCTAGGAGGGTTGGAATTTCATTTTATCTTTGTCTTTTTAAGTGCTTTTATTTTACATTTTTAAACTTTTTATTTTGGGAGTCAAAATTATAGTGATAAAATAACCCTTCAACAATGAAGTTTTATTAAAAAAATACCCTTCAATAAAATGTTTTTTATCAAAGAATTTAATTTTCAATTAAAAGATATGTTTTTATTAAAGAGTTTAATTTCCAATTAAAACATAACAATAGACTTATTTACCCATGTTTTTCATTCATCGTGTGCTTTGAAAAATAGATGGTGGAACAAAAAAACCTACTAAGAGTGACACGGAAAACTCAAAAGTAACATGTGGCAACATTATGCATCTAAGTATATTAACTAGTAAACTAAGAAACAAACAAAACAAACCTAGAACCCTTTACCAAGGATAATGTCGGGCCACATGTAATGCAACACACAAAATTTTGGAAGGCTAACATGTTGCATGAATGGCATAATTGAAATTGTGAAATTTTAATTTTCAATTAAAATATATGTTTTTATTAAGGAGTTTAATTTCTAAATAAAAGATAACATGGACCCATTTAACCATGTTTTTTTGTTGATCGTATACTCTGAAAATCGAGGGTGAAACAAAAAAACCTACTAACAGTGATATAGACATCTAACATGTGTCGGCATTATGCATATGAAGTACATTATGTGATAAACTTAGGAAACAAACAAATGGTGGAACCTAGAATCCTTTCCATAGGTTAATGTTAGGCCACATGTAATATAACATACCAAAATTTTCAACACATATTAGATTATGCCCAAGTTGCATTTCTCCTCTCTAATGCACGGCTAGGGTTTCCCTAGCTGCCATCCTGCTTCAAAGGTTTGTTTTCTCTCGCAAAAGGTTTCTTGCCAGATCCGTTGTGCTGTGTGCGCCCCTCATTACCGCTTGCTGCTTGCTCAAGATGTGGTTTGTCTGTGTAGTGGTTGTCGGATCCACTCTGCTGGGTGCACCCGTTATGGAGATTGAAGCCCAGCTTCTGGCGTTTAAGGCTCTTGTTCATGCAGCTGCTCCTCAGGCTACCTCTTTGCCCCCCTCCAAGTTCATGAAAAAGATTGATGAAATCCCCTCTTTGGAACTCTCTCATTCGGATCCTTGCCAAAAAGAGATCATTCTCTTAGAGAGAGCTCTCATCGACAAGTTTATAAGGCTATGGCCAAGCCCTAAGGTGGTAGAGCTTTGGATTGTTGAGCACTGGAATCCTATTGTGCAAGGACAAGTCTCTTTCTTTGTAACTGGTAGGGGTTATTTTGTTTTTCTCTTTCTGAATAAAGAAGAACGAGATCTTGTTTTTCGAATGGGTTCGTTCTTCATGGGCTCGAGAGGGCTCTTCTTAGCCCCGTGGACTCTAGGTTTTAACCCAGAAGCAGAGATCACAGCTGCTCCAGTCTGGGTAATACTGCCTCATCTCCCACTTCATCTTTGGGGGAAAATCTCTTTTGCAAACATCGGTAATAAGCTATGGTGCTACCTGGATAGTGCAGATCTAAAAGGGGGTCAGTTTACATGTTCTTGCATTTACGTAGAGGTAAATCTTAGAAAAGGGCTCCCGAAGGCCCTAAAGCTTACATTAGGAGAATGGAGCCACATCCAAGTGTTGGATTATGAGCAGATCCCATTCAAATGCAACTTTTTCCATGTCTATGGTCACTTTGCCAAAAGCTACCCCAAGCTTTTCGAATCCCAGAAATCAAATGTTCCATACGCAACTAAAGAAGCAGAGTTCCAGACGATCACTAATCAATGTCGTCCCCCTCGACAAAAGGAACCTCAACAGCAAAAGGATCCTCCTCAAGATCCTTCCGCAGCATTCTCTCCTCTGTTAGAAAGCAAAAATAGATTTGAAGTTTTACAAGAAGTTGAAGCACTAGAGTGCGAAGCAGTAAAAGATCCGGTGCAGGGCGAGACCCCGCTAGGTCCTTCCGCCCCCCCGGCAACAGTTGTCGCTGCCCCATCTACGAAAGAGGCTTCTCCAAGCCTTCCTTCAGGCTCCAAGAGAGATGCTCGAGTGTTAGATCAAGAGACCTCAGTCCAAGCAAGACTAGCTTCCTTAGTTCCTTCCGCTGGGTCAGAAGGAAGCTCCGCCCTTGAAGACTTCTCAGTTCCCTCTCCCCCCCCTCACCAGAGGGCGAAAGTCCAACAAAGAATGTAGGGAAAAGGAAGCATCCTTAAAAAAAAAAATTGGGATCTCAAAAGCTGTTAGACTCTTTTATTAAGGGGCATTCTTCCTCCCCTACTAATTAATGTTTTGCTTCTACATTCTTCTCTACTCACAGTTTGTGAGAGCTTACTCTTGTAAGCAAATTTTGTCTTTCTCTCGAAAAATCTCTAGAAGCAAGTGGGATTTATCTCCCAAGATAGTCATAATTCATAAGAAGGCTGACTGCACTATTAGAGCTCATCATCCCTCTTCAAGTTTGTACGTTGCAGATTCTGGTTAACCAGAAAGTGATTAATACAACTCTAACCGTTTTTGTCTAAAAAAAAAAAACATACCAAAATTTTCAAGGTTAACATGTTGCATCAATGGTGTAATTGAAATTGTGATGTATTTTATTCCAAGGACTTGAGTTAAAAGGCCACATAAATATAATATTCCCTTTGTAAAGGTGATTCATTTTAAAAAGACATTGCAATTGAGATTGTACTATGATGTTCTCCCCTTCCTTTGTCAAAAGAAGTTTAATAAGGTAAGGTATGGACTATTTTGGAATCCTCAACTATTATAGCACATGAACATGCACATACCAAGCTAAAGAAAATCTTTCATGGAAGTGGAGTTGTCGATGTATTATCCATGATGCAAATATTCTAGTGAAAGCTATTTTTTAGGCACATATTTTACTAATATAGAGCTAGTGATGTGATACATTTTTCCGTCCAAATTGACAACCATGGGGCTCAATTTAATTCTCAATGTGTTTTTGTGGGGGAGGGTCAAAATTTGTACCAACTGGTTCATGGTTCTTGCATTCACTTTTTCTTTGCTATAAAAGGATAAGAAGAAACCACTTTCAACTTCAAACTTGTTTAGAAGCTTTTTTCCCATGTGTAAAAGTAATTGTTTCAACCAATTACTAATACTACAAGAATAATAAAATGCTACTAAGTTCTAACATATATCAAATAAATCATTTAAAAAATTGTGAATAGATATGTGAAAAAACTTCTAGCAATAATACCTAGATAATTTTTAACTTGGAAGTATTGGAAGTCTAGAAAATGAGATTGGGATCCTCCCACAACAAACCATGTTTCCATGCCTTTGTCCAGTCACAAGCGTTAACCCATATTAATATCAAAATAACAAAAACAATTTCATGTTTAAGAAAAAATACATAATAGTGTCATTAAAATTTGTTTTTATATTTTATCAAATTTATAAAAAAAAAATTGAAAATAACATCTTACCAGTATTAGTAGCTCCAAGTATGTGGTAGCTATACGAGAGAACTTTCAAACTATCTAGAGAAATGGGTATCGAAATTCAGCGGGTAATTCTGACTTCTGAGGCCTATAACAAAAAATCAAGCATATTTGAAATTCCATATGTGATGCTTGGTAAATTCGATAGCTGATAAGTTACAGATGCTTGGTAAATTTAGTTGCTAATAAATTGTTGATTCTTGGTGGGTGGGTGGTTGCTCTGAACCTTCTAACCTCTCTAAGAATATTCTTGATCTAGAAACTTTGATTTTGTTCCTTCTTGTTTCTTCGTTGTCTCTTGTTCTAATGCAATGGATGGAAAAGTGGTTGTGCACTTATTCTTTTGAAGTCCTGAAAATTCTTCAGGTAGGTATTGCTCCTTATTTTTCTTTACACTTAATTGTGGAATGCATGCATTGCAGTACTAGTAGAACTTCAAACCTATTGTTTTTTCTTTATCTTACTTTGTGGAGTATACAATATCTCAACTTTTGAATTAGGTTGTATATGAAATTTTGATGCCCAATATGCCATCTCTTCTTTAATATCTTCATTGACACTTTAAAAAGGTAAAACCTTAATCCTATGTGAAGGAACTGTTGGGCACCCGATATGCAAGTTAATTACAGCTAACATATAGAGTGTTAAATATTTATTGTCAACCCAAGGAAGTCTTTTATTTCAAGGATAACATGCACTATATATGCTTAAACACTGAGTTACTATAAGTAAAAAATCCTATTCTCTGCTCAGCTACGCTCATCCCAAGGATCTACTTAATCTAGTTTACTCTCTAAAGAATACATTCACAATTACCTTTTACTATTCTGATCTAGAATTGAAAGATTCGAGAAATCACATCTAGATTACTTTTGTAGAAAATGAAATCCTGTTTACCAAATCATCTAATGATTCACCCAATTGTATTGATCTAATTATTCTAGAAATCCAGAAACATGAATTGAATTCAGCTATTCTAGAAATTCAAAGTACATGAATGAAATTCTGCAATTACAAAAGCAAAGGGACAAACTGTGAGAATATATAGAAACAACAATTGGAAGATCTAGGGATGAATAAGGCTGTTATAGCTACCACACAGTTGCATAAGGAACAACTACCTATACAGTCGACTGTCATACCATACCACTGCAGCTTTCCAAGAAATGCAATTAATAACACACTGTAAATCAACAACTGTTGCAGCTTACTATGAGAAAATGAAATTATCACAACATCACACAACATAATAATTAAAATTCCTAATTTAACTCAACAATCCATATGGGAAGGCAGGCCCAGCCTTCACACAGATATGCTGGAAGTAACGCATGTTAAAGTACTGAGATCTGAAGTAACTTCTTGTATTAAAAAGGGCAGATAAATCACACAACCTCAGTCACAGGTAATACAATAATTTGGTTAAGGGTTCAACCCCTGGCTCAAAACAGTTCCCCATATTTATACAATGTCAATCATAACATTCTATCCCTATTACTGGGTAGCCATGAAGATATCTGATCTTCAGGCGGCCTTAATTACAACAACTGTTACAGCCGTGGCAGGATCAGAGTAGGAAATATAGGGAAACTATTAATTGACCCAGAAATAATGATGATTTTGTTCGATTGAGAAGATATTCCGCATACCACAACTATTTTTGAGCAGCAGCACACTGTTTCCTTCCATATCTGTCTCATTCTGTTGCAGCTACCCTTGTACAACTTTGCATGGAATAATACAATGGGACTGCATTCTTTGGGCAATGGTAGGATGGGTGGCAATCAACTTAAGCAATGAATGTTCATCCTTCCCTTAGCATGTTCATCCCGCTACACCTGCATTCTCTATATCTCGAAATACCTTTATAAACCATCATATGTTAGCATATTTGAAGATATAGAGCCTTGATTACCACAATCCTAAGCATTAATAAAATAAGACAATAACTAATCATACCTTTGTGACTTGAGGGGCAGAGTGAGGAAAAAAATATGTTTAGCATGCACAATAGGGTAGGATAAGGAAAAAAGAGGTGGATAAGAATGGTTAAAAAGGGACCATTTATGGGCCCAACATCTCCCCCCAATTGTCCTATTGCATGTCCTCGTGCAACAACCTCCATTATTCTGAATCTGAATCTTGCACTATGCTTTGTTCATGGAGAGAATAAAAGTTGTAGGGGAATTCAGAAGTTCCTTCTTTTTCTATAAACCCCTTATGGACAACCCAATATCTCCAACATTTCTGCTCTTCTGCCCTGGTCAATGAGAAATCCTCCCTGTATGGTTTTTCTGGCCACCAGATGAGAGGAAATTTAAATTTCAGTCCCAGCCAATTAACCCCACATTCCCTTATACATCCAACATACCCCTCAATCTTGGAAAGTGCTTGTTCAAAATTTCTATAACAATAGGGGTCCCTATTTCTGAGGGTTGGAGAGGCAACCTAACATCTGTGCTTACTTCCTTTCAAATATTTTTGTTGATGTATTTAAATCTGTCTGGTACAAGTAGAAATAACCCCTTCCTACAGTTCCATTATATGCCGAGTCTAGATGGGGCATGAGAGTAGACTCTGGTGTCGAACAAGGAGAAGACGAGGATTTTGAGGCTCACTTCAGATCCACATATTAGAGTGGGCTTCATTGAGAGAAAAGGTTTGGAAAGACCTTTCCCACTGAACATGATTGCTCACAAAATAAGCAAAAGCCCTCAGCTGAACATTGCCTGAAAAAGGAATAGGATTCGAATGGCGGTCCAAAGGGCAAGCCATCTCATGCAAATACAACTCACACAGCAAATTATGTTCCTCAAAATTACTTCTCAGAAATGTTTCCAAGAATTTTACTGAGGTTGCTATCTCATATGATCTTCCTTCTTTCACAACCCTTAACTTAAACCAAATAAATTGTTCAAATAAAAATACAGGGTAAGAGGAGGAGGGTACCCTGGTGCCCAATAATTCCTGAGAAAGAGCATGCATCTGGTCTTTTTCTACCTGCATAGACTTGAACTTATTCAGCTCCCTCAGCTCCTTTTGTAGTTCTTCCTCACGGAGTTTCTGGGTCATGAGTTCTTCTGCCCATTTTTCCTTCATTCCCTTGATAGTCTTTCTATGTTCAGTGAGGGGAACCATCCCTTCTTAGTAGCTTTCCACCTAACTTCTCCACTTCCTTACTTCCATTCTCAAGATTGATATTTCTTCTATAGGCTTCAGGGTTTCTTCTTCTTCTTCAAGATACTCCTCCTTGTCAGAATCCAGATTAATAAAATTTTGAAGGGGTTTGGTCCACACCTTATCCCCTGATGTGCCACATTGGACATTTTGCACTTCTGAAGTTACTTCTGGGGGTGTTGGTTCTTCTGTAATAGCATCCCTTCCTGAAATTTCTTCTGTAACAACTCCAACCACTGGTATTCTTGGAACAACTCCTGTAGATGTTGGTTCTTGTGTAACATCAACCTTTTTCTCGGGTTCTCCTATGGAAACTTCAGTAGCTGATTGTGAGGATGTTGGTTCTTGTGGGACAACTTCCTCCTGAATTTGAATCTTCTTATCTACCTGATTATTAGCTGCAACTTCAGCAAAGGAATGTAAGGATGCTGGTTCTTGTGTGACAACGCCCTGTTCTTCTTTTCCCTCATGCTGTTGGAATTGTATGTCTTCTTCAATATGAAGATGTTCCTAAAGGATTTCAGTATCACCTAAGGATTGTGATTGAGCTTGTTCATCTTCACCTAAATCCACATTAGGAATGATATCCAATTCAGGGTTTTCTTCTTGTTGCATCTCGAGAGTCTCTACTGCAATTTTCAAGGATGTCAGTTCTTGTGTAGCAACATCCTGGTTTACTTCTTCATCTCCCTGTTGTGATTCCATTTCTAATATATCAATGTCATGAGACAATTCAGGAGTCATAGTACACATTTCTTCATTGAATTCCATAATTTTTTCAATCCCTAGTTCTTCTTCCCTCATTTGGACAGCCACTTGAACAAGAACATTCAAGGATGTTGGTTCTTGTGTGTCAGCATCCTGTTCGACCTCATGATTGTTCTGCTGCTATGGTTCCATTTCTATTATTTCTGTGTCATGAGAGGGTTCAGGGTTCACAGTGCAATCTTCCTCAACAAAATCAGGAATAACCTCATCCTCTAGTTCCTCTGTCCCAATTCTGGTGGTAATTTCAATAGGAATATTCAAAGATGTTGGTTCATGTGTGAAAGCACCCTGCTCATCTGCAACTTCCTTTTCCTGGAGTTTCTCTTGGGGAGTTTCACCATCTTTCCAATCAAGTTGTCCCTGTCCTTCCACAACTGTAGGTGCAGCCTACTGTGTTGTAAAGGCACGAACTATGACCTTGTATCCTAACTCATCAAATATTTCTCCACATGTAGGACAAACCACTCTTTCTTCCTCATTGCCAACCTTAGTAGGAATTGATCCTTCCAGTTGGTCTATAGCCTCAAATAATGTGTGCAGCTTCCTTTCACTCTGTTTTCTGCATGCTTCCTTCCAATTTTCTAATTCCTTTTGGAGTGCTTGTAGTTCCTCTTTTAATAGCCTATTCTCAAACATAAGTCCTTCAATTTGAGGTTCTTCTGCAACTGGTTCCTGTGGGGCATCAACTAGTTTGGGTCTAAGAATGGGGAACTCAATTTGTGCTTCTAGGTTTGCCCATCTTTCCCTTGCTGCTTCTGCTGATGTGACTGACCTGGTTATATTTTGTCTTATTGGTGGTGATTCCTTTATTTCATCTTTTGATCTCCTCCTTTTTCACCGTGGTGCTGGAGTTTCTAAATTCGCAGCTGAGGTGGAAGGGATATCCCCAGTTCTAACATTTTCTTGTTCTTTGGGATGTTCTTCCTCAATCAGGGTTCCTTCCCATTTAGGGGAAGATTCAATGGTCACCACCTCAGTGTTTTCTTCTATTATCATAGCTCTAACATCTTCGGTTTCAATTGTCACAGCAACTAATGCTGCTCCAGTTTCAACCTTTGCTACCAGAGCTTCCCCAATATTTAGTCTTTCCATTGGGTTTTCTTGTACATCCTCTTTTAATAGCCCTGCTTCTTATCCTGACTGCTCCTCCGATCCAGTCTTATCTCCCCCCCCAATTAAATTGGAGGGGCTTCGAACCTCCTGTTGCTCTACATTTCCCCCCAACTGTGGATTGACCGACTCTTCTTGATTTTGAACAGGCCCCATGAGTACAAGTACTTCCATTTCCTCTTCTATTGGAACACTGGGTAGAAGAACGGGTTCCTAAACTTGAGCTGTAAATTTCTCCCAGGTTTGGTTGTGTTGAGCAAGGGTCCATAAGATTATTAATTTAATAAGGCCATGGTGGGTAAGTGAAGAGAGTGGATGCTTAGTAGCTCGAACAAACCCCGCCATGTGATGTAAATCATTGAATAAATAGAATGGAATGTTTAGCAAATCCCTGTGACGAAGGTGAGATAATAAAGGAAATTCAGAGTGATAGACCATTTGATACCTACCTTCATAGGTGATATACTTCTTGAGGAAAATTGCTACTTGATTCTATGGGTGTGGCAGTGACTGTAATGTTATCCCCCTCCATGATAGCTGAATGTGCTCCCCTTCCGTGAGAAAATCCTATACTATTGTTGGATTGGGGGTTCTTCGTCCAAACCAAGCTCTTCCCACTTGGGGAAGACCAGTGACCTCAGCCACTATGGCTTCAGAGACTTCAATACGCAATCCCCAAACCTCTGAGTGGGTTTCTGTAAGATTCAAGGTGATCTGTAAAGTTGTTTCACAGTGAAATCCATTTAGGCATTGGAAGAATTCAGTCCAACCCGCATCTTGAAAGATGGTGAAAACTCCAGCATTTCGTTTGAGTTCTCACATGTTTGGAGGTTCATAGCGAGCTGGAATACCCATGTTTTTTTGCCTTCAAAAGTATGTTACAGTACGACAAATTATAGATTCTGATAATGGAGGTTGAAGCACAGAGCATGCATGAACAGCTGAGAGTGGAGTTGGGTAAATTCAGAAAGTTTCAGCGCATTGGATTAGTTGGAATTTTACCCCAAATTAGGAAAGGTGGCAGTTATTAGGTAACATAATTAGTCATTAAGTCGCACGAGTGGAGAGCTAACGATGTGATAATGGGCACAGAAAATAAGGTATGATTAATATTTCCAGATCTCGTTAATACTTAATCAAGTAGTTAATCCAATTCATACCTTCGAAAATACGTGATGGATGATTTCCTTTCGAGAATAGTAGAACGTGTGATGTGTAGTGATTAAATGTAATCATTATTATAGGGGTGCTGTAATAACCTTTTCCACTGGCAAACCAAAAACCATCGTGTTAAAATGGTCGAAAACATGATGAGTGCTAGAGTATGAGTCAAATTGATGGCATCAGGATTCAAAGCCATATCTGGAGGAGTTGCTAACCGTGGTTGCAAAGAGTTCTGCCAATAATGGAGGAGTCACAACCATAGATCATAAAGAAATCAAACAGTTTAGCATAGTCGCGACCTCGAATTATAGAAAAATCAGCCAAATGTAGAGGAGTCACAGCCGCTAGAAAAGGTGTCGCAACTGCCAGAAAAAGGTGTCGCAGCTACCGGAAAAAGTTGTCGCAGCTACCGGAAAAAGGTGTCACGGTTGCCAGAAAAAGATATCGCAGCTGCTGAAAAAAGATGTTGCAACTACTGGAAAAAGGTATCACAGCTGCCAGAAAAAGATATCGTAGCTGCTGGAAAAAGGTGTCGCAGTTGCCAGAAAAAGGTGTTGCAGCTGCTGGAAAAAGGTGAAAAAGGTGTTAGGTTGACGGAAGTTGACGGTGTTGCAGATGCCAGAAAAGATGAAAAATGGAAAAAAGTAAAACGGTGTTGCAGCTGTGCAGAATGAAATAAGGGCAGGAGTTTTGTGGTGTTGTAGTTGCGCAAAATGGGATAAGGGTGGAAGTTTTACGGTGTTGCAGCTGCGCAAAATGGGGTAAGGGTGGAAGTTTTACAGTGTTGCAGCTGCAACAGATTTATTCAAGGAATTTTCTTGTGGTGCAGGGGTTACAGAAAAATGACACTAGTCACCAGGCCCGATGATGACCAATGCTCTTAGGCGCCTCCCTGCACATTTCATACAAAAAAATGGATCAAGTGCAAAAGAAAACAAAAACAAAAACAAACAATTTATTTACGTACAAGAATTCATATGAGATTTACAACGATTAACTAAGGATTGATAGGGGCAGAAAAACATTCCTGCCCTTGTGCTAGCTAGTAGTCTGGATCAGCTGCAATCTATGATGTAAATGTGTCCTTTGAAATGGGCTTATGGTACAGCCATAGCCTGTGACCATTAGCAAATAATGGTGCATGATTCTCATCAATGGTTACCAGGTGGACCGTACCATTATCAAATACTCTGTCTACTAGGTATGGGCCCAGCCATCTTGTGCGTAGTTTACCCTTGAAGTCTCTTTTGAATCTTGAATCGTATAATAGTGCCCAGTCTCCTTCACAAAAGACTTTCTTATTGATGAATCGTTCGTGCCAATTGGACCTCTGTTGTTGGATTAATACAGTCTGATCTATAGCGGCTAACCAGTTTTCATCAAGTTCGTTCAATTGATTCAATCTTCTCTTCCAGGCTTCAGTTACATCTAGTGTTACCTCTATGGCTGTCTTCAAAGTCTTAATCTCAAATTCAATTGGGAAGACAACACTTTTCCCATACACCAAGTCATAAGGAGAGAAACATGTAGTGTTGCACCAAGTGGTACGATATGCCCACAATGCTTTCGAAAGTCTATCAGCCCAATCTCTACGATGGCTCTTGACCATCTTGGTAAGGATAGCTTCAATGACTTTGTTAGTGCTTTCCACCTGGCCATTGGCTTGGGGATGGTAGGGTGAAGCTATCCAGTGCTGAATATGATACTTCTGTAGTAGATCTTCAAATTGAAGCGACACAAAATGCGGTCTTCCATCGGTAACCACTTCCTTGGGTACCCCAAAATGGGTAAAGATTTCACTATACAGGAAATCAATCACAGCCTAGTCATTGGCTTTCACCAGAGCCAGAGCTTCTACCCATTTCGTCATGTAGTCAGTACAGACCAAGATGTAGGATTTCTGCTTGGAATGAGGGCTGATAGGACCAATGAAATCTAAATCCCACCTATCAAATGGTTCAACCACTAATTGTGTTTGAAGAGGCATTTGATCTAATCTATTGGGTTGGCCCATCCTCTGGAAGCTATCATAAGACCGGACATATATTTTTGCATCCCTAAAAAGGGTCGGCCAATAGTAGCCCATTCTCAGCGCTTTGTGTCATGTCCTTCTGTCTTCAAAATGCCCCCCACAAGGCTCATCATGGCAGGCCTTCAAAATATGGAATATTTCATCTTCTCTTACACATCTTCTGATCTCAAGATCAGGGCTTGTGTAGAAGAGATGACCGTTTACCCAACAATACCTGGCACTTTGCTGAATAATTTTTCTTTTTTCTCTTTTGGACAAATGTGCTGGAAGATTTCTTGCAGCCAAGTAATTAGCGACATCTACATACCAAGGGGAGTGAGCTGAAACTGCAAATAAGTGTTCATCTGGAAAAGAGTCCTCAATAGGCAAATTATCATCACTGTTAGTGAAACAAGATAAGAAATCAGCGACAACATTTTCTCTTCCAGGTTTGTCTATAATGGTAATATCAAACTCCTGTAATAATAAAAGCCATCTAGTCACCTTGGCATTAGTAACAGGTTTATTCATTAAATATTTGATGGTAGAGTGGTCAGTGTGCACAAATGTAGGATATCCAGTAATATAATGTCAAAATTTGTTAATGGAGTAAACAATGGCTAAGAACTCCTTCTCGTTGATGGTATAATTCAGCTCAGCAAGGGCTAAGTTTTTACTAATATAATAAATTGCATAAGGTACTTGACCATCCTGCTATCCTAAAGCTGCTCCAATGGCAGTATCAGAAGCATCTGAAGAAATGTGAAAGGGCAGGGTCTAATTGGGTCCTCTTAAGATGGGAGCTATGGAGAGCATCTCCTTAAGCTTAACAAATGTTGTCTGGCATGCTTCATTCCAAACAAATTGCACATCCTTCATTAATAGTGAAAACAAAGGAGAGGCAAGTTTGGAAAAGTTTTCTATAAATCTTCGGTAATATCCAGCATGTCCTAAGAAACTTCGCACTTCTTTTTGAGTTACAGGAGTATGCATATTTTTTATTACCTTGATTTTTGAGGGATCCACTTGGATTCCATCAGCAAAGATGAAATGCCCCAATACTACTCCTTCACTCATCATCATATGGGACTTTTTAGTGCTTAAAGCGAGCTGGGTATGTTCACAGCGAGTTAAAACCTTTTCCAAAATTTTCAATGCTTCTTTAAAATCTTTTCCATAAGGAGTAAAATCATCCATAAAAATTTACATACTATCATTAACTAATTCTGAAAATATGCCAATCGTAGCTCTTTGAAATGTTGTTGGTGCATTGCACAAGCCAAAGGGAAGCACTCTGTATGCAAACGTTCCCCAGGGACAGGTGAAGGTTGTTTTATCTTGGTCTTCAGGAGCAATTTGGATTTTATTGTACCCACTAAGCCCATCCAAGAAGGAGAATAAATTCTTCCTCGATAAGGTGTCGAGTACTTGATCGATAAAAGGAAAGGGAAAATGATCTTTTTGTGTTTCCTTGTTCAAATCCCTATAGTCCACACAAACTCTCCATTTACCACTTTTCTTGGGTACTATTACGAGTGGGGACACCCACTCGCTGTCTGAAATGGGATATATAAATCCTACTTCCAAGAGTTTCTGAATTTCTTCCTTCACTATGTCCCTAACATTGGGGTTCATTCGTCGTTGAGGCTGGCAAATAGGCCGGGAGTCACTTTTAATATAAATATGATGGGTGCACAGGTTAGAGGGAATACCCCTCATGTCTGTGTACTCCCAGGAAAATTCCCCCTTGTGTTCTTTTAAGAGATTGACCAGGTGCTTCTATTCATCTAAGGAGAGGCTGGGGTTAATATTCAGGGTTTTTCCAGACTCTACCTCGATAGGAATACTTTTCAAATTTTTCAATACTGGAACTATATGAGCGTCACTGACTAATGCCTCTTCTATGAGATTTTCTTGTTCTTCCTCACCTAGAGTAATGTTCAGGATTTGATAAATTTCCTTATTGACAGAATTGGGTTCACTGATGAAATTATTAATAGTACCGTATTCAGTTTCACCCTTAAAGGTTAAATCCTTCCTTATTGTTAATAATGGCTGAATGCCCTCTTCTTCCTCTGGCTCCATCCATAAAGGAGTTTCAACTTCTAAGCTCGGTCGAGCTGGAGGATAGAGAGTGAGTTTTTTTGTCTTGGTACCATTTGATATTGTCATAGACCCAGATTGGCAACTGATGCAAGCATCAGTTGTAGCTAACCAAGGCCTTCCCATGATCAGTGGGTGTCCTCCTAACTGTGACTTAGGTTGTAAAACCAAGGAGTCATTAGGGTACTCCCAAGAATCAACTGAGATGACGAGATGATCCAAAATTCCTTCCGGTTTAATAGTGGATCTATCTGCCAGTTCTAAAACAGTGGGGGTTGGCCTGAGATTAGTGAGCCCAAGTTTTCTTACAGTTTCAATAGTCATAACGTTAATATTTGATCCTAAATCTACCAGTATGTTGGGTATCTGTGTATGCACAATTTGCACAGTGACAGTGGGATTCACAGGATCGTCATATTTGGCTAGAAGGGTTTTTCCCATTATTAATGCCGATAATTTCCCTATGACATGAACAGTGGGAGGATCCCTCGGTTTCCTTCCCGGTTTCCTTCTTGGTTTCCTTGTGCACAGATCCTGAATAGTTCTATCATAGATAGGTACATCTTGAAGAGCTTGAAGGAGTGGAATTTTAACATAAATATCTTTTAACTCTCCTAAGAGGTTAAACTAAGGTTGTCCCACTACCTTTGGTAGCATTAATCTTTCAGGGTACGGTGGTTGCCTAATCAACTGGGTAGGCTGTGTGTCGCTAGATATATTATTCTGCGTTTTAGCTGAAACATTAGTGAGATGTTCAGCATCTTCAATGATGGGGGTCATATTAGATAGATGCTGTGGATTCACCACTTCTTCATGCACAGGGGATGGAACATCTTCAATGACGACAGGCTCTATTACCTTTCCTAATCATTAGAGAATATTGTTGCAGGGCATAGGAGTAAGGGAGTAAGAAGGCATGTTTACAGTCTCAAATTGATGGACTATTTTATTATTTGGGTTAGGATTAGGTTGAAACGGCAGCTGAGGTCGTATTGGCATATTGGGAGCAGCATTGTTCTACAATTGCAGCTGCGACTGCTGATAAGGATGAGGATATTGAGGAGGGTATGGTTGTTGATAAAATGGTTGATGTGGAGGTTGTTGAGGAAATTGGTTCCCTGGATGGAAATTCCTCCATCCAGGAGACCAAGAAGTTGGTTGGTGTGGTGGCTGAACCCAGGGGTTCCAAGAGTTAAAATTTTGCATTGAAGGTTGAGAGGGGTACCATTGAGGATTGGAATAAGATATAGGGAATTGTGTATTCATTTGCTACATATTATTCCAATTATTCATGTTATTCAAAAATGGAAATGAGTATGGAGTCATACCTTGATTTCGAGGCTGCCAGGGCTTCTTTTGTGCAATAAAGTAAGCTGATTCCACCTCTGGAGTTGATGCTTGTAGAACAACCTTTACTTGGGGGAGTAACGAGAATTATTTTGTGTCATGGTTAAGCTCGCACAGCTGACACACTTCTACCTTATCGAGTGGGCACTCATTCAGAGGGTGGTTCTTTCTAAATCAAGGACATAACACACCTAGTGTGAGATCCTCTACTACCTGCTTCTACTTTTCCCTCAGGACGTCTATTTTCGAAGAGATAGAGCTCATCATTTCTGTTTTGAAATTTTCAAGGAGGTTGCCTATCTCTACATGGGTGGCTCCTCCATTAGATGACTTCTGAGTTCTGTCAAAGACATCATGTTCTAGCTTGTCCCGTTTGTCCTGCCTATTATTCCTGGAAGATCCCCTGGAGTACCTTTTACACAATTCCACAATTTTCTTGAAAGACTCCTTGGAGATATCCCACTTTCCTAACAGGTTTAACATATATAGGCAATCATACCTAATCTCGCGAAGCAGGATTATTTTGAGCACATCTAACCCCATATTCGTCTATCCAGCTCTCTGCACATTATATAGGAGCCTCTCGACAAAGTCTTCCATACTTTCATCATCCTTCTGTACCATTTTAAATAGTTCTTCTCTCTTGTCCTTAGTATTACAATACTCCTGATATTTCTCCAGGAACACCTGTTTCATCCTATCCCAATTAGTGATAGTTCTACCTCCTAGGCTCATAAACCAACACAATGCATTGTCCTTCAAAGTGGCAGGGAAGAGTTTTAGCTTCTGTGCATAGGTGGTGCAATCATAGCTGCAACAGAAGTTATCAAATTCGAAAAGAATTTCATTTGGATCCTCTGCCACTTTTCCATAAAAGAGGGGCAACACCGACGGTGATATATTTTTCATAGGGGCTATCCCTTCTAGTTGTTGAATTTGGAATTGAAGTGTAGCCACCGTCCCTTCAGGCAGGGAATTACCTTCATGATGATGATGATTTTTTCCCATTGCCTCTTCCTCTTCGGATTCGTGTCTGTTACTCATATCTTCTTCTGTTTTCTCCTCTTTGTTCTTCCACTGATCAATGAATTTCTAATGGAACTGTGTCCAATCTTATTTAGTTACAACCTTCCCATTAATGTGATAGATCAGATCTCGATCAGCAGATCTTGCAGTACTAACTCTATCCTCCTTTGCAGGGATACTTGAGGGTGTTGTAGCTGCTTGTGTGTTCTCCACTGTAGAACCTAACACTAGCACTCTAGGATTGGTAGGGCTTCTTCTGATAGGTGTTTCCTGATAGCGAGCCCTGGTAGAAGAATTGGTTCTATCAACCAAATCGTCAATGAATGTTCTTCTCCCCAATTATGGACCTTGCCCACGACCTCGACCACCTGCAATGTTAATGTTTTGTGGGGTTTTGGGATTTGTAAGATATTCATGCTTTACGCTTGAACCCTTCTTATATTCATGCAACCCAAATCATTCCAACGAAAAACTGAAGGAGACTGAATAGAAACAATTATAGGATGCAACTATGATAGTGTTTAATACTTATCCTCCCCGGCAACGGCGCCAAAATGTTGGGCACTCGATATGCAAGTTAATTACATATAACATATAGAGTGTTCAATATTTATTATCAACCTAGGGAAGTCTTTTATTTCAAGGATAACATGCACTATACATGCTTAAACACTGAGTTGCTGTAAGTAAACAATCCTGTTCTCTGCTTAGCTACGCTCATCCCAAGGATCTACTTAATCTAGTTTACTCTCTAAAGAATATAGTCACAATTACCTTTTACTGTTCTGATCTAGAATTGAAAGATTTGAGAAATCAAATCTAGATTACTTTTGCAGAAAATGAAATCCTGTTTACCAAATCATCTAATGATTCACCCAACTATATTGATCTAATTATTCTAGAAATCCAGAAACATGAATTGAATTAAGCTATTCTAGAAATTCAAAGTACATGAATGAAATTATGCAATTACAAAAGTAAAGGGACAAATTGTGAGAATCTATAGAAACAACAATTGGAAGATCTAGGGGTGAACAAGGCTGTTACAGCTACCACACAGTTGCATAAGGAACAATTACCTATACAGTCGACTGTCACACCATACCACTGCAACTTTCCAAGAAATGCAATTAATAACACACTGTAAATCAACAACTGTTGCAGCTTACTATGAGAAAATGAAATTATCACAACATCACACGACAGAATAATTAAAATTCCTAATTTAACTCAGCAATCCCTGTGGGAAGGCGGGCCTAGCCTTCACACAGAGATGCTGGAAGTAACGCACGTTAAAGCATTGAGATCTGAAGTAACTCCTTGTATTAAAAAGGGCAGATAAATCACGCAACTTCAGTCACAGCTAATACAATAATTTGGTTAAGGGTTCAATCCCTGGCTCAAAATAGTTCCCCATATTTATACAATGTCAGTCATAACATCCTATCCCTATTATTGGGCAGCCATGAAGATCTCTGATCTTCAGGCGGCCTTAATTACAACAATTGTTACAGCCGTGGCAGGATGAGAGTAGGAAATATAGGGAAACTATTAATTGACCCAGAAATAATGATGATCTTGTTCGATTGAGAAGATATCCCGCAGACCACAACTATTTTCGAGTAGCAGCACACTATTGCCTTCCATATCTTTCGCATTCTGTTGCATCTACCCTTGTACAGCTTTGCATGGAATAATACACTGGGACTGTGTTCTTTGGGAAACGCTAGGATGGGTGGCGATCAGCTTAAGCAATGAATGTTCATCCTTCCCTTAGCATGTTAATCCCGCTACACCTGCATTCTTTATATCTCGAAATACCTTTATAAACCATCATATGTTAGCATATTTGGAGATATAGAGCCTTGATTACCACAATTATAAGCATTAATAAAATAAGACAATAACTAACCATATGTTTGTGACTTGAGGGGTAGAGTGAGGAAAAACATCTTTTTAACATGCACAATAGGGTATGATAAGGCAAAAAGAGGTGGATAAGGATGGTCAAAAAGGGGCCATTTCTGGGCCCAACGGGAACTGCATGGGGTGAAATAAAGATATTATGATAATCCATTGAAAAATGTATCATAGCCTCATACTTATCTACCAAAGAAGGTGGAATACAATATGACTCTATTGTTGCTTGTATCATCTATGTATACCAACTTTGAAATCTCAAGTTGGTACTTTTTTGCACCTCTTAGCCCACACTATGTTTCCAAATATTGAAATTTGGAGATAGAAATTACTAAATTGCCTCGGTATCATATTCTAATCCTTGGGGAGCCTTCCATTCCACCATTGCTATAAATAAAAGCACCCATCTCAAATGAAATTATTTACCTAAATTTTGACTATCCAGACAATCTTGAATAAAATCTTGTAATAATTATTTTTCCCAACTCTTTTTTATACCTTCTGTGCACCTTTATTCTATCAACAACACCCCCATAGGGAATTCATCCTTGTGGCACTTTCTCAAAATTTTCCTTACTAAAATATGAGTAGCAAACCTAATTTTTGGATTTGAAATGGCAAAAATTACTTCTCCTCTCATTCCAAGATGTGTTACACATACTTCTACTAAAATTCATTAACCTTCAAATTCCTTATTGTTATTGATTTTGCATGATATTCCCCTTTGTGTGACAAATCAAAAACCTTGTGCATCACATCTAGATCCACAATATATGGTTTGTCTAGCCATAAACATCCTTCATTGCAACAAACTCAATATAACTTAAATACAGTGTGCAATACTAAGTCCATGCCCAAAATGCGGAACATATAATAGACACATAATTTCAAATTGATAAATATTTTGTGTCCACTCCTTAGGGATAACTCATTGAGTACCATCAAGATCCAAAATCATGTATGCATAATTAGAGAATTGTATACTAGGAAAACTATCACTATCTTGCAAGTTAAAATCCAAAAATTTCATATATGGTACCTTCCCCAATAATAGTTCCTTGATTTCTACCTTGGTATTAATCTTCACAATAGGAATACATGCATCTTTAACTATTTATATCTTTGGACAAGATTTGGGTACTACTGAAGTAGATATTATACCTCAAAACTCTTCAACTCGACTCAAAATACAACTATAAACTATATACTAGCTTTTGAAACCTCCGAACCATGGCTAAATTTTTCTTCAAACTATAATGCTCTCTACCAAAATTCACTTAATTTAAATAATTGCATCACTAAGATGTCATCTTTCAATAACATTAACTCACATTTTCTCTGTAATAACTCCTAACATGGCTCCTTGAATGTTTCCAATCTTCTTCTCGGTACCAAATATGTCCTTCCAATTTTTTCATCATCATATAACATGTTTGCAACTTATTATTCTTTCATAATTATGATTATTTATGTAATGGAAATTAATGACTTTGACTTATACTTATCTTTATTCATATTTCAAACTTAACTACTTCTGTAACACTTTTAACAAACCTACACAATCACCCATTAATAGAAATAAGACGTGTACCTTTCACTACCTAAAACTGTGATCTACTTAATATTGTATAAATAATAGATCAATGATATGAGCAATTATTCTAAGAAGAAGCACAGAAAATAGATCTTGCTACTCAAAATTCTCATAAGCATACACAGGAAAAATAGAGAAAAGAAAAGAGATTGAATCACATGAATGAAGAAAAAATATTGGTGTGTATCCTTCCATTGAATAATGATGAATAATAGTGTACATAAGTAGTACATCCCTCATAGTAAAATCAAGTTGTATGGAGACAACTCATAAAGCTCAAAAAGGCTGACTTACCAAAATATAGCAAACCCCCATAGGTGGCTAAAGCACTTCCCAAATATATCAAGGACCTCACAAATTAGCAAAAGCATGAGTGAGTTGTCAAGGGAGATGGAAAAACATGCTAATCCTAGAAAATGGATAGAAATTCATGAAGGATGGGTTGGCAACAAAGGGACCCGGTTTCCTAGTAAACTAGCTTTACCCTATCCACATAAAAGAAGGATAAAGCATAATAAAGCAGAATCTGTTGTAAAACATTGTATACTAATTCTGGATGGTCATAAAGTGGTTAATATCAATCCATAATCAGAACTAAAGCATTCCTAGGGTATAGATGGCATGTGTTGACTTTAAGGTGCAAGTGGATGCCAACTAATTAAGCTAGTGGGTGAATAATTAATTAAATAATGATTAATTATTTTATCCTAAGTTATGAGTGGGTTTAATATATTCCAACACCCCCCTATAAGTATGAATTTATGATGGTATTTCAAAAAATATAGATGCATATGGATGCATATAGGGCCCAACAACAAGGCTATGGTCACCCTTTAACAATTATTATGTCCAGAAAAGTGAGGAAAGAGGAAATACCACATGGGAAAAATCCTCCATCAAGAAAGGACAAGGCACACAATTTGAAATAATGTCTTCAACATATATTTATATTCAATTCAATTAGTTGAATGAACTACTTCTTGATGGAATACTTGTTGAAGAAATCATGAACTCCATGATCATGCGCTAGAGCGTAGAACCCGCAAGAAAGAAGAGGAGAGAATCCTTGTCTTTCATCAAATGATGAAGTAGGAGAATTATTTGAATGCTTTTTGCTAATTTAAAACTCTGATCTTCAAACACAATCTAAAATGGAAAAGATATCTGTGCATACTCCTTTCCAAAGAGTACAAAAATTAAGACAATTTATCACTCATTCAATTCCCTGAATAGCTGCAAACTTGTGATGTGAATCACATGTCAATATTCCAATATAATGTAGCACCTTTCAAGATATGATATGAGGCTGATAAAACTCTTATATATCAGAAAAATTATCATATGGAACAGTAAAGAAAAAGGCTTCAGTGACTCCATGAGGATATAGGGCTAGACTAGGAAAACTATGAGCAACTGGGAAAACCTGATAGGTGTAAAAATTTGAATGATGGATGGAAATGAGATCTGAACCATAAATGTTTAGAACATATCAAAACATATTAAATATCATTCCAAATATTACTAAGGTCATGGATAACCAACCACTGAAAAATAAGAAAGACTTCAAACCATATAAGATAAGTAACACTACATAAGAGACCAATGAGGAATCAACTAGTGAACTTGGGATTTATATAGTCTTAGGATTATTCATAGGTATGGTAGATGGTATGGATGGTGGTATGATTTGTGTCATGACATACATATCGTCTTGAAAATATTCTAAATCAGATATATAAGCTTGTGAGCAATATATTCTCAAAGACAAGTCAATATCTAGTGAAAAATCACAATTTTTGGGAGATGAATCTAGTAGACTGAGAAGAGGATTATCAAAGAAAGGATCTGATATTTATGATTCTGATATATCAGAGACTAAATATATATCAAATACATGAGAAAATGATATAACTATGGAACTCAAAGCATAATTTATACCGCCTTGGAAGTGCGCACTATGGCATTGTTCTGAGGAATCAACAGGATTTTCTAGTTCATCTAGAACTTTGATCTTGTGTTTCTCAAGAATATGAGACATGATTTACATATTATTCTTGAAACACTTCTTCTCTGAATTAAAACCCTTGCTGCAATAAAAAAACTAGGATGTTCTCCCTTTCTTCTTAACCTTCTTTACTGAATCTTCATCAGTAGGCTTCGAACTATCATCTTCACTTTTTGTATTTGGCTTCTTCACAATTTGCTTCTCTTTTGATTTGACATTCTTGTTTCCTTGAACCAAGAGAGAATGATCATTTCCCTTGGAAGAATTAAGGACACCCATATGGATCAATTTATCTTTCTCCTTTGTTAGTGAATCAAGAAAAGAATTTAAAGAAGATATTTTCCACTTAGGAACAACAAGCCTAGTAGCTTGAAAAGTAGACACAAAAACTGAGTAATCAGGACCCAATTTTGAAAGAATGAAAATGATTAATTGATAATCTTCTTTCTCAATCCCACATTGCTTGAGAATTAGAAAAAGTGACTTGAACTTGGTGAAGAAACCCTCAAGAGATTCGAAATTGCTTGGACTTAGTGAGAATAACTCAAACTCTAATTGATGTGCTCTTGGCTCATCTTGAACTCCCAAGAGAGACTCCAATTGAGTCCATATATGGTTTGGAGTGGTCAAACCATCTAGATGAAAGAGTAGAACAGGATAAATAGAGAGGCAAAGCAATCCATAGGCTTCATCCAACCTATTATTCCACTTATCTTTCTCAATCACGGCATTGGGATCATTATGTAAAGCTAGATTAACTCTGTATAATCCTCTACTGTGCAATAGACTGCCAATTTTGGATTTCCATTCGTGGTAGTTGAAAGGAGTAATAATTATTGATGAAGGAGAATACATATTTCTAAATTTATGTTCTGAATAAGAAACTCTCTACAACCTGCAAAACAAACTAGTATAAAATCTTGTAAGCTAGACAAGCTCTTCTTCACAAAGGGATAGGAGACCGGTTGCACTCCTCAACTCTGTAGAACTTGATCAACCTTGCTGATATGATACCATGTAGAAGATTGCAAGGTTGTGCTCCCTGTAGCTATGATACCATGTAGAAATAATAGATTAATTCTATGAGCAATGATGCTTAGAAGAAGAACAGTAAATAGATCTTGCTACTAAGAATTCTCACAAGGCATACACAGGAAAAATAGAGAGAAGAAAAGAGACTGGATCACATGAATGAAGAGATGAATATTGGTGTTTATCCTTCCATTTAATAATGATGAATAATAGTGTACATAAATAGTACATCCCTCATAGGAAAATTGAGTTGTATGGAGACAATTCATAAAGCTCAAAAAGGTTGACTTACCAAAATATAGCAAACCCCCATAGGTGGATAAAGCACTTCCCAAATATGTCAAAGACCTCATGAATTAGAAAAAGCATGAGTGATTTGTCAAGAGAGATTGAGAAACATGCTAATTCTATAAAATGGAGAGAAAGTCATGATGGATGGGTTGGAAACAAAGGGACCCAATTTACTAGTCAACTAGCTTTACCTTATCCACATAAAAGAAGGATAAAGCATATTAAAGAAGAATATGTTGTAAAGCATTGTATACTAATTCTGGATGGTCATAAAGTGGTTAAGATCAAACCATAATCAGAAATAAATCATTCCTGGGGTATAGATGGCATGTGTTGACTTTAATGTGCAAGTGGATGCCAACTAATTAAGCTAGTGGGTGAATAATTAATCAAATAATGATTAATTATTTTATCCTAAGTTATGAGTGGGTTTAATATATTCCAACACCCCCCTATAATTATTAATTTATGATGGTATTTCAAAAAATATAGATGCATATGGATGCATATAGGGCCCAACAACAAGGCTATGGTCACCCTTTAACAATTCTTATGTCCAAAAACATGAGGAAAGAGGCAAAACCACATGGGGAAAATCCTCCGTCAAGAAAGGACAAGGCACAAAATTTGAAGTAATGTCTTCAACATATATTTATATTCAATTAAATGAGTTTAATGAACTACTTCTGGATGGAAGACTTGTTGAAGAAATCATGAACTCCATGATCATGCGCTAGAGCGTAGAACCTGCAAGAAAGAAGAGGAGCGACTCCTTGTATCTCATCAAATGATGAAGTAGGAGAATTATCTGAATGCTTATTGCTACTGTCAAAATCTGATCTGAAAACAAAATCTGAAATGGAAAATATATCTGTGCATACTCCTTTCCAAAGAGTACAAAAATTAAGACAATTTATCACACATTCAATTCCCTGAATAGCTGCAAACTTGTGATGTGAATCACATGTCAATATTCCAATATAATGTAGCACCTTTCAAGATATGATATGAGGATGATAAAAATATGATATATCAGAAACATTAGCATATGGAACAGTAAATAAAAAGGATTTAGTGACTCCATGAGGATATAGGGCTAGATTAGGAAAACTATGAGCAACTGGGAAAACCTGATAGGTGTAAAAATTTGAATTATGGATGGAAATGAGATCTAAAACATAACTATTTAGAACATATACAAACATGTTAAATATAATTCCAAATATTACTAAGGTCATGGATAACCAACCACTAAAATATAAGAAATACTTCAAACCATATAAGATAAGTAACACTACATAAGAGACCAATGAGGAATCAATTAGTGAACTTGGGATTTGTATAGCCTTAGGATTATTCATAGGTATGGTATATGGTATGGATGGTGGTATGATTTGTGTCATTACATACATATCTTCCTAAAAATATTCTAAATTATTTATATAAGCTTGTGAGGAAGAGCTGCTCAAAGACAAGTCAATATCTAGTGAAAAATCACAATTTTTGGGAGATGAATCTAGTAGATTGAGAGGAGGATTATCAAATAAAGGATCTGATATTTATCATTATGATATATCAGAGACTAAATCTATATCAAATACATGAGAAAAGGATATAACTATGGCACTCAAATCATAATTTATACCACCTTGGAAGTGTGCACTATGGCATTGTTCTGAGGAATCAACATGCTTTTCTGGTTCATCTAGAACTTCGATCTTGTGCTTCTCAAGAAGCTGAGACATGATGTCCATATTATTATTGAAACACTTATTCTTTGAATGAAAACCCTTGCTGCAGTAAAAAAATGGGATGTTCTCCCTTTCTTCTTACCCTTCTTTACTGAATCTTCATCTGTAGGCTTCGAACTATCATCTTCACTTTCTGTATTTGGCTTCTTCACAAGTTGCTTCTCTTTTCATTTGACATTCTTGTTTTCTTGAACCATGAGAGAATTATCCTTTCCCTTGGAAGAATTAAATACACCCATATGGATCAATTTATCTTTCTCCTTTGTTAGTGAATCGAGAAAAGAATTTAAAGAAGAGATTTTCCACTTAGGAACAACAAGCCTAGTAGCTTGAAAAGTAGACACAAAAACTGAGTAATCAGGACCCAATTTTGAAACAATGGAAATGATTAATTGATCATGTTCTATCTCAATCCCACATTGCTTGAGAATTATAAAAAGTGACTTGAACTTGGTGAATAAACTCTTAAGAGATTCGAAATTGCTTGGACTTAGTGAGAATAACTTGATCTCCAATTGATGCGCTCTTAGCTCATCTTGAACTCCCAAGAGAGACTCCAATTGAGTCTATACATGGTTTGGAGTGGTCAAAACATATAGATGAAAGAGTATATCAGGATAAATAGAGAGGCAAAGCAATCCATAGGATTCATCCAACCTATTATGCCACTTATCTTTCTCAATCACAGCATTGGGCTCATTATGTAAAGATAGAGTAACTCTATATAATCATCTATTGTGCAATAGACTGCCAATTTTGGATTTCCATTCGTGGTAGTTGAAAGGAGTAATAATTATTGATGAAGGATAATCCATATTTCTAAATTTATGTTCTCAAGAAGAAACTCTCTACAACCTGCAAAACAAACTAGTATAAAATCTTGTAAGCTAGACAAGCTCTTCTTCACAGAGGGATAGGAGATTGGTTACGCTCCTCAACTCTGTAGAACTTGATCAACCTTGATGCTCTAATACCATGTAGAATATTGCAAGGTTGTGCTCCCTGTAGCTATGATACCATGTAGAAATAATAGATTAATGCTATGAGCAATGATGCTAAGAAGAAGCACAGTAAATAGATCTTGCTACCAAGAATTCTCACAAGCATACACAGGAAAAATAGAGAGAAGAAAAGAGACTGGATCACATGAATGAAGAGATGAATATTGGTGTTTATCCTTCCATTGAATAATTATGAATATTAGTGTACATAAATAGTACATCCCTCACAGGAAAATTGAGTTGTATGGAGACAATTCATAAAGCTCAAAAAGGTTGACTTACCAAAATATAGCAAACCCGCATAGGTGGCTAAAGCACTTCCCAAATATATCAAGGACCTCATGAATTAGAAAAATAATGAGTGAGTTGTCAAGGGAGATGGAAAAACATGCTAATCCTAGAAAATGGAGAGAAAGTCATGATGGATGGGTTGGAAACAAAGGGACCCAGTTTCCTAGTGAACTAGCTTTACCTTATCCACATAATTAAAAGAAGGATAAATCATAATAAAGAAGAATCTATTGTAAAGCATTGTTTACTAATTTTGGATGGTCATAAAGTGGTTAAGATCAACCCAGAATTAGAAATAAAGTATTCCTAGGGTATAGATGGTATGTGTTGACTTTAAGGTGCAAGTGGATGCCAACTAATTAAGCTAGTGGGTGAATAATTAATTAAATAATGATTAATTATTTTATCCTAAGTTATGAATGAGTTTAATATATTCCAACAAATCTAACTATGTGCATCATTATCAATCATCACTTAGCTATCATTCGTTGGCCCCTGTGATCTGTAATATTATTCAAGTTTTCTTCCATTTACCATGCCTTTAAGTGGATCGCCGCATAATGTATGTAAGTTTTATTTTAGAAAAAAACAGGTATGGTTTATATTTTAAAAATAGTGGAGGAATCACTGAAAGGGCTACAAAATTCTGACTTATAAGAGTACCGAAGTAGTCTATAAGAACTTCGCCTCTTAGGGAGGTATAACTGAATAGGAATGAATATTAATGTAGAGCTCATTAGTACTTAATCCAATTGCCTTATTTGTTGCAAGGTCTACTTTCCCATTTAGCTCACAAAGGATATGGAAGAACTATAGTTGCCAAAATTCTCTTGAGAGAGAGAGAGAGAGATAGTTCTTTTGATCAATCTGGATAGCCTTATATTTTGACAATGATTTGAACCATTCATGGCCTAAATAATTATTCAAGAATATCCAACAACAATGGCTTCTTCACCCCCATGGCTTCCAATTGTTTAAGTCCTTGCCATAGTCCATAAGCTTCAACCATGTTATTCATTTTATTCATATCATTACCTATATTCCAATGGTATTCAGTTTCAATGTTCCTCTCGGGACAGATAATGACCCCTCCTCTTTCGGTTGCTCCCGAATTCCCTTTCGAGGCTTTGTCAAAGAAGATTTTAAATATTTTCCTCTCTTTCATCTAGATTTGAAACTGATATTTTTCCATTCTTATTTCCCAAACTTCCAGAGATCTCTTAACCTTGATAGTGTCTAATTCAGTAATTTTGAAGGATTGCAGCCAAATTACTTCATCTGGTGAGAGCTTGGTTTTGTTCTTAGGAAATAGCGACGTGTTCATTATTTCTCCCATGAGTGCTTTCATTTTGGCCGCAATTTGTTCTATAGTCTGGGCCTTCTCTTTGAAGACTCTTTGTTTTATTTCCATCCAAATATTCCAAAACATTACTTTTGGCAGCATTCTCCAACAATTTTTAAAACCTACTTTATTGTCCAGGTTTCTTTGATACGCTTGGTCACAGGTGATAAAGCATTGTTGAATGCTGCTTGGTAGCTCCATATTGCCAAACCAACGATGGATCAATAGTTCCCAAACCTTAATGGAATAGGAGCAATTTATTAACACATGATGATTGGTTTGTTTGCTCTTTTTGTACATTGGGCAGCGGAACGGGCCAGCAGAGCCTCTTTTTTCCAGATTCTCACTTGTCAAAATACTCCCATGCACTAGCATCCAATTGAACATGTCAATTTTTGGTAAAATCTTCACCTTCCAGGATATTTTCCAAATCACAGGGTTTTTGGGCACATTGGGGCATGCAAAGAACAACTCATAACCTTGTGCTGAGGTGTATTCTCCTGTTCTTCTTCCCTAACTGTGTTTGCCTTTTACTCTGCTGGCGAGAGGTGCTATTCCAGTAAGGTGATTGAGGAGTAGTTTCTTTTCATAATCCATATCCATAGGATAGTCTGGAAGAGACCATCCAATCTAGTGGTGGGGTGGGACAAAATCCTAGTGTGAGATATCCCAAAGCATGATTTTGTTTTGACTGTCTAACCACCTTTCGATGCCAGGTATTCCGGAGATGGGAGAATTCCCTAGGATGGATCCCTACCATATTTTAACGTGCTTGCCATTTCTCGGTATCCATAAGAATTTTTCTTTGAAAATGGGTAGGGATTTCATGCAAAGATTGAAGATGGGGGATCCTTGATTACTCGCATGCTCTAAATCCAAACATATAAGCCTTGTTCCTGGGAAGTAGTTATGCCTTAGCACTTGGCTTCTCCAGGAAGGATTCACTTCCAACAAATTCTAGAGTAGCTTTTCTCCCATCGCTAAGTTCTAGTATTTTAAATCTCTGATCTGAAGGCCTCCTTCCATCCGGGGCAGTTTTATTTTATTATAGCTAACCAAAACAAATTTATTTCCTCCCTTATTTTTCCCTCCTTGCCAAAGGAAGGTCGTCAACAAACTTTCGATGGAGGTGAGGATTATAATAGGAGCTAGCAGTAATGAACACTAGTATAATGGAAATCTATTTAGAACGGCCTTTACCAATACCATTTTCCCTACTAAATTTAGCCAAACCACTCCCAGGCTTGGATTCTTTTCTTGAATTTATTAATCAATGGGTTCTATCCAGAGGTTTTCAATTTTCCATTGAAAATTGGGATCCCCAGATATCTGAAGGAATCCCATGTTGTTACTCCCTCACTTCCTAAAGTGCGAGATATTCCAGAAATCTCCCTAGTATTTATATTCCAGCCGTAGAACTTGCTTTTCCTCATATTTAGCTTGCTTGCAGAATATTGGAAATAGGAATCCAATTCGGCCTTGAATATTCTCGTTATATTCTGAATGATGCCTCCTAACATAATAGTATGGTCTGTGAACTGTGTGCAGTTAATATCTCTAGGCCCACATGCCATTATGATGCCGATTAACTCATGATCATTCCTGGCTTGCTTGAGTTGTAGGCTCAACACCGAGGCTTGGATTTCATAAAGCATTGATGAGAGGGGGAAACCTTTCCTAAGGCCTTAGGAGGCTTGAAAGAAGGTTACAACTCTTCCATTTATGAGGGGGCCAATACAAGGATTTCTTATACAAGATTTGACCCAACACATGAATCTTGGATCAAATCCATACCTTAGCATCACTTGAAAGAGAAAGGAGTGACAGACTTTGTCAAATGCATTAGCTAAATTGATTTTCACCACCATACCTTTGTCCCAGTTCTTTAGGCTGGAATGGATTGGCTCTTGGACCAAGATGATATTATCCCAAATTATCCTACCTTTAATGAAGCCTCCTTGGTTTTACGGAATGATTCAAGGCATAATGAACTTTAATCTATTAGCCATGATCTTAGTGATTATCTTGTAGCCTATATTACATAATGAAATAGGCTGAAATATGTAAAATGATACTGCATATTTTTCTTTGGGGATAAGGTCCATAAACGTTGAATTAGTGCTTCCTCCTATTTTATCACATTGTTGAGATTTTAAAACAATCTTTAGTAGATCCTTATGAACCATTTCCCAGCAAACCTTGACGAACCTAGCATTGAAACCATCTAGGCCAGGTGCCTTGTCTTCTTCCATCTCCTCCATGACTGTTTTCAGTTCCTCTATTGTGATCCTTTGCATTAGCTCAATATTGTCCTTTCTTTCAACCATCATGGGAACGAGATTCATTGGGACAGAGTTTGGAGGAGTGTTATTGGCTTCAACTGTGTAAATCGCTTTGAAGTGTCAAGATGCTTCCAATTTGATTTTGTCAAAGTCTTGAATAACCTGATTATGAGTTTGAATCTCCTGAACAATTTTGTAATTCGTCCTCATCTCAACATGCTTATGGAAGAAACTTGTATTCTGATCCGCTACTTTGAGTCAGAGACATCTAGATTTTTGTCTCCATAAATATTCCTCATATCTACATGCAACATGTAATTCTTGATGGAGGATTACTTATTTTTCAATTTTGTCCTTTGATATCTAGATTTCCTCCATGGAAAGTTGATGAACCTCTAAGTTTTGAAAAGATTTGGTTCTTCTTTGAACCGGAGACTTAGCCGATTTGGCCCACATCTTGAGTGCCCTTTTGACTTTTATCAAATTTTCTTCCCATAAAGAGAGGACCTTCATTACTTAATTTTGGCAGAGGAGGGAATCCCTTTCTGGGATTTCCCATGCTAATGAGTAGTTCTGGGATTTTGTACAAGTTTCTCCAAGGTTAGTTTAGAGCCTTGAAGTTTGTCCTTATATGTGGCTTGTGCCCTCACTTCTTTGGTCGATTTAATTCCTCTTACTTTCTTCTTTCTAGGGGTGACCATCTCTATTTTCCCTTCCTCTTCTTCCTCTTCATTAGTTTCAGACTCCTCTTCTGAATTTTCATGGTTTCCTCTTTCCTTTATCCCCTTTTCTCCTGAATCTGAATGAGCCTTCTTGGGCTGACAAGATGGGCCAACTTATCTTTCTGGTTCTTTCTCGCCATTGTTAGAGTCCTCTACATTAACCAAGGATCCACCACTAATTTCTAATAGTTCAAGAACCTCTAAGGTGGTTTTCCCTGGAGTGTTTTTTTTTGGATGCCTGCTCTTTGACTTGCATCTATTTACTGCTTTCCACCCTTCCTCCTTTTCATGATGGTCCTCCTACTTTTGGGGGAATCTACGAAGAAAATGTCCGTATGCATGGAAACCTCTACACTTGAAAGGAAGCTATTCATATTCCATATTCTAGAAATGAAACCAAGTTCCAACTGTAAGCTTGATTGCCTCCATTAAGTCTGCTTCTAGATTCACCTCCACATAGATATGGGCATAGGCATACTGGTATTTGGTGCTTTCCATATCAATAAATCTTCCCAAAGTATTCTCGATTGCTTTAAGTGATTTTGGATTCCAGCGGTGCATTGGCAGGTTTGGAAGCCTCACTCATATAGGTACATCTTTGGGGATATCAGCTTCGGGATCAAAATCCGGTGTCCACATGTTCATATAGAGGCCTTGTGGCCCCATGAAGTAGGGACCATTTCTAAAAATAATATCCCTATCCACCTTCGATTCAAAGTCAAACAAGAAATATCCTCGACCTACTAAGTAATATGCTACATTTTGGGCAATCAGAGGTCTCTAGTTCCTCTCAACCCAGCTCTTGGTGGTCTTCGAAGATGTTCATAAACTAGTGAACTATCCTATCAAAGCATGATCATCCAATGAGAGAGATATGTGGATGGTGTCCTCTAGTGGTAAGGAAACCATAGGCACATCTTCAATACGCTTAACAAACTTCGTTGGGGGAGTGGGGGGGCGGGTGGCTCCAGTGGAGACTCGCTTTCTCTGTGATGCAATGAATCTTGTGAATCCTTTAATATTTGAGGCATAGGGTGGCCCAGATCTTCCCTCCTCAGCTTCCTACATGATCCTACATATTTTTTGTTCCTACATGCAATCGCAATAATTTTAATATAAGTAATTCTAAATGGTCTCATCCACATTATTTGTGTATTACTAGGAATTTTAATGTACCTACTTCCATTCAACAATACTAATGAACTAGGATCCACTTTTCTCTTCCTTATGTTTCAATCATGTCAAGATTTATTCCTATGCTTCTCCACCTATTGATTAAACCCTACAAGTATTATATCTTCCTCTAATTCCATTAGCTCATTCAACCTACCATGTAATGATTGGTCATTTGTCATATTTTTAGCCAATGCAATGCACATACTAGGTGTGGTAAAATCTACATGAATCATTGGTTCCTTCTCATAAACCCATTGAAAATGTGTAAATTTAATCAAACTTTTGCAAGTGGTACGATAATCCCACAACATTGTTGGAATCCTCTAGTCCAATTCATACTACTCGACCATATAGTCCTTTGTTAATGCATGCTTAAACACTTTATTAAATGCTTCTATTGTTCCAATTTCTTGAGAGTGATATTATGGTGTAACATTTTGGTGATGTATCATAAATTCCTACATTAGTTCCCTAATAGTTGCATTCAAAAGTGTTATCCTTTGTCACTCATCAGTTCCTTCAGGCAACCAAATCTTGTGACAATATTCTCAAAATAAAATATTGCATCAATCTCCACTTTATAGTCCTTCATGAGAACTGCTTCTTTCCAATGCATTAAGTACCTATTGATGGGTGATTGTGTTCAGTCATCAACCGAAAATAAATATCCTGAACTAGGTCCTTAAGACAATTCCCAATTAGTTTAGAATGGCTAATTCTTACAGGAACAAAGGCCTTGCTACCTATAATGGCTTTCTCTCTATGGAAGATAGTCTCCATAAATTTTGTCTAATTCCTAAGTTCTATTATGACCACTAACTGTAAAGGTTAATCTACAGAAAACAAAAAAAGATTAAAACTAATCTAAATATACTACAGTAACAAGGAAACAAAAGTTTTGTAGCTACTGAAAATAAACAAACTATTTCTATCTAGGCCAATTACAATTGTCTTAGCTAAGAGAAATGTTTTAATTAACTAAAATGGTCAATAGATCTGAATTAAAGGAAAATCATGTTCTAATCATATTTAATAATAAAAATCAAATCATAATTGGAACAGGTTAAAATGCTCGATTAAATGCTTGAATATAATAACAATAAAAATATTATTATTAAAAAACAAGAATGTGTTAACTTCAAATCTACATAACTGGTGCACATTGCAAAACCTAATAATTCAAATCACTTACAAGTTATAAATTGATTATACGGAATGAATAACTAGTAGCTATGAAATTTTCTATAAACATTTTGGATATAAAATACAAATGGTAGTTTTAATTTCATATCACTCCATATGAAGTTGAATATAAAATGTACAATACGAATAGGAGTCGAGTACTAAATTAATAAATTGATTCAATTTCCCATAGCTATGAGATATCACTTTAAGTAATAGCATAATCAATCAATGAAAGAGTAGGCAATAAATTGAATCCAATGATCCTGAGAATTAATACCTTTGAATTAGGATAATCAAATCAACATGTGTAAAAGGAAACAAACAAATTCCCCAAAGAACCATATAATCCCAAGATATATCAATGAAAACAAAATCGTGATTGATTTTTCAGATTAAAAACTAATATAATATTAATCACATGGATAGTAAATATGCAGAAGATATGTAAGCAATTAAAGATGAGCTAAATTTCAACTCTTGGGAAAAATTGGTAATGGGGACCAACTTGTTGGACACACCAATCTCCCTAGTTGAGCACTGACATGACAAATATTGCATAGGAACCCACCTACATTCTATTATATGTTGTTCTTTAGATATGGTAACCTTCTTGACTCCCTGTGACATGAAGTATGCACTTCCTATAACTTCATGTATATATTTCACTGGATTTAATACTGCACTATTGCTTACTTCAAGTGTGTTTTTTCAACAATGACTTTCATGTTGTGTGCCACACTTTGCAAATCACGTCTAAATATTATGCACCAATTTTTATTTTGTATTGCAAAACAATTCTAAATTTTGTATATCGATGTAATTTCTTGCATTGTTACACTCTTCTCTATCGCTTTCTTCTCTACGTAATATTATTTTCAGACTCTTCTTTGCACAAAACTACTATTACACTTTTATTTGTCGCACTCTTCCCTACATAAGACTACTGTCATATTTTTCTCTATTGCACATCATTCACAACTATCACACTATACTCTATTTTGTTTGCAATAAATTCTTCATTACTGTAACATTTGGTTATGTCACACTTTGATCTACACAAAACTACTATTACACTTTTCTATGTCACACTCTTCCCTACACATGACTACTATCACATTTTTCTCTATTGTACTCTTCTCTTTGGAAGATATTATTGACATTTGTCATAGTATACTCTATTATGTGTAATACAATATTCACTACTGTCACCTTTTGTTATGTCACACTCTTCTCTACACAATATAGTAATCACTATTTTTACACTCCATTATGTTGCACTCTTCTCTACGCAAGGCAATCTTCACTATTGTCACACATTGTTATGTCGTACTATGCTCTATGCAACGAAGTAGTCACTATTGTCACACTATACTTTGTTTTGCATAAGATAATATTCACTACTATCACACTCTATTATGTCGCACTATGCTCTATGAAAAACAATCTTAACTAATATCACACTCTGCTCCGTGCAAGACAATCTTCATTACTGCACAAATCTCCAACTTTTCTATTGCTTTGTCATCTGTAAGCAAACATATGCAACTTCCAAATTTGGAATAAAACATCTATAGCTTTGGCACAACTTCTTCTGTAAAAAAATAGATCTTCCTCTTTACAAGGAGTGCCTTCTTCCTTTTACCATCTTAGAGACCTTGAGAAAAAATTTCAAGAGGATTTCATTGAGAATATCTTCAAAACCCATAAAAAATATTTAGATCCATTTTCAAGCCCTAAAATACCTTTCTCTTCCACGAGTGCACACTTTTTCAAAGATCCATAAGATGGATGATTGAATGAATGAATGTGAGAAAACCTCCTTCTATTTATACAATTCATAAATAACTTTTTGGGTCGGCATAGCATTGTTCAATATATTAGCAGGGCCAACCTAACGTTTTAGATGGGTTGAATTTGCAGATTCTTTCATATCTCCTCATTCCTATGGAGTTAGAGGGAATTCCATATACTGTTGGAAAGGTATTGGAAAAATATTTCCAACCATTCATATATACTCCAATTTGATCTAGTTATCTAAAGTAAAATTGTATTCAAATATAGGGTATCCAAACTAGGAATTCAAAAACAATATTTCTAACAATATTCATCTTGAAATCTCTATCTATATTATCTCATTGTCTTTAACATTAATGACAAAAATATGTCATTGACTTAAAAATAAATGACAATAATATTTTCAATAAATTATCTTCCCCTTTGTCGTTGATGGAAACCTTTAGATAATTATGCAACAAATCTGTAGATAATCCCCTTGTTTGCAATTTTGTATATATGCAATTGTGTTGTTGGTAAATTTTGTCTCTAGTGCATTTTCATTATCTATAAATTCTCCCCTAGTGAAATTTATCCCCTTTTGACATAAATGGAAAATCGATTCTTCCCTTAAGCTTATGTGTATCCTTGTGTTTGCACCTTGTTTCTTGTCTACAATTCTCCATCTTCCTGTATTACTATGTCATTAGCAAACGATTACTCCCCCTAACCTTTTTGTATCTATTTAGAGATAGAAAATACCAACATTTTTTGTCAGATATATTCAAATGTATATCTAGGACCCTGTTTGGTAAATATTTATGCAATATATTCCTTAGTATCAATGTATTCCAACTAAACAATCTATTCTGAAACTTGTTCCCTTAGAAAATTATACTTGATTGGAATGTGCTTCATTTTTTAGTGCATAACAGGGTTCTTGGAGATGTTTATGGAACTAGTCTTGTCAAACATTAAGGAGATTGGATGTGTGTATTCTACCTTAATGTATTGCAATGTTTTAATCATCCATAGAACTTGAGTGCAACAAGATGTTGTTGCAATGTACTCATCTTATGTTGTAGACAAAGACATTAAAGATTGATTTTTGCTCAGCTAGGATATTAAATACTTACCTAAAAAGAATCCTCCACTTATACTTTTTCTATCATAAATGATTCCAATCCAATCTACATCAGTATAGGAATTTACAATAAAATCTTCACCTTTTGGATTCCCCAATCCAAATTCCAATGTACCTATTAGATATCTGAAGATCCTTTTGATTGCATGAACATGCGTTTATTTTGGCACTGACTAAAATATTGCAACTAATACTACTTCCTACATAACATCTAGCCTTGATGTTGTCACATACAATAATCTACCAATCAATGACCTGTACTAAGTTTGAGTTAATTCGAAGGGTTCATCATCTTGGCTCAATTTGCAGTTTGTAATCATGGGAGTAATGAAAGGTTTACATCTTCCTTTCTAAAAAATTTCAACATTGTTTAATATGCTTGGTTTGAGAAATAAATAGTCCTTCTTTAGATTGGGAAATTTTCAATAAGAAAGAATGAAAACTCTCCTAGTATAGGCATCTCAAATTATTTTTGCATCTCTTCTACAAGCCTTTGACTTAAATTGTCAGTATTACATCAAAAAATGATGTAATATACATATACCACAATAATAATCATATTTCCATTTTCAAACTTGATGTAGAGATTTTTGTTTGCAATTCTTCTTTTGAAACATTGTTGTTGTAGGTATTTGCCACGTTTTGAATACCATGCTCTAGGGGATTTGTTTATACCATAGAGTGCTTTATTCAATCTGCATACATAGTCTTTGTCTTCTGAAAGTTGAAATCCCTTGGGATACTCAATGTACACTTATTCTTCAAAGTTTGCCTTTAGAAATGTTGACTTGAAATCCATTTGGTAAAATTTGAAATTCTTGTATCATGTGAATGCTAAAAGCACTCTAATGGATTCTAGTCCAGCCAAAAGAGAAAAGGTTTCTTCAAATTCATTTTCTTCAACTTAAGCATGTCCCTTACAAATCAATCTCGCCTTGTTTCTAACAATTTTTCCATCTGCATTTAAATTATTTATGAATTCCCTCTTTGTTCCAATCACATTTTTGTTTTTAGGTCTCAGGACAAGTTTTCAAGTTTGGTTCTTCTCAATTCTATCCAATTCTTTATTCATAGAAACAATCCAACTCTCATATTTAATTTCTTCTACAAATTTTTTAGGTTCTATTTTGACAATAAAGAGAGATTGACTTGTTTAGAAATGCTTGCCAATTTTCTCCTAGTTTGTGTTCCTGCATTTTTATCACCAAGAATTAAGTCCTTTGAATGGTTGTTTCATAAACCTTGATGGAGCTTGTGTATATTAAATTCTATTTCTATTTCCTCTTCTTTTTTCTTATTTTTCTTATTCTTTATTGCATTATATTCCTTCTACTTGTTGTATGATCCCCTGAGACCTTGCTTCATCTATTTAGAAATTTATGCTTTCAACACGTTTTTGTAATATTTTGTTACAACATATATATGATTTTCTACTTGAAGAATATCCAAGAAAAATTCCTTCATCTTCCCTTGAATCATACTTTCCTAGATCCTCCTCATCTCTCTTTATATAACACTTGATTCCAAATGTTTTGAAATGTTTGACAAATATTGGTCTTCCTTTCCATAATTCATAGGGTGTATTAGCAATATTAAATTTGTTTTTCCCTCGATTTAAAATGTAGACTATAGTATAAACTGAGTCTATACAAAATATCTACCCAAGTCATTCTTGTATAATCATCAATAAGTAACATAGAGTAATTCTCTCCTTGCAGGATTTGTGTTTTGGTTGGTCCACAAATATCTATATGCACACGTTACAATGGCTTATGTGTTGTGTATTCCTTTGGCTTGAAGCTTACCTTTGTTTTATTTCCATGCTAACATTCTTTACATACAATGTTTGAGGGTTATGTGATATTTGGCGTATATCCATGACTCCTTTTTTAGTGTTGATTTTTACCAAGTTGTAAACGTTTATATGGCCCATTCTTTTATGCCACAACCATATTTCATTTGTTTTCCTGCGAAATTTTTTTTTCCACTGATCTTATCAATAATATACAGATTTTTTGGTGTTCTAATTGATCTAGAAAATTATTTGTCTGATTTTTCCTTTCTAATCTAATATTCTTGGGAGTCAAAAGTAATAGTATGTCCTTGTTCACACAACTGGATGAAGCTGAGAAGATTGCGTTTCAAGTATTCAACGCACATAACATCTTCTATATTAGGTCTTCCATTATCATTATTAAGTGTCCCTTATCCAATTACCTTTGAACCGGCATTATCCCCAAAGGTAACATTACCTTCAATCTTATTCAAGGTTATAAACTTTGTTTTATCCCTTATCGTGTGCCTTAAGCATCCATTATTGTTGTACCACTTGTCCCTTTTATTTTTCACATGCAACGTAGCTTGTATAAACATGGTTTTTTATTTCTTATGTTCCATTGGTTCATGATTTTTATCCATGACTATTGGTATTTCTTCATTCTTATTTTCATGAAACCACTTCAATAGAACATTGCTATATGTACATGATTGTTGCAATAATAACGTACAATTTTATAATCCAATAAAGGAGAAAATGTGTCAAAACCCCAAATTTTCACAAAAATTTAAAATTTTGAGATAACATAAAATGTTGAATATGTGGTTTACTAACAGCTAACGGTTAGCGGAAAATGAAACAGTCCAACGATTAGTATTTTACACATTTTCAAATTACATTAACTAAAGCAACTTCTTTTTCTTAACATAAAATAAGATTTACTTGCATACTATTTTATTTCAGTTTACTAATGAGTCTACTTTATGGCAAGTAGGTGGAATCTAACTTTGAATCCTGGGCTTACTTAGCATTTATGCTAATGTAGATAGATTGCTGGTTCTTACAGGTTCACGGGTAGGATCGATCAAGTAGACGTTTTCAATTCATAAAGTATCAATAAGTGTTTCTGTTTGCAAAATAATATGCTAGTAAATAAGATGATAATTTTCAAGCAACTTCAATGAGGTAAAGTAGTTTATCTTTTCTAGTTTTTCTTGTAAGCAAAGTTCAGATAAACGAGTTTCTTTCTTTATCAAGCTTAGCGACACCAAAGATACTTACTGTGAACTCTAAGCTCGTAATATTTGTCGCATATTCATTTCTATTTTAACATGCTAAACTTGCAAATGTTATACTTATTCATACCATTTGCTTTTATTCATGGAAAAGCTTTTATCAATACTGATAGTAAAGATTCTCATTAGAATATACGATTCGATTTTATTTTAACTTACTAGTTATGGTAAGTATCAACCTGTTACTTATATGTACAAACCAATTGCTCACCAACAAGTTATCAGCTTCCTCATCAACATCGTACTGCATGTACCATTGTAATCACATACAATATCATAGTCTTAACTAAAGTACCAAACTAATCGTTATTTACATTCTGTAGGGAAATTTACTGCCCGTAAAGCTCCCTGATATTATAAGCTTGATTATTGTAAAAGAAATATCTGCATCGTTCCAGATGGAATACTGTTTTCCCTTGCTTCCTAAATCTAAGTCAATCAGTGTCGTTCCAATGATTAAAGACTTGAGCATGGTTATTCCATTGTAATTTTATTATTACCATAATGCTTCTCTTACATTAAGTTTATGTTTATAGTAACTATTTTGGTAGATCTTTCTACTATAATCAAAATTCTACCCTATGTTAAGTACAGGTTATCTTGATCAATCACAAACTATCTTGTCCAATATAAACAATTATAGTAAATTACTAGTATTGACAGGTTGAGAAGCAACTAGTGTCGATGAAAGTTTGAACCAACATCAAACTTGGTAAAAGTCATGATTATACTCTTTTACTATGCTATCCAACTCCATACATTATAACCACCCAAGATGTTGGTTTAAAAGTGATAAGTTCGAATTAAAATACATGCATATTTAACAATGTATTGCAAGTATATAAATCTATAGTAGTTAGAAAGGTTCTAAGCAAATCGACTTTGGACTTTTCCAATAGATTAAGTGGTTACCACCTTTCACTAGGTCAACGTTAACATATTATTGTTTTACCCAAACTCCCAAAATCAAGCTATCAAACATTATGATAAAAATTATATATGATTAACGATGTGATATGTATATCCATACATCATAGTTCATGTAATGTTTGATAAAATTCATTTTTTTAATAATTGGATGAATGAACTGTAGGTGGAATTTGGAATCGATCCACACATAGTTTGAATTATTTGAGGGCACATGGTCACCTCTTGTTCATGTATTGGAGATATAAAACTCTTGCAACCCTAATCACTTTGTCATTCTTCCTCTGAAGTTCATGCTGGCCTTCGGGCTGCACTGCAAAGTTTGATGGTGGCCGTGAGTGTTCTTCCTGTTCTAGCTTGCTCCAAAAATTGGGTTAACATCACTGTAGTCTCCTTAGTTCAGTCTTATTTCCAACCTTCATAGCTGTGGTTTTTACTATGCAAGAGCTTACTGGCTTGTTTGCACTTGGCTCGCATCCTGTCCTTAGCTTTGTCTTGTCTTCCCCATGGTCTGTCATTGCGGTGAGAAGCTAAGCTTCACTGCTGTTGGTTGTGCTCCATTGACGTCGTAGGGTTTGGGATTTTGTATGTGCTATTTGCAGTTGGTGATAGTCTCTTCGCTAGACTGTTCGTTACTCTTTATTAAAGGTAAATATTTAGTTTTCTTTTTAGAATAGAAGACTCACAGTAAAGTTATGTTTACAGTAGGGTTTACAATAGAAAAATAGTTTTGTAATTAACGCTTAGTATTGTGCTCTCCATGCAGGAACTTGTGACTACTTCTTGCAACCCGTGACAACAATAATGCTGGCTATCTTCGAGGGCTTGTGGCTCCAATCCGGTAAGCCCTGGGTTCAACGAAATGGGTTCTTACCCTGCTTGTAATAGGGTTGTCAATGGTGAAACCTCGAGCTTGGAATCTTGTCCACTTTCACCATTAGATAAATGGTTTTCTTGTTTTTAAAAACTGTTGGTTCTATTCTGTTTACAAACCCTCACTATGTCATTGGGTAGTCCCGGCCTTGAGCTGGGTGTTGTAATTAGTTCAATTTTCAGCCTTATGACATGCTAATGTAATACATTGGTTTATAAGAAAGTTTGTCTTCGAGCTTCGACTTGTTTTGCAGTGATACTATATTGTGACTCTATGTATGTTAGGGTTTTCCTTAACCGAATTTTAATAAAGAATATTACTGTCTATTATATTTTGTGTATAGATTATTGTTATTATTCAAGACTGTAACTCATTCATAGTGTATAATTTATAAAATTAACCTACCTGTTCGGAATGAACAAACTAGGGTTTTCCTGAATGAAACCCTTGTCTAAATGAATTCTTCAATTCAATAATAATATGATTCTACTATTTGTTAATTTGCTTAAATTAATATTATTACAGGTGTGTTGTGACAGGATATTTTTAAGTTGTATCTATACATATATTTTTGGAAAGGACTGTAACCAGTCTGTAGTAGTTTAAAATTTTATTGATAAAATAATCCAAGGAAATGGATTGTAGCTTAAATGTTTTTATTTTTAAAAATAAATTTGGTTTAGGGTTTCGACCTTGTAGTTTACCTTTACAGGTATAAACTTGTTTGATAATTATAAATCAGTTCTTTACATAGATAGATATTTATTTTTATATTAGTTATTAATCATATTCTCATTGTTTTTATTTACTTAAACTGAGAGGTAGAATTTACTCAGAGTTCTTTGAAAAGATAAGCATAGACTCTGTACCTTAGTTTGCTCTTTATATTTTAAGTACTTTTAATATAACCCTATTTAGTTTATAGTAATTACTAGTCTTAGATTAGTTGATATTATTAGCAAATAGACTATATGATTAGTAGTTTATTTCTTTACTGATCTTAATATAAACATTGTAACTTGATTGTGATTTTTTCTGTTGTATTTCAATTAGTTACTAAGTGAACATAGAGAAATATAACCTATCATTACATAGTTTAACCTCCATAGTAATTTAACTTGAATAAAAATTAATCTATTGTCTATAAATACACAATCTTATCTACTAAGATATTTTCTTATCATCTTAATCCTTCTACCGGTACTAGATTACTGCTATGTCTTTTCCAATATATTTACATAAATAAGCTTGTTAAAACAATAAACATAGATATCTAGATCACTATTCTTTTAATAATAACCTACATACTGAAATAATTTACTCTGCTAACTACGAAATGAAGAACCATATCTGTTCTATTCAGTCTCTTAACATTTTCTTTCATCTACTGTAAATACTCTATCTGTGCTAGAGTACGGCCTGGTCCTTCCAGGTGTGGAAAAACACATACTAGAATTATTTTCCATTCTAACACATTTCTTTTCAAATTCATTCCTTCTATAATCTAAAAAAGATTACTAACTTCTAACATTTTACAAACTGAATATTTAACATTCAAATTTAGATTTATCTATATGACACAATAAAACAAAATAATGTAGAACCTGATTAGGATAGACGACAAGAACGTTAGGAGGTCGTTTATCCCTACCAAACTCCTGGAGAGCACTCAAACAACGCTTCCTCAGGACCCCCGAGCCTATTCCTGGTCTTCTTGGATGAGAACTGGTGGAGCATGAAAACAGTAGACTAGTCCAATAACTCAGTAAAACACCCTGCACTCAACAGTAAGATTTTTCAGCTTAAAAGCTGAACTAGATCACTCAGCAGTTATCCCCTCAAACTCTTTCCACAATCGCCTTCCATTGAATTTATCTGAAGTAAATTCACCTAAATGATCACTTCTCTAGAATGAGCAGCCTCAGCTCTCTTCAATGGGCATTTTTATAAAGATTGCCTAGGTCTTTTGGGTCAGTTTTCATTAATTGAGCCACCTGCTCTAATTCCACTTTCTTGGGGAATCATGACCCCAAATGTAGGGAGGTTGCCACCTGCAATAGTTGAAAGTGGTTTGACGATGCTTCCACATGTATGTTTGCTCTCCACCTAGTCTCCTCCACCAATTTGACCAGTAAACACTCTTTTAACAGCTCTCCTAAGATATTGTCTCTTCCTTTATTTATTAAAATATTCAGAATTACATTAAATATCCTTGACTCTATCGAGTCATCAATTACAACTTAGCATAAAATTTAACATATTTCCCTTAAATAAAATCAAATAATATAATGTTGTTTTTGCAAAATTGGGGCATGTGACATACACACCCCCTTAGAGCATAACATCGTCCTCGATGTTATTTATTCTTCATTCTCAGAATTCCCCTGGAACATAATTGGATATGCATCTCGCATTTTACTTTCCAATTTCCAGGTGGCTTCCTCTGGACTAAGGTGCTTCCATTGCACCTTCACCTAACCAATGGTGCAGTTCCGAAGTGTGATCTCCCTTTGCCCGAGGACACAGTCCGATTCCACCAGAAAATCTCCTTTTGCTTCCACCTGTACATCATTCTAGTTAACAACATGAGTAGCATCATGAACATATTTCTTTAATACCGAAATGCGAAAAACATTATGTACTCTTAAATTTGGTGGTAATGCTAATTGATAAGCTACTTCTCCAATCTTGGACAGTATTTCAAATGGACCACAGTAATTAGGTGCTAGTTTTGCACAACTTCCCAATCTCAAAGAGCTCTTTTTGGGCCTCACCTTGATGAACACATGTTCACCTACCTGAAACTCCTTTGGAGTTATTTTAAGGTCTGCTTGATTTTTCTGTCGATCTTGGGCAACTTTCAGATTACCTTGTACCTGCTTTACAATTTATTCCATTTCCTTTAATAGTTCAGGACCTCATACTAATCTATCCATCGGATTACTCCAAGAGATAGGAGTATTACATTTCCTTCCATATAAGATTTCGAAAGGACTAAATCTGGTTGATGCCTAATAATTATTATTATAAGCAAATTCTACCAGATGCAAATAATTCTCCCATTTACATGGCTGGTCTTTCACATACATTCTTAATAAATCTTCTAGTACTTGGATTACTCTTTCAGTTTGTCCATCTGTTTGAGGATGGAAAGAAGTATTAAAATTTAATGTAGTGTTTAATCCTTTAAACAGAGATTTCCAAAAGTTACCTGTAAATTTAGGATCTCTATCTGAGATTATAACTTTCGGTATTCCATGCAGTCTGAAAATCTATTTTAGAAAGATATAAGCTATGTTTGCAGCTTTATACATAGTTTTAATAGGTATAAAGTGAGCTTCTTTACTTAATTTATCGACCACTACCATGATAGAATCATTTAAATTCTGATTTTTAGGCAGTCTAGTAATAAAATTGAGACTAATTATTTCCCATTTCTAGCTAGGAATGGGTAATGGCTGAAGTAATCCAGCTGAGTGTTGATCTTCAGTTTTCACCTGCTGACATTCAAAACACCTAGCGATATACTCTGCTAATTCAGTCTTCATATTTGGCCAAAAATATTATCTTCTTAACATAGTTATAGTCTTTTGATAACCTGGATGACCTGAGTATGGATTTTTATGGATTTCATCCAAAATTAACAGCTTAAATTTAGGTACGTTAGGTACATACATTCTGTCTTTATACAGTAAAAATTCTTTTGCATTCAAACTGTACCCTTTACTTAAGCTTTCTGTTGGATTTTATTTCGTTTTAGCTTGTAAGTTTTGGTAAATTTCATCTTGTTCTATCCCTGCTCTAAGTTGTTCATCCAGATCTATTGTATAAGTGCTGATAACTGCTGTGAAATTCATCCTTGCATTCCTACTTAATGCATCAACAACTTTATTTTCTTTACCTTTAATGTGTTGAATTTCGAAATCATACTTACTTAGAAAAGATATCCACCTAGCTTGTCTGGCATTTAGATTAGGCTGATCTAACAGATACTTAAGTCCTTTATTATCAGTCATTAAAATACATTTTCTACCAATTAGGTGATGACGCCATATCTTTAGAGCATGTATAACAACAGCTAATTCCAGATCATAAGTTGCATAATTCTTTTCATGAATTTTTAATTTCCTAGACTCATAGGCAATAACATGCCCTTCTTGAGTCATAACACCTCCTAAACCATCATTGCAGGCGTCAGTGCACACTACAAATTCTTTATTTGGACCAACTATTCTTAAAATAGGTGCGCTGGTTAATAAAGTTTTTAACTTTTTAAAGATTTCCTCACATTTCTAGTTCCAATCAAATTTCTTTCCTTTCTTCTGCAAAGAATTTATCGGATTCATGATTCTTGAAAAGCCTTCAATGAACCTCCAGTAATAACCGGTAATTCCCATGAAGGATCGAACATCAGTTACATCCTTAGGAACCGACCAATCTTTGATTGCCTTTATCTTTTCAGGATCCACCAAAATCCCTTCCTTAGTCACCACATGACCTAAGTACTAAATCTTATCTTTGAAGAAATTGCATTTACTAAACTTTGCAAAGAGTCGATGATCTCGTAACTCTTGTAGAACAATTTTTAAATGTTCTTTATGTTATTCTTCAGTGTTTTAATAGATTAATATATCGTCGATAAACATGACTACAAACTTATCTAGATACTTATGCATAGCGTTGTTCATTAAACACATAAAAATAGCTGCGGCATTAGTAATCCCGAATGGCATGACAACAAACTCGTAATGACCATATCGAGTTCTAAAAGCTGTTTTAAAGATATCTTCATCTTTAATCCTAACTTGATGATATCTAGACCTTAAATCAATTTTCAAAAACACCGTGGCTCCATGTAGTTGATCAAATAGATAATCTATGTGAGGCAACGGGTATCTATTTTTGACAGTCATCTTATTCAACTGACGGTAATCTATGCAAAGTCGCATGGTTTCGTCCTTTTTCTTAACGAAGATGACAGGTGCCCCCCAGGGAGACACACTAGGTCGAATATATTTTTTATCAATAAGTTCTTTTAATTGTGACTTTAATTCATTAAGTTCAAGTATGTTCATTCGATAAGGGGCCTTTGAGTTGGGTACTACACCAGGTACCAGCTCAATGGTAAAGTCTAGTTCCCTTTTCGGAGGTAATCCCAGAATTTCTTCCGAAAATACATCAACATACTCTCTTAAAACTGGTATGTCCTCCAATTTTAATTTGTTTGTTTTATTTATATTTTCCTCATTAGTTATTATTACTACATAAGATTTACAACCCTTTCTAACAGCTCTCTTAAGTTGCAGAGCAGAAATCTGCCTTATGGTTGTTTTTCTAGGGATCCCCTTTACACTTATTGGTTTTCCATTATTGTTTATACACGTAAAAGTTTTATCATAACAATTTAAAATTACCCTATGTTGTTCTAACCAATCCATACCGATGAGTAAGTCATAAGAACCAAGAGGTAATACATTAATCTTTACAACAGCTTCAAATTGATCCATAACTACTACACATTCTTTTACAAAACAAGTTACCTTCCTTTTAGCACCAGTGGCTAATTGAACCAACCAAGAATTTTCAAATTTTTCAATAGGAAACTTACATTTTTCTACCATTTTAGGTGAAATATAACTGAGACTAGCTCCTGGATCAATTAAAATAGTTATAGGGGTTTGGTTTATCATACCTTCTACTTCCACCATGGAAGTTTCATATTCTGCTTGTCGATTCTCCAAGGCTGCATTGATTATGGGCATAGTCCTCGCTAATTCTCCAACAATCATCTCCTCCTGTATGGTATGAATATTACTGACAGTATTTTTTTGATTAGGACAGACTGAGGCATAATGTGGGCCATTACACTCCCAGCACTTTATCGGTTCTTTGCGTTCAATGTTCTTAGTGTAATTACCATGGTTATTAGCAAATTCTTTACCCTTGGAATTATTTTGATTACTTGGTGAATTATTCTTATTCCCTTGGAAATTCTTGTTAGAAAAATTTCTGGCCTTATTGTTTTTAGAATTCCTGTTGGGCACAAATTCTTTCTTCTTTTGATCATAATGGTTATTATTCTTCTTGGCCTTCCAGTTGGCCATTCTTTCCTTCTTCCGATTCTGTTCATAACAGAAGTTGGCTTTCCTCATAGCTTCTTCCAAAGTCTTTGGATTGTCATACTCAATCCTGTCCTTAATATGATAAGGTAGACAACTGAGGAATCGTTGTACTTTTGGTTTTTCATCTACAAGGTATGGCACATACCTAAGCAGACTTAAAAACTTGTTGTTTAGATATTTTATAGTCATTGATCCTAATTTAAGCTCATAAAATTATTTTGCTCTCTCTTCATAGTACTGCTCAGACATAAATTTATTTTTAAAGTACCTTTTGAAGGTACTTCAATTTACGTTCTTCTCTTTTATTCTCTTCACTCTCTTCAAGTCCTGCCACCAAATATTAGCCTTTCCTGAGAGATTGTAGATAGCCATTCTAGCCTTTAATTGGTTAGAATAGTTATAAATCTGGAAGTACTTCTTCATCCCAGATACCCAGGATTCCACTTCCTCCCCCTTCTCAGTCTCTCCATTGAATGTTGGTGGTTTACTATTTTTAAACTCCCCAGAAATTTCCTCATAGGGTTTATATTTCCTCTTTTTAGTATAATGGTTGTCATCGCTACTATCACTAGTAGAATGAAAATTACGTTGTTCACCAAACACCTCTGAGGATGAGCTGCTTTCATTTTTAGTCTGTTTAATCTTTTTATTTTTATGTTGATGACTTGTATCTTTTGAATCAACTCTTTTAACCCTACCCTCAGTTTGAAGTCTTTCTGTTAGGATCTGATTCAACTCCTCCTGAGCTCTCAGAATCCTTTCATTCTCTCGGTTAACTGATTCCATTTCAGATTTTAAATCTTTTACTTTTTGTAACAATTCTGAGGAATTAGTGGTTAGGTCTTCTGGTATAGGATCTCTTGGTAAGTTTTTTGGTTTAGTAAATGGAGATTCCTCTTCCGCATATTCCTCCAACCTTTCCATACCTATTGTTAAACTTCAGAAACAATTTCTCTATTGAATAACATTTAAAAGAAAATACATCAGAAAAATAATTCTAAATCACTGTTTCATAAAAGCTAGTTGGGCTTCATCAAGGCTTAGTGTTTAAAACTTGTGCTCTGATACCACATGTCAAAACCCCAAATTTTCACAAAAAATTAAAATTTTGAGATAACATAAAATCCTGAATATGTGGTTTACTAACAGCTAACAGTTAGCGAAAAATGAAAAAGTCCAACGATTAGTATTACACATTTTCAAATTACGTAAACTAAAGCAGCTTCTTTTTCGTAACATACACTATTGGAAAATGAGAGATTAGTGACCAAATAAATGACCAAAATCTACATATCAATGACCAATTTTGGTTTGGCGATCGCTGGTGGCTAATTTATGGTCTTTTATTACGCGACCAAAATTGCTCATATATTTGGTCATTAATTTGGTCATATATTTGAATTAATGACCAAATATATGACCACATTGATGACCAAATTAATGACCACTAGAATATGACCAAATTTGGTCGCGTAATAAAAGACCATAAATTAGCCACCAAAACTTATTTTTAGTCATTGATATGCGAATTTTGGTCATTTTTTTTGTCATTTATATCTCATTGTTTGGTCACGTATCTCTTAATTTTTGGTCATTTTATATGTGGATTTTGGTCATTAATCTCATTTATTGGTCACTAATTTAGTCATTTTTAGTCGTTTTATGTGTGGTTATTATATTTTTGTAGTTTTAATGGTGTCCATTATTAATCAATATAAATTTTTAATATGATATTATATTTAAATTAAAAAAAATCACACATTATTTATCATCATCTAATACACATGTGAATTGTGCAATGTCACATTAATTAGATAATTACAACACTTATAAATAATATAAAGTAAAACCATATAAGTTTTAGACCGCACAAATTATATTATAGGAAATGTCAAGTATTACAATAAATACGAGTTTTCTCAAAAACTATCTCCGGATAACTTTACATGAAAATCATCTAGTACATCAATGGATTTTCAAAATATTACAATGGCTAAACCATCCCACTTGTACTTGGCTACTAAACCATACTTAGATCCCATGGCAGCTTCATAACCATACTTAGTAGCTTGAAACCCTCGACAACAGGCTCTTCATACTCAATGGAAAATCCTCACCAATAGGCTTTTCATACTCAATGGCCCACTTTCTAATCTTTCTATTTGTGCACGTGCTTCTGTATCTGCACTGCACGTGCTTCTGAGATTTCTGAGATTTATATCTATGCATGTGCTTCTGTATCTGCACTACAATAGCCTCCCTCCTCATGTTGTTATAAATCTTGTGAGTAAGGTTACCTACAAACAACACATGTTAAGCAATAAATTTTGTTGCTAACTGAAAAGAGAAAACAAATAACTAAAAAATGTACATAGTAATTTCACAAGATTTAACATGGCAAAAATAAACAATTACAACAAACAACCAGTGTACTCAAAATGCATAAACATTTAGAACCAGCAGACCTACAAATACATGAACATGACATATCTCTCCAGAAGGCTTGAAGATCAATGGAAGTGCCCCCACGTTCTATATTCTTGACAGCTCCCTGCATTCCTTGGAGGACTCCAATATTTGCGATCTCCCATGGAACTCCCATGTCTTCATGATGAAATAGGATCACCTCACAGGTATACAATTTTCCATCTCCTTCCTTGAAATCCATTGTTGAAATAAAAAGGAAAATTTAAACAACTAAATATGCAAGTACATGAATCTGACAAGCATAAGCTATAAGCAAAAAACTTGTTGCAGAAAAATCACAAAAGAATGCAATAGAAAATACCTGCTCGGATGCACCAGCTAGAATAGTATAGGTTAACACGTCTTGGTTTCCTCTAGCTTGGGAGTGAAGGGTATGGCACTCCCTGGAAACATTAACCCCAAAACATAAATCATCCTTTTAAAATCTATTAACTAAAACAAAATTGAGAATAAAATATCAATTTCATTTTTACTAATGTTAACAGAATTAGTTAAATTTAACATCTCAAAACCACTCTATGACCATTTTGTTCTCACACATATGCTTCCTTTATGAAGAAGCACATTGACCAAGTTGTTCTTGAATAATATTAAATTTTAATCATATTTTCAATCCTGAAGAACTTATCACATACACAATCAACTCACGATGGACCCCAATGCATCCAGAGAGATATACACAAAAAACTTGGTATCATATCCCTTTTATTTCATTTACTAGTTAAAATAAATATCCATTAGCTTGAAATACAGGTCAATTGCAACGAGAAGTTTCACAAGATATCATGTGATTGTAAAGCCCATATTTTTATATCAATTCAAGACCAAGTGATTCAAAATTTACAACATTTTTGATCTCAACATGCCTACGCATTAACATTTGTAGTTTGTCATGAAAGCAATTCTCAAAATTATTATCTTTAACATAATCCAGATACAAAAATGAAAACATCACCATAGAGCAGGTGTTATTTCCAATCAAAGATTGAGAATAAAATTATAAATACCCTTTAATAAAAATAATATTAATAAAAAAATCAAGCATGCAACCTGGAGGATGTACATAATGATGAATATGAATTAGTCCAAGTTGCAACTGCAACAAGGACCAAATAGAAATATTTTAACAATTGTTTCTTGTATTTGTTCAAGCACCAAGGAACTGAGGAAAAAAGAAGTTTTTAATCTTTGACCAGACACCCTAGAACATGAGGAAAAGAAAACATAAATGCTATCCTTGTTACTACCTACAACTGATTGGGATCCCATCAAATGGCACATATCTCTTTAAAAGCTTCTCAACTAGAACTCCAACTTTGATGTACCCCTTCAACCACTCTATGAAGCATCTCATACAATATATTTACACCAAAAGGTCAACTACAACAAATTAAAAGTACATCAATTATCAAACAGTGAAGAGCCATACCTTTGTCACACAGAAGTATGTCTTTCCAGACTCCCAAATTCAACGACCAATGACATACTCTCGATCACTACAGAAGAATGGAAACTACAGGATTTGACACCAAATAAATATAAAAAACGGAACATAACATCATGAAAACCAAGAATAATGTCAATTCTCTACTACACACCTTCCTGACCCAATGGAAAATCACCGTTCCTGTTCGCGGGCACTCTTCTAAGGTCTTCGTGATGAAATTTCCACGTCTTCATGATGAAATAGGATCACCTCACAGATAGACGATTGTCCATCTCCTTTCCTTGAAATCTAATTTTGAAATAAAAAGGAAAATTTAAACAACAAAATATGCAAGTACATGAATCTAACAATCACAATCTATAAGCAAAAACTTGTTGTAGAAAAATCACAAAAGAATGCAATAGAAAATACCTGCTTGAATGCACTAGATGGAATAGTATAGGTCAACACGTCTTGGTTTCCTTTGTCTTGGGAGTGAAGGGTATGGCACACCCTGGAAACAATAACCCCAATACATAAATCATCCTTTTAAAATCTATTAACTAAAACAAAATGGAGAATAAACTATTGATTTCATTTTTAATAATGTTGATAGAATTAGTTAGATTTAACATCTCAAAGCCACTCTACGACCATTCTATTCTCACACACATACTTCCTTTATGAAGAAGCACATTAACCAAGTTGTTCTTGAATAGTATTAAATTTTAATCATATGTTCAATCCTGAAGAACTTAGTGAGATATACACAAAAAATAATCCTGAAAAACTTGTTGCAGAAAAATCACAAAAGAATGCAACTGAAAATACCTGCTCGAATGCACCAGATGGAATAGTATAGGTCAACACGTCTTGGTTTCCTCTGTATTGGGAGTGAAGGGTATGGCCAAGCTTGGAAACATTAACCCCAAAACATAGATCAGCCTTTTAAAATCTCTTAACTAAAACAAAATGGAGAATAAAATATTGATTTCGGTTTTACTAATATTGACAGAATTAGTTAGATTTAACATCTCAAAACCACTCTACAACCATTATGTTCTCACATAGATGCTTCCTTTATGAAGAAGCACATTGACCAAGTTGTTCTTGAATAACATTAAATTTTAATCATATGTTCAATCCTGAAGAACTTACCACATACACAATCAACTCACGATAGACCCCAATGCATCTAGCGAGCTATACACAAAAAACTTGCTATCATATCCATTTTATTTCATTTACTAGTTAAATCAATATGCATTAGCTAGAAATACAGGTTAATTGCAGCGAGAAGTTTCACAAGATATCATGTGATTGTAAAGCCTATATTTTTATATCAATTCAAGACCAATTCATTCAAAATTTACAACAATTTTGATCTCAACATGCCTAGGCATTAACATTTTTAGTTTGTCATTATGCTATTCTTAGAATTATTATCTTTAACATAATCCATATACAAAAATGAAAACATCACCAACTAAATAGAGCAGGTGTTACTTCCAATCAAAGATTGAGAATAAAATTATAAATACCCTTTAATAAAAATCATGTTAATCAAAAAATCAAGCATGCAACCTGGAGGATATACATAATGATGAATAGGAATTGGTTCAAGATGCAAGTGCAACAGGTACCAAAGAGAAATATTTTCACAAATGTTTCTTGTATTTGTTCAAACACCATGGAACTGAGGAAAAAAGAAGTTTTTAATCCTTGACCAGACACCCTAGAGCATGAGGAAAAGAAAACAAAAATGCTATCCTTGTTACTACCTAGAACTGATTGGGATCACATCAAATGGCACATATCTCTTTAAAATATTCTCAACTAGAATCCAACTTTGATGTACCCCTTCAACCACTCTATGAAGCATCTCATACAGTACATTTACACCAAAAGGGAAACTACAACAAATTAAAAGTAAATCAATTATCAAACAGTGAAGAGCCATACCTTTGTCACAAAGAAGTATGTCTTTCCAGATTCCCAAATTTGACGACCAATGACATACTCTCGATCACTACAGAAGAATGGAAACTGCAGGATTTGACAACAACTAAAATATAAAAAATAGAATAGAACATCATGAGTACCAAGGGTAATGTCAATTATTTATTGGACACCTTTTTGACCCAATGGACAATCATCGTTCATGTTTGTGGGCACTCTTCTAAAGTCTTCGTGATGAAATTCCCATGTCTTCATGATGAAATAGGATCACCTCATAGGCAGAAAATTGTCCTTCTCCTTTCCTTGAAATCTATTGTTGAAATAAAAAAAGGAAATTTTAAATAACTAAATATGCAAGTACATGAATCTGACAATCACAAGCTATAACCAAAAACTTGTTGCAGAAAAATCACAAAAGAATGCAACAAAAAATACCTGCTTGGATGCACCAGCTGGAATAGTATAGGTCAACACATCTTGGTTTCCTATGTCTTCGGAGTGAAGGGTATGGAACAAACTAGAAACATTAACCCCTAAACATAAATCAGACTTTTAAAATCTATTAACTAAAACAAAATGGAGAATAAAATATTGATTTCATTTTTACTAATGTGGACAGAATTAGTTAGATTTAACATCTCAAAACCACTCTACGACCATTATGTTCTCACACAGATGCTTCCTTTATGAAAAAGCACATTGACCAAGTTGTTCTTGAATAGCATTAAATTTTAATCAGATATTCAATCCTGAAGAACTTACCACATACACAATCAACTCACGATGGACCCCAATGCATCTAGCGATATATACACAGAAAACTTGGTATCATATCCATTTTATTTCATTTACTAGTTAAAATCAACATGCATTATCTAGAAATACAAGTTAATTGTAGCGAGAAGTTTCACAAGATATCATGTAATTGTAAAGACCAGATTTTTATATCAATTCAAGACCAAGTCATTCTAAATTTACAACAATTTTGATCTCAACATGCCTAGGCATTAACATTTGTAATTTGTCATGAAAGCAATTTTCAGAATTATTATATTTAACATAATGCAGATACAAAAATGAAAACATCACCAACTAAATAGAGCAGGTGCTATTTCCAATCAAAGATTGAGAATAAAATTATAAATACCCTTTAATAAAAATCACATTAATAAACAAATCAAGCATGCAACCTGGAGGATATACACAATGATGAATAGGAATTGGTTCAAGTTGCAACTGCAACAGGGACCAAATAGAATTATTTTCACAAATGCTTCTTGTGTTTGTTCAAGCACCAAGGAACTGAGGAAAAAATAAGTTTTTAATCCTTGACGAGACAACCTAGAACACGAGGAAAAGAAAACAGAAATGCTATCCTTGTTACTACCTACAGCTGATTGGGATCACATCAAATGGCACATATCTTTTTAAAAGCTTCTCAAATAGAACTCCAACTTTGATGTATCCCTTCAACCACTATGAAGCATCTCATACATTATATTTACACCAAAAGGTCAACTACAACAAATTACAAGTAAATCAATTATCAAACAATGAAGAGTCATACCTTTGTCACACAGAAGTATGTCTTTCGAGACTCCCAAATTCGACGACCAATGACATACTCTTGATCACTACATAAGAATGGAAACTACAGGATTTGACACCAAATAAAATATAAAAAATGAAGCAGAACTTCATGAAAACCAAGAGTAATGTCAATTCTCTACTGCGCACCTTTCTGACCCAATGGACAATCATTGTTCCTAGTCATGGGCACTCTTCTAAAGTCTTCGTGATGAAATTCCCATGTATTCGTGATGAAATGGGATCACCTCACAGGCAGACAATTGTCCATCTCCTTTCCTTGAAATCTATTGTTGAAATAAAAAGGAAAATTTAAACTACAAAATATGCAAGTACATGAATCTGATAATCACAAGCTATAAGCAAAAACTTGTTGTAGAAAAATCATAAAAGAATGCAACATAAATTACCTGCTTAGATGAACCAGCTGGAATAGTATAGTTCAACACGTCTTGGTTTCCTCTGTCTTGGGAGTGAAGGGTATGTCACACCCTGGAAACATTAAAACCCCAAAACATAAATCAGCCTTTTAAAATCTATTAACTAAAACAAAATGTTTAGAGAATAAAATATCGATTTCATTTTTACTAATCTTGACAGAATTAGTTAGATTTAACATCTCAAAACCACTCTACGACCATTTTGTTCTGACACAGATGCTTCCTTTATGAAGAAGCACATTGACCAAGTTGTTCTTGAAATAGTATTAAATTTTAATCATATGTTCAATCCTGAAGAACTTACCACATACACTTATGTTCAATCACTTACCACATACACTTATGTTCAATCGTAATGTTGATACTTTATGCATCAAGGGTGTGGTATGACACAAATTACAATATTTTAAACATAAAAAACAATTGAATCTTATATTATAAGTTATCAACTCAAGAAACTCCCTGAGATAACTTGATAAGTGCTCATCACATACATTAGCCTAAATAACAACAAACATGTGCTTGACGCTATTTTATATTGCATCACTGAATCAAAACCAAAACCAACCCTCAAGAGAGGAACAAATCAAATGCATAGGTATGTAGACCTTAAGAAGTTAATAGTTATTTGTACATTAACAGAAAATTGAAAAACCTATATATCAACAACAATTGGAGGATTGAAATCATGTTAAGAAGTTTGGCAGCCAAAATCTGCAATAAAAAATTCAAGCAAAATCATACCATAATACTTTGTTTATGACCTTGTGGGTTTCCCAAGATATTAATCCAAGTTACAATTACTCAATTCTGAGAGCAAAGTGGTACTCTTACAAAAGCTTCCAAGGTTGACAAAAACATCAGCACAAGTTGTAAATACTTGGGGACAAATAGCTGAGATCAACTCTCAAGCATGAGTAAATACTTTATGTCCCTGAAGTCGGTCTAAAGGTCAAGACAACATAAATATTTTGTTTCCCTGAAGTCAGTCTAAAGGTCAAGACAACCTGCCATAATTGTAACTCCATGCTTGTTAGGAACCTCATTCGCACAGTAACTTGCAAGTTCTACACTGATTAATTATGAACTTTTCATCACAGCCTATCCACTTGTGAAGTCACTCATAGTTGTCCCAATGACTCAGGCATTCTCCAAATACATTACCCAAAGGAAACGAAGTTGCATGAAATGGGTGGGGCTCACTCAAAGGTAAAGCCAATTAGTTTGTGTCTCTATGTGCAATAAAAAGAGGTCAGACCCTAACCATTAAGACATCAGTTATGTTAACTAAACACTATAATCAATTCTCAAAGACAAAACAATACTCTATCTATGTCCCTTGGGGTAGACCTAGATGCCGAGAAAACCTACTACTTGAGTGAACAACAAAGGCTCAATTTTAAGGGATGTGCCAGTTTTCCTACGGGGCCATAGATACTGAAATTGTAAATAGCAGCAACGAACACAAGACTTATCCTTCTTAGAACTATAGACCCTTTTGACTATAGCTCAAAACCTCAACATTCTAATGTGCATTTGTTGAGCATTGCTGGGTCAGTATAGGTGGCACTTTTTGGAAAACAAATAAAACGAAGACACAATATCACATGGAAAACAAATTCAATAACATGTGCCCAAATGGGTGTAACGGTAAATTTCATGATGAGGAAACATAGCGCAGTGAGGGGCCATTAGATAATACTTCATGGGGATGGAAACCCAACTAGAGTGGGATCAGAATAGCACAGGTGGTAAAGGCAAAGACCAATGAAAAATGGGGGAAGCAGATTCCATATATATAGTTTTCTATACAGCTTTTCCATGCAATAATACATGACATTCAACTCTCAACATCATAGGCTGACAGAGCCCTTGAGGAGACAAAATGACTGTTATTTATTTATATCTATTTGCTATATTTTTAATCAAAATTGTCAACATTGACAAGGAAAACAATCCTATTTGTATTCATTCCATAAAGTAACATCTATTTCTTCATATACCAAGTTTCTCTTTTTTGTTAAACTGACAAACAGATATGGAGGCTTCAAATAAATGAAATAGTTCATTGAGTTTTTTGGTTATTGGCAAGGGTAAGTGTCGGACAGATATTTAAATTTTCTCACTGGCTATTTGCCATGTACATGGAATCCTCCTTTTACCCCGGATAGGAAAAAAATAAATTCTAGAATCTTCTAGATCAATGATCATCAATGCACTCCGAGGAAATAATGTCAGTAATCTTGCAAGCATGTCTATGTATATTGTAGAATAAGGTATTAAAGTGCAGCTGTAGATGAAGATCCTTTGTTTGTGTAAATTCCAATTTCTCATTGTGAAAGAAGCGGTCCTTTTCATGGGAAACTCATATAGATATTGTCATTGCTTAGAAATATTAGGAGAGAAATTATCCAAGCTCAGTGCTGTTATAGAATAAGCATTTCTTTAGGCTGACACAAGTAAGACTTATTCTAACTCTGCATCTCTTGATAGTTTTGATATTATGTTTTACCCTGGCTTTCTGTTTTGTATTATCTCTGTTTTGGTATAATTTGTATAATGGGCACACATAGTAGGGATTGTTTATGACTGGATCTTGTGCCTGGTACAGGAAAATGGAAACACAATAAGTACGTGGGTGTGTCACTGGTGGGAAAGACGCTTGCAGTGATGGGCTTTGGAAAGGTTGGATCAGAAGTTGCTCGACGTGCGAAGGGGATGGGGATGCATGTTATTGCACATGACCCATATGCTGTTGTTGATCGAGCACATGCTATGGGTGTGGATTAGTATCATTTGATGAGGCCATATCTGCTGCTGATTTCATTTCTCTCCATATGCGGCTGACACCAACTACAGATAAGATTTTCAATGATGACAATTTTCGTAAGATGAAGAAATGAGTCTGCATTATCAATGTCACTAGAGGTGGCGTTATAGATGAGGAAGCTCTAGTGTGAGCTCTTGACAGTGGTATTATTGCTCCCATGGTCTCTGCCGAGGTAATTTCCACTGAACTCTCTTTTCAATTTTCAAAAAAATTGTACTTTATTCATTTGAATTGGTGCATTCACTCAGTGCGTTCACTCATGCATGATGGTTTGGTTGGCATAAGGAAGGATTTTATGTTTTAAATTTTATCCATCTTATCAGTCTTCAACTTTATTACCTACTGTTCTTGTTTCATTGTCTCTCGACATTCTTTCTTTACTCTAATCAGGCTTCTCCGGGAGGACTTTTGTTTTCCAATGTGGATTAGTATGGCATGTTTCTGCATAATGTCCATTTGATAAAATCATCTGATGGTTTTGTTTTAGGCTCTCTCTAAACTTTCCCCCTATGTAATCTTGGTGGAAATCTTGGGAAGGCTTGTTGTGCAGTTAGTTTCACGAGTTAGTGGTGTGAAATAAGTGAAGGTGATCTATGCCTCCTCTAGAGCTGTCGATGACTTGGATACAAGGTTGCTTCGTGCTTTGATTACTAAAGGAATTATGGAACTTGTATCTACTACATTTGTGAACCTTGTCAATGCTGATTTTATTGCAAAGAAAAGAGACTTGAGAATAACAAAGGAAAAGGTACTGCATGATGGTTCGTTTTAAGAACCACTGGAATCAATCAAGGTACAGTTGGCACTTGTAGAATCAAAATTTGTCAGTGCTCTCTTAGAAGGCGGAGATATCATAGTTGAAGGGAGGTTTAAGGACGGTATTCCACATCTTACTAGGGTTGGATCCTTTAGTGTGGATGTTAGTAGTGAGGGTATTCTCATTCTTTCCAGGCAAGTTGATCAACTTGGTATGATTGGAAAAGTGGGAAGCATTATAGGATCACATAATGTCAATGTAAGTTTCGTGAGTGTTGGTAGAACTACTCCTAGGAAGAGGGTGATCATGGCAATAGGGGCAGACGACGAACTGACAAAGGAAACCCTACATAAAATTGGCGAAGTTCCAGCCGTTGAAGAATTTGTATATCTGAAATTGTAAGCCGGGCATATCTTCAGAGGTAGATTCAAGTTGACAATGAGATCATCATGTCAACTGCAATTACACGAGTACGAAGTTAAATATCTGGGCACAACTAGAACAGAATTTTGATGTCGCTAAGTTATTCAATCCTAGAAAAGCCCAGTTTTATCCTACAGACTATGTTGTATTGTGAAAATAAAATCTCAATGCTACCCTTCGTAGAATGAGATCTAGTATGGTGGTTCTTGAGGCAATTTACTAAAGAATAGCTTGTTTCCAGAAAAACAAGACTGACCTCAATGGTTCACTTATAAATTGTAATGAATGGAAAATCCTAGTCTATAAAGCAGAATAGGTGGTTACACACAAGTACAATAAAATTGTGTTTTAAGGAAAAAAATTATGTTGTCTTCGTTATTAAATTGTTCATTGTTTTCAGTTGCTTTCTATGATGAATTATGATTTGCAGCAAAATCTCGGGCTAAAATTCTAGACAAAATGGAGTATTAATACATATAGACAATGCCCTATATGGGTTGCTTAATGTGCACCAAGGTAGTCTACTAAGCATAATATGAAGCAGTTACACAAGTAATAAATTTATATTCTAGCACATAGATTTGTACAGTTACTTTGTTATTTTTCCCGTGCTGTTATTTGTTGTTCACAATGTGGTGTTGTTCCTTTCTACTTTAGATTATCATTTTTTTTTGCTTTATGCTTAAATTATACACAACGATTTAGAATATCAATGCTTAAACCATGAATTATTGTTTCTTTTGCATTTCATTTTTTGGAATACCTAGATGAGATCCTTATTTTTCTAGGTTCAGACATTTTGCTAAACTGGGTATATATAATATAATATTTTTGACATTTCTCTTTTTAGGAAGATCTTCTAGCATTCAAAGAGATCAAGTATTCTATTTGACACATGTTCAGAGATGATTTTCTGTTAGTAAGACGTTAAGCAAGTAAAGCAGTACCATTAGAATTTCCAAGAGAACCATAGCTTCCAATTTCACTTCTTGGAATCCTGAAGTTAGCATACCTTATCCTTATCAATTCAATTCATTTGAAAAAAGGAATAACCATAGTATTGAGATAGCTAGATGTATTTGAAGCAGCTTGACATGCCTACACTTCAATGGGCAAAGGCTTGCAACATGTGTGTCTACATTCTCAACAATTGTTCTTACAACATGAAAAAGACCTTCAGTTGGTCACTTGGAAGTCATTAAGTCACCAACATATCTTTACATCCTTGGGATTAGGAGAGGAAATTGAATGCTAGAAATAAAAAAGGTGGTTTGTGGACTATATCGATGATGCTAAGGCCTACAAAATATACTTTCCTAGGTGTTTATCTTTAAGGATTGTGGTTTTACTAAAACTGCATCTAACCATTCTACTGTTATGTTGCAAGCTTACAACCTATAGTCACAACTGACAGCAACAAGGATAATGTACAAAAAGTAAATTACAATATTATAAAAGATAAGGATGAGGAGATAGATAATAAAATTAAATAAGATAAATTTATTAACGTGCAATGAATGACCAAAATACATTGACAAATAAGTTAATGGAGAGAAAAATACCTGATGTATACGAGATTCTCATAAGTCACTATGAATGCAGAAATGATCCACATGCAAGATATTCATCCTTCACTCTAATCGTTGAAAATTTTCATCATTAATTTTCCAAAAGTAAAAAAGCCACAGTAAGCAAAAATAAAATGAGTTGCTTGTTTACCATACTGAAAAACAACAGATATCAAGCTTACCTCACTAGCAAGGCTATATTTTGCACAGTCAATAGCATGACGCGATGCTCTGCCAATACTTTCTTTCATCCTCGACAAAGTGTCTAGCATTCCTTCAAAAGTGTCCCGGAAATTGGTGCTTCTGTATCCCCACTAAGTGTCCTTGGAGAAGTGTAATTCCAAGATCAATATGGAGCTGAGTAATTCCAAGATCAATATGGAGCTAACACAGGACACTTTGATAAAATAATAAAATATAAAGTAAATGAAATTTTACATTGTCGATCCTAATCTCAAGTTCAAAACTAAAAATATATTATTCTAATTAATTAAAACTAAAAAAATAATGAAACTTGAATACTTCTTTCTATGCGATCTCCAAGTTGAGCCAACATTAAACTAGGGATTTACATATTAAATTAGTATGGATCCATATTCACTATAGAACTACCTAGTGATAGAAGGGATATAACCCCTTGAGGTGCAAACCTTTTTTAGAATGTAAAATTTGATGAAAAGTTTCCACTTCAATAATTTTGAACCCTCTTGACGCTTGGTAGATCCGAAGTTAAGATGGACCTATACTAATGTTTAACATAAAATTAAAAAAGTATATCTTAAAACCAATGAATGATTTGTGATAGATGGATCATTAGGTCAATAGCATTTAAATCATTTTGCATGGATAGGCTATAGGTTGACTAGTAGATCTCAACTTGTCTCTCTTGCCACTATGATATTCATGTATGTTCTATGCACATGAATAATATGGTGTCCTACGACTAGGTAAAAATGAGAATTATCAATTGAATGCTCTTTGTATTTTCCCTGTTCTCTCTCCTCCCTTTTCTATTTACAATATTTCAAAAGGATTACTATACCTTAGCTTTGTTCTTCATGGAGATTGTCATAGCTCCCTTTCTTGTTTCCATCCCTATTCCTATCTATTTTCCAAGTTCTGTGAGCCATAGATTGCTTTGAAGCTTTTTGTTTGTCCAATAAGCACTACAATCTCCCTTATTCTTCAGTGTTAAAAAGGTCTATCAACAAGCTTAATTTAATAATGACTACTGTGCTTTGTCAAACTTAGTCTTGGTCATTATTATCTTGTTGCCTACTTTTTGGTCATTCATGAAAGCATGTTTAGCATATTAACATAGAAACTTCTTACATGGATGTATGCTTTCAAGGGCAGGACTTTAAGTAAACTTTGAAAATATGTTTGAACTTCCCTCAATGTCCAAATTATCACAAAGGTCCCTTCTAGGTGTTTTATACACAAAAGGAAATATCCAATTTCCATTCGTAGGAACTTGCAAGTACATATTGTTACAATCCAGAAAATACCAATCTGTAGGGAGGTTTCGAAAGCAGTGTTACAATACAGAAAATACCATAACCATACAGAAATTTTGGCTACATTGAAATATTATGGGTTTTCAGGCTTTCCTATGCCTCATTTTTTCTAGACTAAGACTAATGGTAGCCTCAAGTATAAAAGAGTGGAATAAATTGAATCCACTAGACCACTCAGGACTCCTGAGTCCTTGACAAGCATTTTTAATTTATAGTATTATACTGCAATCCAAATCATCATGTGGATCTGAAGCTGATAAAAATGCTTGTATCCCTTAGAAAGCTAGGAAAGTAATCATTTAAATTGAACTACAATACAAGATATATCATTCTTGCTCTCTCATTTCAAAGCTTCTACTATTAACTGCTTTGCTGCTATTTGTGGATCCTTGATTTTACTAACAAAATTGACAGCTTCCTGATTATCCATCACTTGGGTACCATAAAAAATAAGGTGAGAGCAGAACAAATATTTGAAGCTCTTGATATAGTACTGAAAATTATTGTAGAATATCAACCTTCAATAAACCATCACTGGCCAAAATTAGAAATTGTGTTTCTGAATCCACATCCCATTCATATTTCACATCAGGATATGACCATAGATATGTTTTAAGACTCCTATCTACAAAATATCAAGAAACTGCAAGCTGCCCATTTACTCTCGGTTCATCTCCTGCAATTAAAAAATTACATTTCCTGAGTTTGCAACTTAAGTAGCAATATTTGATTCCTTCCATAGCTACCAATCATACACTTCAAAAGAAAGCTCACGTAACAAATGAAAATTTAGATTTCAATTTTTCAAACATCCCCATCAAGACCAATACACAGTTTCTATCCAGAAATTCTACTACAAAAATCCCCATGTTAGTGAAGATAACTATGATAATTTTCTTGCATTCTTCAGAGAACTTGGAAATTCAATGTCAATATGATATTTAATGTAGTTATTCTACTCTTCTAGACCTCCAAATCTCCCCCTAAGAAAAATATTAATTTCATTAATATGAAAATAAATCAAAACCACCTGGAATGTTTAAGACAAAACTCCCCTATTCTTGATGCTTCCACGCACTTTACTAGGCTCATGGTCAACTGAAAGCTGAATAGCCTTTCTATTTTTGCTCAAAACTGTTCTAGAGTCGCCAGCATTTGCAACCAAGAGATTTTGGCTATCTATTAGGATAGCTGTAACAACAGGAGTGCGTATAAGAATGGCCTTGTCTGTCTTATCATAGGCTTTCATTATGACCTTAGATGGATGAACCCAGAATTCTTCCTGGAAGAAAACATAATGTAATCAGAAAGCATTGAGCAACAAAAAACCTCGCTCTAGTTAATCTTGAAAATAAATATTAAAGTTATCCAATTATGGTACCAGGTACATCACAACAGCCCTACTCATGATTAAATAATATATAATCCAAAATTAATGCATCATAATCGGTGTTGATTCCTCCAACAATAAATGATATCCAGTCGGAGAATAACAGACCAACCCTATAAAGCAATGAATTATTCAAACTTCAAACTAGGGCTACAAAATTGTAAGTCCGCTATTGCTTAAAACAAGTTAAACCTACTCATGGGAACATGTTACTGTAATGCAAGTAAAATCAAATCCAATTTACAAAGTATGAATAACTTGCCATGGCATCTACCACAACACCCTTTACCGAGCAATTTGGTCACTCACCTCATTCAAAATGTTTGCAAACAAATTATTCTACAGGTGTGAAGCCACACTGTCACCTAAATGAATGTAAAAAATAGCATATAAACCCAACTCATGGCCTTTTATCTGAGTAAACTTTGCAACATGATAGTCCTCCATAGGATGACTAGCTTTTCCTTTCACTAGATTGAATCCATGGACAATTTTATTGGAACTTAGGTGGCTTCTGTATTTCCCAGAATTGCAAGAAGAATTCCCTCCAGTCAACATTTGCACAGAAACAAATATTTTTTTAACATACAAACAAGCAAAAACTAAAAATAAACGACTAGAAATAATTAAGTTGAAAAATTTGATGAGAGCTTCCAATGAATTTAAGTGCAAACTAGGCCACCATTTTTTCCCAGTTAAAGAGTTCAACTCTTGTATTGAATAGAAAATATGGTCAGTGTCCTAAGGTTTTAGAGGTGGGAAGATATATAATATGTTAATATTTCAGTGTCTTAACTTGATCACAGGCCAATTTTTTTTATTAACTAGCATTTCCATGCAAACATTTCCTTTTTTACCCTTGAAAGGTGCGTGTCCTTGTCAATGTAAATTTAAGAATCAAAATGTCAATTCTAGGATTGTATAAGAAGAGAAAGGATTTGAAATTGAATATATATGTTGGGTTGTGATCACGTTAAGGCACTTGCAGAGACGACAATACAAGTTCAAAAACCAGGGGTCTTTCTTTCCATGATAATATGGTTGATCGAAGTCTTTTGAGGTGTGGGTCAAGTTAATGTGGCAACACTTGTTCTGTGATAATGCAAAGGTGTTCTTGAAAGGTGGCCCATGATAATGTTGTCTTCATTGTGCATGGGACTAGGTGCATTGGTCCTAGATGACTTTGATAGAACAAATACCTCTTAGCCACAACTTTTCTTTAGAAGGTAGCATGTTTGTAAAGCAGATCTTGAAAGGAATTTTCTACCCTCTTCAAAAGCAAGGGTTGTTGATTTAACAACCTTCATAAGATTAGAACTAACACAGATGACCTTTTCAAATAGACAGATGAAATTTTTCAAGAATCCATGGGATGAGTATCCGATATGTCCATAACATAAAGTCTAGAAACATTCATCTCTGAAATATACAATAATGTCTAGAATGGTTTATTATGCAGTGAAACAAAAGAGATCAAGGGAATCATTTGGAGAATACGAAAAGTTTAGGGCTCAAACTTAACTCATGCCTATTTGAAATCCGCATTCTACCTGCGGCTTGGGAATATTTCAACGACGAGACAATTGATTGTGAAAATAACTAAATGTTATACAGGGTGCATATTATTTATTTAAAAGACCACAAAAGAATACAGTCCACCATTTATTTTCTGCAACTAATTTTTCTATACCCAACACAAAAACCAACCAAATGAAGATACCTTTATGATAATTGAAGATTGTCTTCCACACATAAGTTCGCTTGATTGGCCCCTGGTAATAGCCTGGATTAAGATCAATCTTGCTGAAAAAATTTGAGTTGATCACTCAGATAATAAATCCAGTGGATGGGGTACCATTTCTTAACTATGATTTTGTTTAAGGCTATTAAGTAAATACAGAGTAACCATGTCCTCTCCTTGTTTTTAAATCAGCTATCGATAATAAAAGACCTATGGCTTGGTGGATGTGTCATTCGGTATATTATTTCTATTGTCCATGGGACCGCCCCATATATCCATCCTACTTACTGACAAAGAAAGGGCTACATATGAACCAAAAAGAGCTGCATCGCAGCACCATTACTCATTGAATTAGTCATTGAATTACTGATTGAAGTGCAAAGGAAAACCATTTCCAGCTACAAGACCTAATTCTCAATCCAAAGTTTAAGGATTTGACAAGAAGAAAATAGTGACCTTTCAAGATTCAACCCTCCTAGATGAGGTAAAACATTATAGTATCAACCCTTTATAGCTTAGGTAATACAATTCCCAATGATGCCCGTATTATACCCCTTACCATATTGGAAGGATTTTCCAATATCTTGAAAATGCAATGATTTCAAATATTAAACAAGACATATTCTTTAAGCCCTCCTTACAAAATTTCATGTTCTCGAATACCCATCTGACAGAAATAGAATTAATCGATAACCGTTCATCTAAAAGAGGATATTTCTCAGATACCCATTTTAGGGAGACATAAATTTTCAATACCCGGACATCAGAAAAATAAGAATTTTCAATACCCATCTTACAGATGGTGAATCTTAAGTTACCCTTTTAACAAAAAAAAAACCAAATTTTCAAATAAACTTCTCATTTTGAAACCCAAATTTTCAAACAAACTTCTCATTTGGAAGAAAAAAATCAATACCCACCTTGGAATAAGCTTCAAAGAAGCAGTTCAGCCCATATATGCACATTTTACAAGCTTGTTCCCGCTGCTAATTGATTACTTCACATCCTCCAAGAAGAACTCGTTGCTCTAAGCCTTTATGGAGTGTTTCTCCCAACCCAAAGATGCCCAATTTCAGATCGATTCCCACCTTGGAAAATTCCAAAATGACCAAAAGAAATTGCTCATAACCCAAAACATGAATCGGCTCGTGCGGTGAAGGAAAAGTAGTTGAAAGTCATTCAACTTCCGAACCTCTATACAGTCGGCATGACCAGATCCTGTTACTAAATTACACTCAAATTCAAAGGTATGTGAGAATAATTTTGGACCCGAACTTATTATTAAATTAAATTAAACATAAACGTCAAATAATGCATTATAAAGTCTTGGAGGTGTATTCTTATGAATTCGTGTTTTTTGACTTTGCTACCTAATATTTATGCTTGGATTCCTTATAATATACTTGAATATGTTTGATGAATGTCATTATAGGCCCACAATGATCACTCATTGTAGATATGCGTGATAAGTGTTAGCTAGAATATTTCACCTCCTGTGGACAGCAAGGTGTTCCACTGGTCTGAATGGTTCAGATCCAGAACAAATAGAGGATAGAGGTTGAAGACTCTCCCTAGACGCTGTAGATATCTGGAATACAAGGCTTTGATAGTCCACCTGTGTGCATGCAATCAAGCTCAACACGAAATAGATCAAAGCAACCAGAATATGATCTACTAATCTATGCTAGTGACTAAGGAATCTAGCAACATACATACAAAATCACAACAACAACAACATATGTGGGACAGAAATCAACTTGCATTAAAGAATATGAAGAAGTTTACAACCAAGCCTTAATGTTGACATGCATCTCCACGAAACCAGACATTCTCATCCCCAAAAGCTCCAACTCTAGCTCTCTATGCTCTCTCCAAATGATCTTGGGCCAATGATCAATCCAACAACATAACAATACCTCAAGTGTTCTCCCCTCAACCATGGCTATGAGATCTTATATATAAGGCTTTAATGGATAGAGTAGGTTGATAAATTAGTGGGTGAGGTGGCTTCTAAGATCCTAGGATGAGGGATCTCGAACTCAACCAACCCACAACAGTAGGGATAAGGTAGGACACGAGGCTTATCATCTAGAAGCCTCGAGAAACTTCTCTTTTTCCAATTTTACCCAGGGTACCGTGTTTCTCCTTCTATGATAGAGAGGTTTTGGTAATAACCAATTATGGACCAAGGACAATAAGTGGTGGCATTGCTTATGGGAAACAGATGATGGGCAGTGTGAACAGGGGTACCGCTCCTGGATAAAGGGGCATGTGTGGTGCTGGGAATTTGTATGAAAGATTGATGAAAAAACCATTTAGTTTCCACTCCAGAAGCTGGGATTCAGGGCAAGTAGGTATGTCAAATGTCTTATCACATGATGGTGATAGGATTTTGGTATAACAGGATGCCCCCCCAAAGCATGAGTCTTATAGGGATACGATAAACGAGAGCTTTGAGAACAAGTCGTCGCCACAAGATGAAAATGTCGGCTCGATCGGAACATGTTGTTAAGTAGGCATCTGTAGTACATTAGTATGTTGACTCATAGACACAAGTAACCAAACTCATGCCTATAGACCAATACAAGGTAGATCCATGAGAGGAATAAACAAGCATGGCTACTAGAATATAGCATAGATCCATGTGATAGAGGACTCAAACTTGGACATAGCTACCAGACATACAATGTAGATCTATGTCATACTGACACAAATTTGAGCATAGCCACGACCATACAAATGTGGATCCATGCTAGATGTACAAAACTCCATCGCAGCCCGGGGAAAAAGCAATGAGCGCTTTAAACAAATACCCAGGGTCTTCGTCTTGTCTTCCACAAAGTATTATTCTATCCATGTGATTACAATGATCTGAAGTCGAACATGGTAGAAACCACTTGATTACCAACCAATGATGTGAACAATTAACAAGTGTGAGGGAGATCACCATTAATGTCAATGATTCCCAAGGTACCCTAGTACAACCTACTGAGTGTGAATAGATGTCCTGATGTAGAACACCCAGTCGATTCTATCGATCAAAGGTCAATGATGTGAACCTATGTCGAGAGCGAGAGAAACTGTCATTAAGGCATACAGATCTCAAGGTACTAAATATTTTTTCTAAGACTACTTCCTAGATGATGAGCTGATGTCGACGGGAAAAGTCTCATTGAAGGATGGCCATGATGAGTCCCACATCGACGACACAAAACTTGGAACATAGTTCTAGAATGATGTGAATGTAGTAACCATATGACTGACTCAAATATGCTGACACAAAGACTGTGTAGACTGCAGAGGTAAAACTTCTTCAGATCTCCTTTGAACATCGAGCGGCACAACAAAAATACTTGGAAGCATGACTAGACAAGATAGATACACAATGCAACAGTGGACAATGCATTCTTTTGAAAGACTCAAAGGATTAACATGATTGTGTAGACAAGTGCCATGTTCAAAGGTAATGACAAACAACTGCCATTATTTGTAAAATGATTCCTTTCCCATTTCCCCCATCATGATTGATGAGTGCCTCTTTTCGGTTTTACGAGTTCAAAGACGGTAACAAACACTTGATATAGCTTGTCAGAAGACAAGTCCAGACTCATATGTTTTACAAACCTGAGAGGGGAGGGGTTCGTTCCCAAAATGGGTCTCTCAATGTTTAATTTAATGAGTCCACTGAAAGAAAACTCGGTATCGTTCATGTTTAGAGAGTCTGAATGAATACGGAAGAAGACTCCAAGGGGGTCCTTTTTCGTATGATTTAGTCTCTAAGGCCCGAAAAGTGTAAAATCATACCTTAGAGAACTCTTCCAGTCATGATTGGCTGGAGTGATCCTTTTTCGTAAATAGTCCGATCCAAACTGAAAAAGGGATAGCCTACCATCGGACGGACGAATCTTCAAATACTTTAACGAGCGTGAAGAAGACAAGATTGCTCGACGATCTTTTCATATTTAGGGAGCCTAAAAATGGTTTAAAGAGAACTCCATGAGGTTTCTTTACATAATGTCATATTTTACGAGCCTAGAAAGAATCGGAAATGAACTCGATGACCTTTTCATGTTTAAGGAGACTAAAAAAGAGGTGAAAAGAGGACTCCATGATGCTTCTTTACACAATGTTGTATTTTATGAGCCTGGAAAGAAATTTGAAATGGACTCGAAACTTTGATACTAGGTTTTAACGAGCATGACAAAGTGTCGTAATAAATGCTCGATGACCTTTTCCATTTTGTGAAAGTAGGAAAAATCCATAAACAAACTTTCCAAAGATTCTTACTAAATTTCTCTTATCCTACAAACGACTCAAAAACAAGTGTTAAATGCATTCAAAACCAACATTAAGGGATTACGACAAATGAATTTTGACTAAAATACGATTTTATATCAAAACTATAGTAATTTGGACCCAAAAATGTCTATATAAGTCAAGTAAATAGTAAAAAATAAAAACATTTCACTAGTTAGCTCTAGCAGAGAGCACTTGGAGCATTTTTCTAGCCAGATCTTCCACAGCTGATACCGGGAGTTTCCACCATCCGTTTTCAGCACCGTCAGTTGCAGGTAACATCTAAGACCTTTATCTTTCATTTCATAGCTTCTATTTTGAGATTTGGTGGGGGGGGGTTGGGCCTATTTGGAAATCCCTAAAACTCAATATGCAGGCACCATGGCTACCCCTTACGGGATACGCGGTACCACCCAATAACCACGCCAAGAACATAGTGGACAGGTGGTGCCACCGCCTGTCTCCAATGGGGCACATGCGATGCCAACCGTGGAGAACTTAAACAAATGATATGGGCAACAAATATTCGTTCTTTCGATTTTCAATGATTCAAGGATGATTCTAATGCATACCATTATTGTTTTTGGCAGGTCTAGGTGACTCAGAACATGGTGATATGGAAGGAAAGAACACATGATGACGAGAATGCTGCTACTCAAATAAATGCAGGTTGCATTGCCGCACTATAGGACTATGGACTCTTAAAATTCTTCTTGACCCCAAGCATGGTGTCCCACGAGAGATTACTGAAACCCATACTACAGATGTGGAATCCAGAACAACAGTATTTGGAGGTGGGGGCACATACACTTATAGTGGAGGTAGAGGATATCTACTTCCTAGCTGGTCTATCAAGATGGGGTGCCCTCATCTCACTGACAGGTTCCTGTGGCAAGGACATTACCACTAGAGAGCTTATAGATCGGCATTGTGCACTAGGTACAGGTACATCGGGGAATAAAATCCCCATCAGGGCAGTGATAGACAGGGCTTTACGGATTGTTCTGTTCACCATGCAGAGGGTGGCCGGGAGACAGGGTGTGCACCAGGCTTCCAGGCCACACATGTTGTATGCCATAGAGTCCACGGCATCTATGGTGTTCAACTAGGTGAAAATAATGCTTCCAATCATCAAGGATCAGCTGACTAAATGTCGACAGGGAGAGCTGAAACAGTTCGGATTTGGTTCCATCTTAGCCTGCTTCTTATTCGAGCGAGTCCCACAGATGAGGTCCCAGGTGACTTTCCGAAGTCTGAGAGCATGGGACCCCCATATGCTGAGGTGGGTCCAGGTTATGGCTTACACAGGAGTGGGTATGGGTAGAGTGAAGTTCCGTGATCTGTTCTTTAGATGGTTACAGGATCAGATGTTCATGGTCGAGGACTATGCCTATGCAAGCACAGACTTTACAGGAGATCCCGGCCTACCACTCCTACCTGGAGGGCAGTGGGGCGACATTGGTAAGAAGCAAGAAACCATAAAATGGACAATTTTTTTATGTTTTTTTCTTTAATTTTTATATTTTTTATGATAAGTGACCAGACCTATTTTGTTCTCATGTAGATGTTGGAGCAGCGAGGCCTAGAGGAGCATCTCCATTGGATAGGCGAGCCGTAGCTTGTTTCGTACCATAGGGTGATGATATCACCGGGGAGCTGGAGGAGAACCTGGAGAGGTTGACTCTAGACATCCCAGATGCTGACATAGATGACCTCCTGATTAGATATCAGAGACCTACAATGGGAGTACCAGGCAGATTTAGCAGGCTACTACGTAGGGTGGCTCAAGCGGTGATGTGCTATCATGAGCACCATTAGTGTATGAGACATATATACTGAAAGCTGATAGCTTCAGGATTTTGTATGATGATTTTTCCTGAAAGCCTACGTGCTTTAAATGAGGTCTCGGGACCTATTTTTTGTAAAACTTTTTCGTATATATATATACAGACTTTTACATGGTGTTTATATGTTTCAAATGGCCAAATGCATTTTCTATGAGTTATATGTGTCTTTAAATGTTTATTTACAATGTACCATGTTTGATTTGACATCATGAACGGGAAATGTGCCAATCTAGGATGTAATTATCCAATGAGTCAGCAACTACATTATGTTCCCTAGGGATATGCCTATAGGTAATGGTTCCAAATGATCTTTCTAACAAACGTACCCTTCGGAAGATTCGGAGGAGTACGAGATTCCTAATGGTGTAGACATGGTTTAAATGACAAACCGCAAGCTGTGAGTCCATCAATACTACTAGATCATGGACATCCTGGGAGGTAGCTTCAGTCAGAAGACCGATGACTGCTTCATACTCGACGATGTTATTAGTAGTGGGACCTATGCAAACCGCTCTTGAACTAACCAAATCTTCAGCTGGGGAATAGAGAACCCAAACAACCGAGGCGAGATTCAAGGTGTGGCGGAAAGCACCATTAGCGAAGCCGTAGAAAGCCACTAAAACTCAAAAACCATCTTGAAAATACTAAAATCACACTGAAAGTCAATCAATATACATATATACAAGATACTATCTAAGAAGACCTAGGCATAGTACCTTTTCAGGTACAACCCATTGTGAGGTTGCCCCAAAGGGATTCCATCATAATCAACGAGCTCGTAAGCTCCTTTCTCTAACACCTTAGAAATAACGAAAGGTCCATACCACATGGACTTGAACTTACCCTTCCCTAGTTTGTCATATCTCTGGTCATAAGTCAATACTAGGTCACCCTCGTTGAAGACACGAGGCTGGACAGATTTAGCGTACTGCACCTTGACGCATTTCTTATGCGCCTCATTAGCCAAGGCAGCATCTCTGGGAGTCTCATCAAGGTTATTCAAATAAAAAAATCTCTCTTCCTCTATGGAAGTGTCCGGGAGAAGTTCGACGGCAAGTTGTAAAGATGGAATCTAACATTGGATCGACAAGACAGCTTCAAGTCCATAGACAAGCTGGAATGGCATGAAACCAATAAATTTTTTCACAGAAGTCCGATAAGCCCAAAGAGCAGAAAAAAGAACAAGGTGCCAATTGGATTTATGATCTCCAACCATTCGACGAAGCATAGTTTTCAAAAAAAAATTAATGGCCTCTACCTGACCATTAGATTTCGGATAATATGGCATAGAGTTTTCATGGTGAAAACCTATCTTGTCACTCAGTTCCTCCATCATTTGATTACGGAAATGAGATCCATGATCAGTGATGATGGACTGTGGAACTCCAAATCTAGCTATGATATGATTGAACAAGAAGAGAGCGACAATATTACCATCTTCTGCATATGTAGGCATGGCCTCAGCCCATTTTGTGAAATAATCCATGGCTACGATGATGTAACCATGCCCCTCGACTGAGGTAGGCTTACAATGCATGAAGTCAATCCCCCATTTGGAGAATGGGCCAACGACAATGACGGGGTGAAGCGGAGTAGGATGGGTGCGCTTTTTAGGATAAAAATGTTGACAAGGTGGGAATTTATTAACAGCCTCATGACAGTATTTGAAAATAGAAGGCCAAAAATAGCCAGCACGAAGGATTTTCTGGGCTGTATCCATCCCAGATAAATGACCGCCACATGCTCCAGAGTGGAAATAATTCAACACGTGTTCAGCCTCCTCATGGGTGAGGCATCACTAGAGAATGGAGTCAATCCCATGTCTATACAAGGTATCATTCAAGATGAGATAGTACTTCGTGTGGTGACGGATATGGCGGCGATCATCGCGAGATAAATGCGGCTGAAAATGTTGGGTCTGGAGATAAATCAGCAAATATCCATACCAAGGATCGGTAGTGCTAATCAGGAACAATAATTCATCCGAAAATGAATCATTGGGCTCAGATTTTGTTGTAGCACAGGGAAGATCACACATAAGCTCTGCGAAAACCAAGGATTTCTTTGATGTGGCCTTGGAAAACTCCAGATCGAACTCCTGAAGGATAACGATTCAATGGGAGTACTTGCCCCCGAGTATGTGACGAGTCAAGATGTAGTACATCGGGTTCTGGTCTGCCAATACGGTGGTAGTGTGGAGTAGAATGTAGTGACGAAATTTTTGCACAGCAATGATCGTGGCCAATGCTAACTTCTCCACAAGTGAATAACGAGTTTTGGAATCAATAAGATTTTTACTGGAATAATAAATCACATGCTCCTGACCATGGAGATTGTCCTGCACTAAAACCATGGTGACGGTAGTAGTGGAGGCAGAAATATACAAGAGAAAGTCCTTTGAATAATCTGGGGGGTGTATCACTGGTGAATGAGTCAAAGCATGCTTAAGATTATCAAAGGCATGTTGGGCCTAGTCATCCCAGAAGAATGGAGTGTTCTTCTTGAGGAGATGCATATAACCATGCGTTTTCTCTGCGAAATTGCACACGAAACAATGGAGAAATTTTTCCTTCCCTTGAAAAATTTGGAGTTCAAGGAGGTTGGTTGGGGCTGGTAGATTAATGATAGTGGTAATCTTCAAAGGATCTATCAGGATGCCATCTTTGGATACCAAAAAGCCAAGCATACGTCCCGTCTCAACGCAAAAAACACATTTATGCGGATTGAGCCGTATATTATAATGACGAAATCTCAGGAATATGTCTCTAAGATGACCAGGGTGGTCCTCCCATCACTATGAATGAGTAGAGAGGTCATCAAGGTACGGTTCAACAATATGTTTAACGCTGTGAAATGCATAGGACATCGCACGTTGGAACGTGTCTCCAACATTTTTCAAGCTGAAAGGGAACTTCTTATATGCAAAGGTTCCCCATGGGAAAATGAATGCCATTTTATGCTGATCGGAGGGCAATATCTCAATCTGATTGTAGTCAAAGAAGCCATCCATGAATTAAAAAATTGCACTTCCAGCACAGTTGTTGATAATCTGATCAATATGTGGGGCAGGAAAGTTGTCCTTGGGACAAGCTTTATTTAAATCCCTAAAGTCGATGCAGACTCTAATGGTGCACTGCTTTTTATTGACAGGGACAACGTTCGATACCCATTCCGTCAATCCCAAGCATCTCCTCATAGGACCAGGAAAAAAAATCATGAAATTCCTTAAAAAGTGCCTTATATGCTTCAAATTCATCTGTAGAGCAGTTTTGCCCAACATGAACGTGCTCAATAACATCAGGATTGGCTGATATGTCAATTGGGTTCATTTGAGTAATGTTGCAAAGGTTTCATTCAGAATCTGTATCTCGCAACAATATAGGACTTTGCGGAACGTTGACAATATCAATAGGAAACAAGGATGCAAAATCATGGCTTCCCGAACTGGTGTTGGGGAGGAACATGGATCTATGATGGTGATCCTCCCAAATGGGCTCATCCATGTTCATGATCTCTATAATGGACTCATCAGAAGAAAAAGTCTTGGAGAGATAGTCTAGAACCGGAAGAGAAGGTTCTAACAAGTACAGTAAATGGTAAGGATTCGAAGCCACTAGATGAAGGTCATCAGTGTGATCATCGAAAAAGGTTTGAATGGTGCCATACATAGCTTCATGAGGACTCAATGAGGTGGACTCAACAACATTTTTTCCCTTAGGCTCATAATCAAATGAGGCGATCATATGTACTGTCACGGTATCTATGCTAGGAGGAGTAGATGGAAAAATCCCCATGAGGGATGAATCCTTCAGCATGCCTACCCCAATCGACTTGTAAGGAGGAGGGGAATAACCTAACATAGGGATGTTATTATCCATGGAGGTAGTAACATCTGACATACAGAAATCAAGTTGATCAATCGTAACAATTCTCCCTAGATGCGGGAATTGGACTATTTGAAATACTGTTGAGGCAACAACAGTCATGGCATAGAACCAATTCCTTCCTAGAAGGAGGTTGTAATCTAAAGGGGCATCTACCACTTCTACTTGGATGGAAACGATTTTCCCCCCTAGCTCGACTGTGAGGGTTGATATGATACCATGGGGTTGGAAACCCCGTGCATCGAAGGATTTAAGGGTCGTAGGTGATGTAACAAGCTCGGGAGAGCCAAGAGCTTTCCAACAAGTCAGAGATAACACCAAGGTCGAAGCTCCTTCATCTAGTACCATTCGAAAGAATTTCTTTCCCACTACTTTCGTAATGATCTGAAAAGCAAGTTTATGCAATAATCTAGGTTTGTAGTTTTTAACATTGAAATGAATCAAGTTAGTGTTATCTGGTTCTAAAGCTCCTATCGCTATCAATAAGTTCTTGTGCTATGTGGGGCAACTTTGGAGTACTTCTAGGGTAGACATTGCACAAGGTGCCTGAGCGAGATCTTCAACCACATTATAGAATTGAGCAGCTCGGGCATTGGGATTAAAGACTGCCTTCCGAAGAGTACTCTTAGGTGGGCGCAAAATCATGTCGAGAGTAGGCTTCTCGATAGATAAAGGGAAAATAGACGAGGATTCCAGAGAACTAGTGGAGGGAACTTTCCATGAAGAAAATTGATCTTCTTTCTTATCTGTGGGTTTATCATAATTCTGACTTCGAGTTTGCAGATGGATGGTATCTGAGGACATCATACGAATTTCCTCCGATGAACTAGAGTTACCCTGGTTAGACATGTGGTCTACCAGTTGTTGTTGAGAGGGAAAGGGATCTGTAAGTACTATAGGTACAGGATTGGACTTCAAAAATTGGGAGATTTCATCTCGGCGGGGACACTCCTTTGAAAAATGGTCACCACCGCATAGCAGACATGGATATTTATCCCTCCTTTTCCCTTTGTCATTGTCATTATTGGTTGGTCGTGGAGTCTCCTATTGGTTTCTAGGTTTTTTATTTCTATTTTTACCTTTCTTTTTATTTCCCAAGGTTTGAGTACTTTGAATAGAATTGACCTCGGCGAAAACCTTAGGAGTCGAAGGAGTAGCAGTTTGGGTTTGCTTGGTAGCTTTCGTTGTGGATGGGAACTGGATTGAACCAACAATCCCATCAATAGGTACTTCTGCTAGTGGCTTGGCAGGGTCAGTGCTGGGGCGAGGAGCTTGAGGAATCAGGTACTAAAGAGTTCCAGACTGGGAATAGACCAAGTCTAGGTACTGAGCTGAACTAGTAGCTTGATCTTTGGTAACGACACCGCCAATAACCACATCTCGGGAAATAGGAGGCAACAAGGACTTAGTGAACCAATCAGCTAATAACTGATCCAGAATATGGGCCTTAATAAGCCTTCTCTGCCTTCTCCACTCATGAATATGATCTAAAATGTGGGTGGAGGTGTTATGTCACAAAGAAGTTAAAAGATTAGTGCCCGTTTCATAACGAATAGGGAGCTGAAAGTGTGTAAGGAACATGGTTGCCAACAAGCCAAAATCCACAAACGAATGTTGTGGGAGTTCAATGTACCACTTCGCGGCTGTACCAGTCAAAGTTCACTGAAAGAGTCGTAATCAGATGGAATCATCCATGAGGGAGTTCGAAGAACACCATAAATGAAAGGTCATAACATGGTTCTTTGGATCATCTCCCTGTTCCCCATCGAATTTCAGAATATCCGATGGTAAATTTACCAGGATGGGAGGCAACGAGGGATTGTGTCGAATGGGATCATTAATCAACTTGGACAAATCAGGCAAGTCCAAATTTTCTAGGAAAGGTAACTATCGGTTGGGTTGCACATACTGGTAGTATTGATATGGCATATAATTACTAGTAGGACCATAGGTAGACTGATAAATAGGTTGTTGTGAGGAAGAACCACTGGAAGATCCTCCCATGGGGGGTTGATTTCTAGAATTAGGACCTCTAGGAACACTAGGGAATCTAGGAGGAGGACCACTAGGGCCATCAGGACCACCAGGACCACCAGGACCACCAGGAGGTGGACTACCAGACCCATCTAGAGCCTCCAAAAGGTGGTAAACCTCCAGAGCCACTGGAACCACTAGGTGCAGGGCCACCAGACACTCCAGAGCCAAAAGGAGGAAAGCCACTAGGTCCCCCAGGACCACTAGGACCACCAGGACCATAAGGAGGAAAGTTTCCAGATCCTCCGGTACCATTAGGTCCCCCAGGGGGAGGACCTCTGTAAGGTGGCCCTCCTGCACCTCCCGCAGTATGTATGGGTATCCCTCCCATAACTGGTATGTAAGACCAGTTGGGTCACCGCCATGGTGTAAAAGTGTTTCTAGGGTATGGAATTCCATCATAAGACATTCTTGTAGGATTATATGGGTGATTACCTACAGGTATTTGATAACCATAACCTCCAGAAGACTAAACGATTACAGGTTTTTCCCCCAAGGGCTGACCTGAACTGGATGGGGGATTTACCACATTAGTATGGGTGGGAGGGACAAAAACTGTAGATGATTCTATGCTAGAGGTTTTCCCTTGACTAGGTACAATTTCGACATCAGATAACGTAGGTCCTGCCGGGGGTTGCCTCCCAGCATTAGAAGGTACTGAAGAAACAAGAATTGAAGGTTGAGCCCGAGGTGTAGAAGACCTGGGAGGATTTGGAACATACATAACGTGAGAGGTGAGAGGGGTGGTAATTTGACCTGGGTTGTGAGTTGTTAATGGACGATCTATAATCAGTTCAATGGGTCTCATAGAATCGGCCAGTGAATGATATCCCATAGGAAGAGATGTGGAATGTATTGGTGTAGAGCCTAATAGGTCATCAATCTTATTTTCTACCTCCTGTGCATGGAGAATAGTAGCATGATATTTCCTGTGTTCTTCTTCATCATCGAGAGAACTTACACGGGTTCCAAATGAGGCAATGGCCTGTCCTATAGGTGTCTCCCAAAAAGGAGCATGGGGACCAAAGTTCGGATGGGTTGTATCATCAACATGACCTTCCAAGGGAGAATGGATCGATGAATTTCCCCGAGAAGGTTGTTGGACCAAGGGAGGTGAGTGTGAAGAATATGATACTCCACTTTCCACCACTATATTATCTCCCACCTAGGAGGTGGTAGCAGCTCCTTGGTCGATAGCTTCCATTGGATTTTCTCCTGAAATAGGAATAAAATCAGGTGGCAATCCCCGTACTCTCCTGGACTGTCTTAACTCATCCAATTTGTACAGTTCCTATCTAACCTAGGGTCTGAAAATCTAGAAAACACACCAAAATTCTTCCCTACACAAACTATAGGTCAAAACAAGCAGACTTAAAATGACAGGAGGAATTCAAAAGTCAGGTCTCTCACTAGGATTGTCAAGAAGGTGCCACTCGCGATATACCTCGAGGGTACATGCGTAGTAATATCCCCAAATGTTTTTTTCGGTGTATGGATCCAAACAAGACGGCCAAAAGGCTTTTCTCAGATAGATAAGGTACCCTAGTGGGGTCTCCCGATATACTCAAGGTACGTGGGAGCTCGACTCAGTAGTAGTGCTGTCTAATGCATAACCGTACACAAGGGGCCTTCCGATATACAATCGAGTACGTGAAGTACCTTTCTATATACCTCAAGGGTACATGAAAGGCCGTTCGATATACTGACGGTACGTGGAAGAATCGCGCGAGTCCCGGGATGTAATGCTAACAAATAATGATAGCTCCTACATTTTACGACACCCAAACATGTCTCTAACCTATCACTAAAGTTACTACGTAAATTTTAACCTACAAGTACCATTAATTTTAACTTGTACAGTTAGGCGATGCATGATGTTTTAACAGAAAAGTAAAACCATGCAATATGCTTGTGCAAATGTTCACTTTACCGTTCAGTATGCCTACTTACAGGAGGGAAGAGAGTGTTTTATTTTTGTTTCAAGACCAAAAATCATTCCAATCAATAGTCATGAACATCAAATCAAAGACAAGCAAAGCTTTTCCAAACCGATTTCTTGTTTTCGAAAGCAAATGAGAAGGGTGAGAATCTCTTTTCCTAAAAGAACAACACGAAGCACACCTATATGCCAATGCACTCTAACTTTTCAATTTTCTCAAAAACATAAGCAAATCTAACTTAAAACTACCATTTTTTATATATTTTGATTGAGGTAGTCCTAAATGCATGAGAGATGAAAGATCATAAAGGTTTTGAAAGCTTGTAAAGCCAATCTTAGAACCCAAATATAACGCTCAATGATGATGTCCTAGTCTCAGCCAAAACTTTTCTTTTTTGAAGGAAAGAAAAAGAAGTTTACTATGCCAATAAGAAACGAAACCTAGAAGCTAGTCTAGTGTTCTTCTTTTAGTTTATTTAACAAAAAGAGATTTCAATAACACCTTAAAATTTTTAGAAAACAAGAAATCCTTCTTAAAAACAACCAACAAGCATAGAAGCGGATGAACAATCAAAAGACTTAAACAAACTTTTGGAATTCCACTCAAATCAATCTTAAACCATCAAACCAGCAAGCCACACACATCAGATTGAGTAACACAAGCCTAATAACAAAACTGAATGCAATCCAAATCCAAATTTTTTCAAAGAAAAATGAGGAAAAACTGTTTTTGAATGATGCCTACCTGGCACTGCGCTTCGTAGGTGTTGACCGAGCATTTCCAAGACAACACAGCTTCTTGCAAACGAGTTACAAGGGGTGGCACCACTGAATGTCCACTTTTTTCAGGCGGTGGCACCGCTCCTCGTACATAGCATAAGCACAGTTCCCTGTAGATGACTAAAACAAAAAAAAGAATGATGGATCAAGTCAGGAAAAACTGGATCAAGGCAAATACTGTTGAATTGAGTATGGAAACAAAGCATAAAAGACCGAAATGACTCAGATCTGAACAGATCTGGAAATTTCAAACCCAAATGAAGCAAGTCAGAAAGTAGATCTGACTAAAGAGAGTTGAAGAAAATGGAGCCTGGATTTGGACAAGAGTTGCATACTAAGGAAGATCAGAACAACTGATATACTAGTCCCCAGTATGGTCACCATATTTGTTAGCTAGAATAAATCACCTCCTGCGGACAACAAGGTGTTCCACTGGTCTGAATGGTTCAGATCCAGAACAAATAGAGGACAGAGGTTGAAGACTCCCCCTAGACGTTGTAGATATATGAAATACAAGGCTTTGATAGTCCACCTTTGTATCTGCAATTAAGCTCAACATGAAATAGATCAAAGCAACCCGAATATGATCTACTAATCTATGCTAGTGACTAAGGAATCTAGCAACATACATGCGAAATTACAACAACAACAACATATGTGGGACATAAATCAACTTGCATTAAAGAATATGAAGAAGTTTACAACCAAGCCTTAGTGTTGACATGCATCTCCACGAAACCAGACATTCTCATCCCCAAAAGCTCCGACTCTAGCTCTCTATGCTCTCTCCAAATGATCTTGGGCCAATGATCAATCCAACAGCATAACAATACCTCAAGTGTTCTCCCCTCAACCATGGCTATGAGCTCTTATTTATAAGGCTTTAATGGATAGAGTAGGTTGAGAAATTAGTGGGTGAGGTGGCTTCTAAGATCCTAGGATGAGGGATCTCGAGCTCAACCAACCCACAACAGTAGGGATAAGGTAGGACACGAGGATTATCATCTAGAAGCCTCGAGAAACTTCTCTTTTTCTCTTTTTACCCAGGGTACCGCTTTTCTCCTTCTATGATAGAGAGGTTCTGGTAATAACCGCTTATGGACCAAGGACAATAAGCGGTGGCACTGCTTATGGGCAATAGATGATGGCCGGTGCGAACAGGGGTACTACTCCTGGATAAAGGGGCATGCGCAGTGCTAGGAATTTGTATGAAAGATTGATGAAAAACCATTTAGTTTCCACTCCAGAAGCTGGGATTCAGGGCAAGTAGGTATGTCAAATGTCTTATCACATGATGGTGACAGGATTTTGGTATAACAATAGGTCCAAATATTTAATGAAAATCCCAATGATAACAATATCATTTCTTATTGTATAAGATAAAATAAGTCTAACACAAATCCTTCAACATCATCACTAAGGACAATGACAAATCCTTGAATGGAGTACCACAAGCTACCTAAAAAGGGCTAAGAGAAGTTGGACTTTGACAAAGTTGCAAAAGACAATTTAAGAAAGGTAAGAAGAGGAATTATAAAGGATTGAGTGAAGTTGAATTTTAACCATGCTCGAGTTAGAAGGGATTATAAAGGGAGTTGTCTAACGAGGGGACCTTTTGACTTTTTAGGCATATTTCCTACTGAAATCCGATGAATTTAATCCATAAAATCTATAATTTATGTTGTTTGTTGGGCAACTTTAAGCTCGGAAATGAAATTAAAAGACTCAAAACCCCCCCAACACCTATACTCTGTAAGATTTGGCAAATTTTTTTAGAGTTTTGAAAATTCTGTGAAGATTCATGGTGAGAAACTAGTTAAAACCAGTTGGAAAAAAAAGTCAAAAAGTCCCTTGTTTAGACAACTCGATTATAAAGTAGTGTTATTTTCATAAAAAATAGAATATGAGTAAGACAATTAATAATTATATAACAATATTATTATGGATATGAACAATTAGGTGGAAACAAAGATTTAATAAATAAATAAAGATAGGTTGAAATTTTAGGAAAATAAATTTAATATAAGATATTATTTTATTTTGATATTATATATTATTAATGAATTTAATTAAATAAAAGAAGTATTTTAAGTTTAATAAATATTAAATATGACCACGTTAGAGGCTTGTTAAATAAAATAGTTGAGATTATAAGCTAATAAACCTTGTTGTTAAACAAGGGAAGATGAACAAACATATGTCTCTATAGCAACGTAATGGACTATGTGTCGCTATAGCGACGATCTTCAGGGACATTTTCATTTTTTTCCAAAATTTTAAATTGCTTTTCCACGAAAAATTCGATTTTCACTTATTCGTGGAAAACTGTTGTGGGAGATTTAAACCATATGTAGTAGTGATTCTTGGGAAATGTAGGGGTTTTTATGAGGCCATGGTTACTGGAATTCAATCCAGCCAAAATGTCACTCTCATCCATTCCATGTGTTAGATTACCGAATTTGACTATCCATTTCTAGGAGAGAGATTTTGGAGGAAACTGCATTGGAAAATATCGTTGTCATGATAAAAGAAGGGTTCAAGAAGGCATGTTTACCTATGCTAGAATCTGTTGGAGATAGACCGAAGAAAGGGCTTTCCAAAAATGACATGGAAGGGCTGCAGAAGATGCAGACATTGGATTAGGAAAATATAGCATTCAGACATCATTTGATGAGTTTGGTCACTTTGTGGAGAATTTAGTAAAATTACAAATTCATTGTCAAATTTGTAATTTTTTTCATTGTCAAAGTGACAACTAAAAATGACCAAATAAATGACCAATTGTTATGTGGTCATTTTTAGTATAGATATCGCGTGACCAAATTTGGTCATTTATCTTGATCGTTTTTAGTTGGTTTTTATCCCGCGACCAAAAGTGGCCATTTATCTTGGTCTTTTTTAGTTAGCTCACTTAAATTTATCAATTTTGGTCATTTATCCCTTGAAAAAAACTGTGGTGACCAATCGTTTTGGTCTCCTGGTCACTAATCTCTCATTTTCCACTAGTGATAAAATAAGATTTACTTGCATAATGTTTTCTTTCAGTTTACTAATGAGTTTACTTTATGGCAAGTAGGTGGAATCTAACTTTGAATCTTGGGCTTACTTAGCATTTATGCTAATGCAGACAGATTGCTGGTTCTTACAGGTTCACAGGTATGATCGATCAAGTAGACGTTTTAAATTCATAAAGTATCAAGAAGTGTTTTTGTTTGCAAAATAATATGCTAGTAAATAAGCTGATAATTTTCAAGCAACTTCAATGAGATAAAGTAGTTTATCTTTTCTAGTTTTTCTTGTAAGCATAGTTCAGATAAACGAGTTTCTTTCTTTATCAAGCTTAGTGACACCAAAGATACTTACTGTGAACTCTAAGCTCATAATCTTTGTCGCATATTCATTTCTATTTTAACATGCTTAACTTGCAAATGTTATACGTATTCGTACCATTTGTTTTTATTCATGGAAAAGATTTTATCAATACTGATAGTAAAGATTCTCATTAGAATATACGATTCGATTTTATTTGAACTTACTAGTTATGGTAAGTATCCACCTGTTACTTATATGTACAAACCAGTTGCTCACCAACAGGTTATCATCTTCCTCATCAACGTCGTACTACATGTACCCTTGTAATCACATACAATATTGTAGTATTAACTAAAGTACCAAACTAATCGTTATTTACATTCTGTAGGGAAACTTACTGCCTATAAAGTTCCTTGATATTATAAGCTTGATTATTGTAGAAGAAATAACTGGATCATTTTAGATTTAATATTGTTTTCCCTTGCTTCCTAAATCTAAGTCAATCAATGTCGTTCCAATGATTAAAGACTTGAGAATGGTTATTCCATTGTAATTTTATTATTACCATAATGCTTCTCTTACATTAAGTTTATGTTTTTAGTAACTATTTTGGTAGTTCTTTCTACTATGATCAAAATTCTACCCTATGTTAAGTACAGGTTATCTTGATCAATCACAAACTATCTTGTCCAATATAAACAATTATAGTAAATTACTAGTATTGACAGGTCGAGAAGCAACTAGTGTCTATGAAAGTTTGAACCAACATTGAACTTGGTAAAAGTCATGATTATACTCTTTTACTATGCTATCCAACTCCATACATTATAACCACCCAAGATGTTGGTTTAAAAGTGATAAGTTCGGATTACAATACATGCATATTAGTAACAATGTATTGCAAGTATATAAATCTATAGTAGTTAGAAAGGTTCTAAGCAATTCGACTTTGGACTTTTCCATAAGATTAAGTAGTTACCACCTTTCACTAGGTCAATGTTAACATATTATTGTTTTACCCAAACTCCCAAAATTGAGCTATCAAGCATTATGATAAAAATTATATATGATTAACGATGTGATGTGTATATGCATACATCATAGTTCAAGCAATGTTTGATAAAAATCATTTTTTTAATAATTGGATGAATGAACCGTAGGTGGACTTTGGAATCGACCCACACATGGTTTGAATTATTTGAGGGCACGTGGTCACCTCTTGTCCGTGTATTGGAGATATAAAACTCTTGCAACCCTAATCGCTTTGTCATTCTTCCTCTGAAGTTCACGCTGGCCTTCGGGCTGCTCTGCAAGGTTTCATGGTGGCCGTGAGTGTTCTTCCTGTTCTAGCTTGCTCCAAAACTTGGGTGAACGTTGCTGTAGTCTCCTGAGTTCAGTCCTATTGCCAACCTTCATAGCTATGGTTTTTACTATGTGAGAGTTTACTGGTTTGTTTGCACTTGGCTCACAACTTGTCCTTAGCTTTGTCTTGTCTTCCGCATGGTCTGTCATTGCGGTGAGAAGCTAAGCTTCACTGCTGTTGGTTGTGCTCCATCAACGTCGTAGGGTTTGGAATTTTGTATGTGCTATTTGCAGTTGGTGACAGTATCTTCACTAGACTGTTCATTACTCTTTATTAAAGGTAAATAGTTTTCTTTTTCAGAATAGAAGACTCACAGTAAAGTTATGTTTACAGTAGGATTTACAATAGAAAAAGAGTTTTGTAATTAACGCTCAGTATTGTGCTCTCCATGCAGGAACTTGTGACTACTTCTTGCAACCCATGACAACAATAATGATGGATGTCTTCGAGGGATTGTGGCTCCAATATGATAAGCCCTGGGTTCAATGAATGGGTTCTTACCCTACTTGTAACAAGGTTGTCGATGGTGAAATCCCGAGCTTGGAAGCTGGTCCAGTTTCACCATTAGATAAACGTTTTTCTTGTTTTTAAAAACTGTTGGTTCTATTCTGTTTACAAACCCTCACTATGTCGTTGGGTAGTCCAGTCCTTGAGCTGGGTGTTGTAATTAGTTAAATTTTCATCCTTATGGCCTGTCAATGTAATACATTGGTTTATAAGAAAGTTTGTCTTTTGAGCTCTGACTCGTTTTGCAGTGATACTATATTGTGACTCTGTGTATGTTAGGGTTTTCCATAACTAAATGTTAATAAAGAATATTACTGATTATTATATTTTGTGTATATATTATTGTTATTATTCAAGACTGTAACTCAGTCATAGTGTATAATTTATAAAATTAACCTACCTGTTCGGAATGAACAAACTAGGGTTTTCCTGAATAAAACCCTTGTCTAAATGAATTATTCAATTCAATAATAATATGATTCTGCTATTTGTTAATTCAGTTAAATTAATATTATTACAGGTGTGTTCTAACAGGATATTTTTAAGTTGTATCTGTACATATATTTTCGGAAAGGACTGTAACCAGTCTGCATTAGTTTAATTGTTTATTGATAAAATAATCCAAGTAAATGGATTGTAGCTTAAATGTTTTTATTTGTAAAAATAAATTTGGTTTATGGTTTCGACCTTGTAGTTTACCTTTACAGGTATAAACCTGTTTGATAATTATAAATCAGTTCTTTACATAGATAGATATTTATTTTTATATTAGTTATTAATCATATTCTCATTGTTTTTATTTACTTAAACTGACAGGTAGAATTTACTCAAAGTTCTTTGAAAAGATAAGCATAGACTCTGTACCTTAGTTTGCTCTTTATAATTTATGTACTTTTAATATAACCCTATTTAGTTTATAGTAATTACTAGTCTTAGATTAGTTGATATTATTAGAAAATAGACTATATGATTAGTAGTTTATTTCTTTACTGATCTAAATATAAATATTGTAACTCAACTGTGATTTTTCTGTTGTATTTCAATTAGTTATTAAGTGAACATAGAGAAATATAACCTATCATTACACAGTTTAACCCCCATAGTAATTTAACTTTAATAAAATTAATCTACTGTCTATAAATACACAATCTTATCTACTAGGATATTTTCTTATCATCTTAATCCTTCTACTGGTACTAGATTACTGCTATTTCTTTTCCAATATATTTACATAAACAAGCTTGTTAAAACAATAAACATAGATATCTATTCTTTTAATAATAACCTACATACTGAAATAAGGTACTCTACTAACTACGAAATGCAGAACCATATCTGTTCTATTCAATCTCTTAACATTTTCTTTCATATACTGTAAATACTCTATCTGTTCTAGAGTATGACCTGGTCCTTCCAGGTGTGGAAAAACACACACTAGAATTATTTTCCATTCTAACACATTAATTTTCTAATTCATTCCTTCAATAATATAAAAAATATTACTAACTTCTAACATTTTACAAACTGAATATTTAACATTCCTTTAACAGTCAGATTCCAATTTATCTATCTGACACAGTAAAACAAAATAATGTAGAACCTGATTAGGATAGATGAAAACAGCGTTAGGAGGCCGTTCCTGCCTACCAAACTCCTGGAGAGTGCTCAAACAACACTTCATCAGGACCCCTGAGCCTGTTCCTGGCCTTCTTGGCTGAGAACTGGTGGAGCATGCAAACAGTAGACTAGTCCAATAACTCAGTAAAACACCCTGCACTCAGTAGTAAGATCTTTCAGCTTAAAAGCTGCACTAGATCACTCAGCAGTTATCCCCTCAAACTCTTTCCATAATTCCCTTCCATTGAATTTATCTGAAGTAGATTCACCTGAATGATCACTTCTCTAGAATGAGTAGGCTCAACTCTCTTCAATGGGCATTTTTATAAAGATTGCCTAGGTCTTTTGGGTTAGTTTTCATTAATTGAGCCACCTACTCTGATTCCACTTTCTTGGGGATTCATGACCCCAAATGTAGGGAGGTTGCCACCTACAACAGTTGGAAGTGGTTTGAGGATGCTGCCACATGTCTGTTTGCTCTCCACCCAGTCTCCTCCACCAATTTGACCAGTAAACACTCTTTTAACAGCTCTCCTAAGCTGTTGTCTCTTCCTTTATTTATTAAAATATTCAGAATTACATTAAATATCCTTGACTCTACCGAGTCATCAATTAAAACTTAGCATAAAATTTAACATATTGTCCTCAAATAAAATCAAATAATATAACATTGTTTTTGCATTATTGGGGCATGTGACAAAATGAGTTGTGAATTCCTCTTGCGAATCCATAAGTATCTCTATTATTGTTTCTCATTTATCTACTTCTTATATTTATTCTATAGTATACATTTTTATGACCAGACCCATTGCAAGAATAACAATATCCAGAAAAAGGTTTACGATACCTAATTGTATGATTCCGTCTTGGTGGAGATTTCTCTTTGATCTTGTCTTTGTGAGGAGGATATGTCTTATATGGAACATCATGTTCTTATTTCATGTTGTCTTCAACATTGGTAGGGTTCTTGAGTATATGAACATAACTATCTCATATTCTAAATTGTTGCAGACATCTTCCTTTTCTTTTAACTGAGTTTTCAAAGCTTCTTCAATTATCTTATCCTCTTCAACTTGATTTTTAGATTGATGATGATTTTTCTAGGTTATCATATTTATCTTTTGTATAGAGTAATTCATTTATGTAATTCTTCAATTGTCATTTAAACAACCATTTATTTTTCCTCAATCTCTCTATTTCATCTAAATCTCATATGAGTTCTTATTCCAATTACTTCCCCATCAATTTTTGGACTGTCTTATTATAAACTTGAAGTTTTATTTTCCAAAACAGTAGTCTCCTTTTCTAGGGCCCTGATAAACTCTTTCATTTTTTTTTCAATGTCATCAAAAAATCCATCGTCTTAATTTTCATATAGATTATTCTTTTGTTTGTTAAACTTTCTTCACTTTATAGTCCTTTTCTTCCTATAACCTATGAATCTAGAGTCTTCTTCTTCACTATTTATATTCTTTGCATAAGGACATTTAATATAAAAATTTTCTACTTCTCCACAATCAAAACATTTAAAAGGAATCTTACCTTTGCACTTGGCTGATCCTCTATTTCTGACAAAATTTGATTCTTATGCATCTTATTTGTTGTCTAAGTTTCCATTTGATTTGTATTCTTGGGTCTTTTTCTTCTTTAATGCCTTGAAGGATACTTATTTCCTTGAATGTTTTTCTTCGTTGTCTTTCTCTATCCTCATTTCATATGTAGTAAGAATTCCATGTAGTTCATCCATTGTGAGATAATCTAGATTCTTGATTTTCTTAATGGCTGATATCTTGGAATCAAAT